>OX422222.1:195782643-196382643 GCA_949130495.1 Sambucus nigra
CTCCATCCTATCATCCTTGGCCTCATACACTCCAAATATCTGGTTGACAACCAACCTTGAGTCTATGTGAAGTAAGATTTGGCCAACTCTAAAGGCTTTTGCTAAGGAGAGGCCTGCTATGAAGGCCTCATATTCTGTCTCGTTATTCGATGCTTTGAAGTTGAACTTTAGTGCATATTCAATGTCGGTACCATCCGGAGCAGACAGTATCAGACCTGTACCGCTTCCACTTTTACAAGAAGACCCATCAACGAAGAAGTTCCAAAAATCTTCATCTGAAGAGAAGTGACCCTCTGACAGGGCTCCTTGCTTGAAAAGGTATTTGTCTTCCTCATTCTAAGCCACTCCTCTTATGGATCTGTCGGACACAACCTCTTACGATTCTCAAAAGACGTTACTGTTTGATTCCTCTGCGATCTCTGGATTATTCTCAGCCTCGGCCTCTTCCCATATGAACTCAGCAACAAAGTCTGTGAGTGCCTGCCCTTTGATGGACACCCTGGGTTGATAGATAAGGTCATACTCTCTCAACTCGATGGCCCAGGTCATCAATCTACCTGACTTCTCAGGTTTGTGGAGGACTTGCCTTAGTGGGGAGTCAGTGAGGATGACCATAGATTGGGCTTGGAAATAGGGTTTCATTTTCCTGGAAGCATGTATCAAAGCATAAGCCAACTTCTCCATGCAAGGATAGTTCTGTTCAGACCCTTGAAGTGCCTTACTATTGAATTATATAGGCCTCTGTATCCCATCGTCTTCCCGTACTATGGTTGCGCTTATAGCTGACTCTGAAACTACTAGATAGACATACAACTTCTCTCCTAAAATGGGCTGAGATAAGAGCACTGGGGATTCGAGGTAGGACTTGAGCTGTTTAAAGGCCTTGTCACACTCTTCGTCCCATTCGAAAGCCTTTCTAAGCACCTTGAAAAATGGAAGACACTTGTTCGTAGCGCTGGAAACAAATATGTTGAGTGCTGCTACTCTTCTAGTGAGCCTCTGAACGTCATTTATACTTCTTGGTGTCTTCATATCAAGTAAAGCCTTAATTCTTTCAGGGTTGGCCTCTATTTCCTCTGATTGACTATGAATCCAAGAAACTTTCCAGCTCTTACCCCGAAGACACACTCAGCAGGATTGAGCATCATCCTGTACAAGTCCATGGTGTCAAAAGTTCTCTACAGGTCTGCTACGTGGGTGCAGGCCTTCAAGCTCTTAGTCAACATATCATCTGCATATACCTCCATGGTCTTTCCAATTTGATCTTCAAACATCTTATTTACAAGACGTTAATACGTGGCCCTTGCATTTTTCAAGCCGAAGGGCATGACCTTATAGAAATAAGTCCCCTTATCTGTGATGAAGGTTATCTTCTCTAAGTCTTCAGAATCCATAAAAATATGATTGTAGCCCGAATACGCATCCATGAAGCTCATAAGTTCATGCCCTGCGGTGGCATCTACCATCTGATCAATCCAAGGTAAGGGATAGCTGTCTTTTGGGCAAGACTTGTTCAAGTCAGTGAAGTCTACGCACATCCTCCATTTTCCATTGGCCTTGGGCATAATGACGATGTTTGATAACCACTTTGGGTATATGACCTCCCTAATGAATTCCGCCTCTTCCAAGTTTCTGACCTCTTCCCTGATGACATCATACTTTTTCTTGGAGCAAACTCTTCATCTTTATTTGATTGGCTTAGCATCCTCTTCCACCTTGAGTTTGTGGCACATAACCTTCGGGTCGATTCCGGGCATATCTGTGTGTCTTCAGCAAAGACACTCTGCCTCTTCTTAAAAAATCTTAACATCTCTTCCTTGATCCCTGGTTTTAAGGCCTTGCCTATTTGGACAATTGTTTTTTATTCTTCCTCAATGAGGAAGATGGATTCTACCTCTTCCGCGGCCTCTCCTTTCTTCAATATTGTTTTGTCCCTAGGATTAAGTGTGTCAATGTTATATGTGGTAGTTCCCCTTTTATGGGCCTCTCTCTCTTCGGATGAGTTTAAGTATCATTCTCCTTCTATGGTCTGGTCACCTTGCACTTCCCCTACCCCATAGGGGGTAGGAAATTTTAGCATTTGGTGGACCGTCGACAGTACGACCTCAAACTCCTTAAGGGATACTCTTCCTATGATGGGGTTATAGGACGAGAAGACTTTTTCATCCATAATAAAAAAAAAAATCTTTCTGGTCAACCTCTTAGGCCACTCATCTCTCATTCATACATCCATCTCATACATGCCCAATGGATGGACCTTTTCACCACTGAAGCCCATTAACAGATGATGATAGGGTACCAGTGTTACTCTATTGAGGCCTAGGATCTTGAAGCAGGGCTAGAACATAACATCTGCGGAGCTTCCTCCATCTACGAGGATTCTTTGTACCTCACACCCATGCACTCTTGTTATTATTACCAAAGGGTCATCATGCGGAGCCAAGATACCTTTGGAGTCGAGTCAGGAGAACCCAACTATAAGAGTATCCATATCCACCATCTTTCTCTTCTTCTTGGCCTCTAAAGACGATTCACAACCTCTACTTTGGTCACCGACTTGGCCTCTGCCATATGAGATTTACGATTGGCTACTTCAGAACCACCCCTTACTAGTCCTCCACATATGGTGTTGACACCGAAGGAGATCATTCCAACCCTCTTCACAGGGGCATTGTCATCTTTCGGTGGGAGGTCTGGATCGTCCTCATCATCACCATCTGAGTCATCATCTCTTCTTGCTGGGGTTTCATCTCGACATTTGTCGTTTCTCTTCTTTCTAGGGTCATCTCTTCCCCTCTTGGGAGCCTTACCATCGACATATTTCCTTAATTTTTTGGACTTCAACATCTTTTTGATTTCATCCTTCAAAGTGAAGCACTTGTCTGTCACATGGTCGTGGTCTTGGTGGAATTCACACCACAGGTTCTTGTTCCTCTTATGCGTAGGAGCCTTTAGCTTCTCCATCCATATCAGAGACCGATCATTCTTGATCTCGTTGAGGATGCGTTCGCAGCTCATAGTTAGAGGAGTATAAAGTGCAAACTTGTCATTTGCAAACCTTTTTTTTCCATATTTCTTTCTTTGGAACTTCTCGCTGCCACTTTCGTTCTCATCCTCATACTTTGCAGCCATACCCTCTTTCGCGTTCATGACCCTCCCTGCAGTTGACAGTAGCTCTGCCATGGACTTGGGAGGGTCTTCTGCAAGTTTCCATAATAATTTCCCTTTCTGGAGTCCTCCTATGAGGGCGGTCATAGCTATATACTCTTTATAATCTTAACATCCAGCTTTTATTTGTTGAATCTAGCAATGTAATCTCTTAGGCTCTCATTCTTTCCTTGTTTGACGTACAACAGATGAGTGGTCTTCTTTTGAGGTCTTACCCCAAAATAGAAATTGTGAATGAACCGTTCAGCCAAGCCCTTAAAGTTCTCGATAGAGTTCTTCGAAAGAGACGTGAACCAGATGTGCGCAGCTCTCGTCAAAGTTCTAGAGAAGACCCAGCACTTCATCTCATCCGGTATTAAATAAATATCCGCTACAGACTTGTATATCTCGATATGATGCACAGGGTTAGTACTACCATCATACTTAGCTGACACCGTAGGTGGCTTGAACTTGGCCGGGGTCGGGAAGTTCACTATCTTTGCCACAAATGGGGAGCCCTCTAAGATCCCTCTTTGTAGCGGGTCTCGGCTTTTGATGAGGTCCCCTATCTTCTCTTCTAAACGTAAAATGGAATCATTCCATGGCCTTGCAATATCGTCCTGATCGAGGTTGTCCCCGGCCACCTCTAAGGGGTGAACTTAGGGTTCCCCAACTGCTGCGCAATATCGGATATTAACCTCTTGACCACAACCTCGGCCTTGATGAGGTCAGCCCTGATGAGGCTGAGGTCCCCCCTCTTCCCTTTGAGAGCCAGCATCACTTCGTGACCTGGATAACCTGTGTCTTAGGTCATTAATTGGGCCGAGCCTTTGAAAGGGGGACCCTCGGCTCAAGCGATCAAAAGATGATCCTCTTTGTTGGGCACCCTCATCTCTTTTACCCCTACAACCTCTTCTCTGTTGGATAGGATGTACTGTGTTATTTGAAACCTCACAAGGCTCCCAGTAGCCCTCTAGAGCATCTTCTGCCTCCATATCATCATACATATCCTCAAGGCCAAGGTGTCCTTGCTTCCCTAGGCGTAAATGCCTAGGGTCAGCAATGTCCCTCCTTCGATAAGTAGTAGTTTGGTCTTTTTACGGTGCTTGGGGTGGTCCCCTGGCTTCAGGATGCGGTTGAATAGCTGCCGGAGTAATCATCTCCGGTGAGACCCTAGGTGGCCTCATCATATTTTGACTGAGCTGTGCAAATTTCTCCTTCATCGCTTGCTGTGTTGTAGCCAAGGACTTCAAGGCCTCCGCCACCTCAACCATTTCGGACTGGGAGTGCCTGGCTGGAACTAGGTCCTCCAGCGCCAAATGGTGGAGGAGGTGGTGGCAACTCCGGTGACATATGTTAAAAATAAAGAGCTTGTGAATAAAATGAGCTTAGTACCTTAAAGGAACTCTTTCAATGGTGAAGCAGCTCCACGCAAGGGGTGAGTCTTGGTTCACCACCAGAGTCTCCGGTGAGGTTAAGTAGAAAAAAAAGAAGAGACTGCTTCTCGTTCCCACAGACGGCGCCAAAATGATGATGCTGGAAATAGCACCACCCTTCAAGCTGTTTGTAAGCTCAAATCAGTGATAACATTGGCGGCTCAAGTATATACTAAATATAAGAGATTGAGATGAGGATAAGAGGATGAACACCAATATATAAGTGGTTCAGCCAATTAGGCCTACGTCCACTGTGCAAGTGAGTGAATAAGGGCACTAAAATAGGGCACTAATAGCCATGGATACAATCTCTCAAGCTTTCTCTCTCTATTGTGTAATTTGACAGAGTTTCAGCTAGGGTTGTTATTTCGAATCCCTCTCAAGGTAAGAGAAGACAAGTATATATAGTGTTTGGGGGTGTAATGTACCCCCCATGCAAGCAATGCGCATGTGTGTGATAATCTAGCCAATCTAATGAAGACATCTGTCACTATCACATGTAGATAATGATGATGAAATATTCCCCCACATGAGGGGATTGATTTAGTTACAACTGATTTCGTCCACGCGTTCCTATCCTTGCATATGCTTATAAATGCTCGGCCTTGTCCTTATCTGGTATAACCTCAGCCTGGAAGAGTACGAGGTTGGTGAAGTCTGACTATTACTTATTTCGAGGTTATTCATGATGAATTCATCCAGGTGGGCAAGCCGGGGTTAGGTAGGAGTAGTTGTAACGTCGGCCTGGGCCGATGATGACGTTCCCAGATGATTGCTCCCATGTAACATTACTGATCTCGACCGATGATTGTAATGTTGGCTGGGGAAGACGGTGATGATGAAGGGTGGTTGATCCCATGAGTCCTTACTGGCCTCGACTGATTCCCAGCCGAGGTTGATGTAAGAGGTAGATGTGACATTGGTTGCGGATGACTTGATGGATAACTGGCCCAATGAGTCCTGCAGACCTCAGTTGTTACCTGATTCAAGGATAACTAGTAACGTCATCCATAGTCGACCTTATACTGGACGAGATCACTGATAGTTAGTCTTGAGCCCCTGTTACCTTGGCCATCATGCTGGCCGAGGTTTATGCCTCCGAGCTGTCAGGTGCAGTTTGGGCATATCACCGTGTATGATAAACTAGATTTATGGGAGTCAAAGACCACTAAGATGACCTTTTCCTTAGCCGACCGATCAGTTAAGGTGTCCAGATGTGCTTTAGAGGATGTATTGATTAAAGTGAGAGAGTTCATCTGTTCGATAGACTTTATGCTTTTAGACACACATCACACACTAAACTCATCCATGCAAATCTTAATTATCCTCAATTGACCCTTTTCGTCTACTTCTTATGCTTTCATTCGATGTCGGAGTGGGCAAGTGAACCTCTCATTTTGGAATATGACAATGCGATTAAATGTATTAACTTGTAGAGGCCCTCATCGGATAATGAACATGAAGTTAAGTACATTCAATAAATGTACGATATCACTACCCTAGGGGATAGTGACACTATCGATCTAATTGCTTGGCCTCCTGATTTGTCTCTAGATATTAGTCGGGATAAATTTGACGAACAATTTGGGTTGGTTGGTGACGATCTCACCTTTGAAGTCCAATCATTATTGGACTCATTTCATCCTTTAGAGGAGTGAGGCTGAGACTATTGGATAGATCAATTCCTTCTTAGTGAACCAAAACTTGACAACCCGTTTTGTAAGGACATATTTTATAAGTCCGTTATCAATTTAGTATGTCGTATACCACTACATCGTCGAAATGCATTAAAGAACATTCAAGCATCAAAGACGGATCTGAATATCAAGGTTCTTCATCAAAAAGACTCCGCGAAGTTTACTTTGGTAAGTTTATGTATTTAATACTTTAACTTTGCACTTAGAGCTTTTGGAATATTTTTACAAAATATTTTCTACGTGTTGGAGCGGACTTTTTCGTCAAAATTTGAGAATGAGTATTTTTTATAAGTGTTGGAGCGAACATTAAAATAATATTTTCTGACGTAACAGTCGCTCAAATGTCTTTGTTCTGTCGTTCAAACGACATTGCATTGTCACGCGATATCGTTCAAACGACATGCGTATCTCGTTCGCGAGACATCCCTTTCTCGTTCGAACGAGCTTGACAATTGAGGCAACACGTTTTTCTATAAATACTCATTAAATGGTTTCGTTTTCAGTAAGAAGTCCCATCATTTTAAAAGATATAAAATTGTGAAACTGCAAAATCCTTTTGACTTCTACTTTTAGGGTTTAATCCCTTTTTGTTTTCAATTCACAAAAATCCCATATGCTTTGGTGAATTGTTTTGGTGTTCAAGAACACTCTTTGCTTTTGTTCAAACTCTGTGGAGAAGGCATATCCATATTTGATCAGTGGATACCAAGCATACTCATTCTACGTGTGGACAAGCCGAAGACGATGAACCGACACCTGGAGGGTATTTCGTTTTCTCTCATGCCTTTGAAGGTTTACTGAAGGCACCGTGCATTACACACTTGTGGGCGATTATCAGGTTGTAAATAAGTTAAAGGTCTTGTGAATTATTCAAAGTGTTATAAAAGGTTTTACCCGAAAGGTATTTTTTTCTGAATCGGTCGTCTTTATTTTTCATGCATGGTTTGAATGATTTATGACATTTAGATGCATGTTTAGGGGTTGAATTAATTTTGTTTAAAAATAGACTCTATTTAAATAAGGTTGACTTGAAAACTTGCGAATTAATTTAAATCGGTATCACACACAGAATTTATTCGTTTACAAATTGGTATCAGAGCGGGTTACGCTAATTTATCGCGTATTCCTATTTTTCGCAAAATTTGTGTGATATTGATTTTTTTTTGAAAAATTGTAATTTTTCCTATGGAGCACTTATATAATCAGATGCCTATTTTTGACGGGTCTAATTATGCCTATTGGAAAGCTCGCATGAAACATAGTTTAAAGTACATTGACGAGCATGTTTGGTTCCTTTGCGAAAATGGGTGGACTCCTCCCACGATCACCGTTAAAAATATCACCTCTTTAAAATTCGTGTCGGCCTGGACTGAAGATGATTTTAAAATATCTAAATTTAATTCACGTGGTTTTAGTGCTATTTTTGCAGCCGTCACTCCCGACGAGTTCCGTCGAATTATGACGTGCGCCACGTCTAAAGAGGCATGTGATGTTTTGAAATTGACACATGAGGGTACGAACGCGGTTAAAGAATTAAAATTACAAAATTTGGCCACTCAATTTGAGACTATCACCATGTCTGAGTCTGAATGCTTTGATGATTTTTATGCACGTTCGCGTGTCATTAAAAAGATTTTGAGATCTCTCCCAAAACTCTTTATTCCTAAAGTCATTGTTTTGAACTCTTTTGGAAATTCGAAATCACTTAAGTTGGAAGAACTTGCAAGAGACCTTCAAACCTATGAGATAGACATGTTTTCCCAAACCATTAAGGCTAAGGATAGAGGCGTTGCTTTAAAGACTCATTTTAAGAAAAAGAAAGAAAAAGTTTGTGAATCCGAGTCTGAGGGTGAGTTTGATTTTGATGATGTGGCCATGCTTGTGAAATTTTTTAAAAAGTTTCTCAAAATAAATAAAGAAAATTCTTCCAATAAAAAGAGATCTTTTAAGTCAAATAAAAAGAAAGTGGAGGCCAAAGATAGTGATAAGGAGGATGAGATCAGGTGCTTTGAGTGTGAGGGCAAAGGACACATGGCTAAAGAGTGTCCTACTAGGATAATGAGAAAGGGAAAATAGACTGCTATTCGCGCCACACTTAGTGATAGTGAGGGTGATGAGGGAGATGAGTCCGATAAAGTTTTAGCACATGGGATGTGTGTAGATTTTTCGATTCGTGTGAGCACACCCACTTTGTCTCACGTTGATAAAGGTCATAAGAGCACCGGAGATGACTCGAGTGTTTCTAGTGAAGATGAGAACGAATTTGAGAGTGGAGATGAAAGTGAGCTCCAAAAATCCTTTAGAGAGTTGTACACCAGGACATTGAAAACAAAGAAGTATAATAGAGATTTAGATTATCAGATTTTATATTTGGAGAGAAAGAAGGAAGTTTTAAAAAGGGAAAAGTGTGATTTGACCAACACGGTGTCTATTCTGACGACACGTGTATCCCAACTCGAGAGTGATCTCGAACGTGCTGGGAGGTCAAAGTACCTTTAGAGAACGCATCTAAGAAGGTTGGAAAGATGGTTCTCAATCCCATTTTGGGTAAAGGTGAGAAGTTAGGAATAAGTCATGACGATGGTTCTACTTCCCAATTACCACCCGAGCCGGTTCCCACTTTAGTCTTAGACCCTAACCCACCTATGCATCCCATTCCTATTAGGAGAGCGCATACTAGAGTTTTTGAGAGAGGTGTTCCTAGGCCTATATATGTTTGTTCCCATTGCAAAAGGATAGGACACCTTAGGGAATTTTGTTTTAAGTTGGGTTATGTGTTACGTTTTGCTACTACATGTGTTTCTGCCACACATGCACCCACACATGATACTTTACATGCTCCTGGAGACTACATGAGAGAGTTTGCACATTTAGGTGAGCAAGTCAAGTTTTTGGTCAAAACTTCACAAAATTTGATGGAGGTTTTTCATAAGTTTGCACCACCTTTGGAAAACCCCTCCGCACCTAACGATTGAGGATTGACTTGTTTACTATCATAGGATGATTTCCATGATGAAATTATTTGTCTATTACTAGTATGTATCATTTTTGTATGTTTTCCATCTTTTTGAAAAAAAAAATTGAAAAATACAAAAAGATTTTATTTTGATAATTTTTTTTGAAAAATCCAAAAAGATTTTTGTATTTTGTTCGCACCATTTATGGATGAACTCTTAGGATGACCAAGTCACAACATCATTCCATTTTTCATGTGACTATTTGATAGTGTTTTGAGACAATAGGTCAATTCATCCATGTGCTTTATAATGTTTGGAGTCATTAAAATGTAATTAAGTGTTACTTCCTACATGTTTGAGTCATGATTTCCTTTATTGCACACATGCACGGATTTGTTTGAATATTGTGCTTGTCTTATCAAATGTTGGTTGGGTGTTTTCACTTCAATCCTGTCCTTAAAATGAACCAAGCACGATAAAACTTGATAAGAAAGTTGTGCATGTAAGAGTCGTTTATGAGTTTGTGTGATTTATTTAAAAACGGGGAAAGGCTGCGAAAGGTTCATTTGGCCTTTGCGAATAATAAGCCACCGTTTAAATTGGACCTAAAAAATGAGAAAATTTATTATCCGGGGTCCAAAGAGGATTAAAAGAGCCCAAAAAAATTTAAAGGCAATAAAAAGAAATTCATGCCAATTATGGGCCATTTAGGTTTTTGCACCAATTCTGCAAAGTTTGAGAATTTAGTTTATACACCTCTAAAAGAAAATATATATGAGGGAGTTTGGATGGATAATTAAAATGGGTTTGCACGTCCTTGAAAGTCTTAAAAAAGCGTTAAATAGTTTTGGACGTTATTGGTGTGGAAATCACTTTGGCCTTGATTTGTTGATTTGCATAAGACGATGTCATCTAAATTCAACAATTTTTACACCTACGGATACTTTTGATGTTCATTCGTTACGAGTACACGTATTCATTTTGCACATATGATTGATTGAGTTGATTTACCTATCTAAGGTGTTCACACCCATACATTCCATTTCCATGACTTGGTTGTTTTAGTATAAATCCATGGTGTGTGATTTTTTTTTTGTATCTTATTTTTGCTTTGAAAAATTGAAAAATCCAAAAATAGTTTGTGGATGTTTTGGGGATATACCTTTTCATACGCGTAGTTTGATCCTTGTTTGCTATGCATTTTGTCGTGACACTCCATATTTTGATTGTTTCTTCTTATCTGTCTATTTGGGGATATCATAAAAAGGGGGAGAAAGAATTATCATGTTATGAGGGAGTTTTTGCATTATGGGGGAGATTTGATTTATTAATGATTTATTCTTATATCATTTCAAACTCGATGCGTCACGAAGGTATTTGCTTTACCTCATGTTGGTAGGTAAGCTTTGAGATTTGATGAAGATTTTTGAAGAACAGTTTGAGATCTTACAAATTTATTTAATGGGAGGGTAGATTTGTATAGGCATTTTGGTATTTGATAATTTAGATATTTTTATGTATGTACCGGCATAGACATAGGGGGAGATTTTTAAGGACATATTTCATAACTACATTATCAATTTAGTATGTCGTATACCGCTACACCGTCGAAAAGCATTCAAGAACATTCAAGCATCAAAGAAAGATATGAATATCAAGGTTCTTCATCAAAAAGACTCCGGGAAGTTTACTTTGGTAAGGTTATGTTTTTAATACCTTAACTTTGCACTTAGAGCTTTTGGGATATTTTTACAAAATATTTTCTAAGTGTTGGAGCGAACTTTTTCGTCAAAATTTGAGAATGAGTATTCTTTCTAAGTGTTGGAGCGGATATTAAAATAATATTTTCTGATGTAACAGTCGTTCAAACGATTTTTCTCTGTCGTTCAAACGACATTGCATTATTGCGCGATGTCATTCAAATGACATGCGTACCTCGTTCGTGCGACATCCCTTTCTCATTCGAACAATCTCGACAACCAAGGCAACACATTTTTCTATAAATACTCATTAAATGATTTCGTTTTCATTAAGAAGTCCTAGCAGTTTGAAAGATAAAAAGCTGCGAAATTGCAGAATCCTTTTGACTTTTCTTTTAGGGTTTAATCCCTTTTTGTTTTCAATTCACAAAAATCCCATATGCTTTGGTGAATTATTTTGGTGTTCAAGGACACTCTTTTCTTTTGTTCAACCTCTGTGCAGAAGGCATCTCCATATTTGATCGGTGGATACCGAGCGTAGTCATTCTGCGTGGGGACGAGCCGAAGAGGACAAACCGACATCTAGAGGGTATTTCGCTATCTCTCATGTCTTTGAAGATTTTCTGAAGGCACCGTGCGTTACACACTTGTGGGCGATTATCAGGTTGTAAGTAAGTCAAAGGTCCTGTGAATTCTTCAAAGTGTAATAAAAGGTTTCACCCGAAAGGTTTTTTTACCTGAATTGGTCGTCTTTAGTTTTCATGCATGGTTTGAATGATTTATGACATTTAGATGCATGTTTAGGGACTGGATTAATTTTGTTTAAAAATAGACTCCAATTAAATAAGGTTTACTTGGAAACTTATGAATTAATTTAAATCGGTATCACACACCGCATTTTTTCGTTTACACGTTTGAGGAGTATGCTGACAAGTGAGTTTTATCGATAAGTGACAGGGTGATGAAAGTGATCATTCGAGCATTTACCTGGTAACTCATGCTATATAATGTCTCATTTTCCTTTTCCACCACGTAAATCATCTTAGTCACTTAAATGTTTTGCGGAGATTGAGGACGTGACTAGAGTGTCATCTAATCTATAACCTAATTTATTCATTCTGATTTTGAAGGGAAACTAGGTTTAATGTGTCATTCAGGATGTCATTATGATACCATAACTGCACATCACCATAATTTCAATCATTTCATTTATTGTGTGCCTTCATGTGTATTTATTGTCTATTAGGTTAACTCCCAATTGTTCAAACTTTTGATTTACGATAACAAACATGGAATTCACACGTAATAATGTTCTTTTTCTAATTTACTTTATTTTCTTTGTCCAAATTTTTATTTTAGCATACATTTAGGACAATGTGAAATTTAGGTTTGGGGGTAAGTATGGTATATTTGAAAAAAAAAAATCAAAAAATTCAAAAATTCAAAAAAAATCAAAAAATCCAAAAAGATTTTCAATATAATTAAGTTTTGAAACGATTTCTTAATACATAATTAATTCATGAATCTCTCAACTTATGAAATTTTACACAATAACCATATTATATGTTCAAAAATGGATATTGAGGCGAAAGTTAATATGCTTAACAAATTAATGTGGAGATTTTAACCCGATGAGATTTTTTTCCATTCATCATTTCTCAAAGATTTAAATCAACTCGAGTTAAAATAACACAAACTTTCCTTTAACGAAAAATCGTAGATGATTTCAACTTCTTTGTTTTGTTCGATTAATAAAAACAAAAATAAAAAATTGAATCTTCAACACTAGAAAGTCTTAGTAAGTCATACTGAGACATAAAAAACAAAAAAATATAATAGAACATGAGAGATGAGATTAGGCTATTGTTTTGAAAGATCAAAAATTAAGCCGAAACTGACATTTTTACATTAGTTTGATGCAAGCCCTTTTGAACCAAAAATAAAATAAGCATTTTGTTGAAAAACCCATTATCCTAGCCAACTCGAATGAGTAATTTTAAAGCCCATAACAAAAAGTCATTTTCATTTTTCTAAGAATACAACGATAAAATTTGCATCGAAAAAAAGGCCAAAAGAAAATGAGGTTGCAAGAATAATGTGTAAAAAGGAAATAATGAAAAAAATGAAGAGAAAGAAAGAAAAATGAGAAAAAGAGTATGCGATGAGGGTGATTTCAACAAAAAACTGCAACACCAATTTTAATTTTGCGGAAGCGACTTTATAAACCAATTTTATCTTGTTTATCCTAATCATGCAACTATGTGATAAAACAGATAAATCAAATACGCAAATATGAGAAGGCCAAGATTCAGGAAAAAAATCTCTTTCCGGTAAAACCTTTTATTTCACTATGAATAGTAAATCGTAACTTACAACTTACACAATGAAATCTTCACTGGATTATCCGCAGCAAACCCACAAGAACACGCAGTCTTAATTCATCCCAACCTCAGCCAAAGTCAGTAATGAATCCCCGCATGTATCACCAGTTAGCCATGGAGTACCTCTCTATAAGGTGTATGTAAATAGATACAAACCAATCTAGGGTTCTAAACTAATTCACAAGAATCATATTCAAGGATGGTTTGTTTGTAAATTAAAAAGTGTTTTGACACACAAAACTTGAAGAACGAATATGCAGTAATGTTTTCGTCAAAAGTCTTAAACAAAATAGTTCACCAAACTGTATTTATAAGGAATAAAAAATTCTTGAGGCGGCGGGATCGTTCGAACGACATTGCATCTAGTTCGAACGAAACAACAATGTCATTTGTACGACTTTCTCCTGTCACTTGAACGACTTGCTCCTGTTGCTTGAACGATTGGAACGAAAAAAATATTATTTTTAAAACTCCGCCTACAGATCTTAGAAAAAATATTTTCCAAAAAGTAAAAGTCTTGTTTTTCTTTTTGATAAAAATTAAACATCCCAAATATAATTCTATGAATTAATTCAAACTCTTAAATCGTTTTATACCTTTCGGGATCTCGGGAAGACTTCAAACTTGGAGATGCATTAGTTCATTTTGTCTTCTCAAATGCATGACGATTTGTAACGGGATACGCCAAACTAGCATAATTCTATGCTATGAACAATGTCATAAAAATTGTTCTTACAAATCTCCCCCTTTGGTTCTTCCGGTACAAAACAAACAAATAGACGAAATCACCAAATTAAAATTAAAATCTCATATTACAATGTTACTAATACCCTTCCCAACCCTAGAACGAATCAGCATAAGTATCTTCGTATTAAAAAAACTTCTTCGCTTTAAAACATTGTCTTCATACGCGTGTCTTTAAATTTCGCTTTAAGTAAGTACCTACACACATGAGACAACAAACATATACCTTAGTGATGCCTCGAGTTTGAAACAAATTAAACAATAATAAATTATCCTCCATAATTCAAACTCATCAAAAACATCCATTTTAATTTGCTCTCCCCCTTTGTTTTTTATCGAAATAGACAAATATACAAAGAAGTAAAAAAAATAAACATCAAGTCCAAAGCATCATGACGAGGAAAAGATATCATCACAAAAAGATCTAAATCAAGCACGTATAATGATCATCTCAAAGACAAAACACACCAACTCTTTTTAAAATATTTTTTTTTCAAAAAGCATAAATTCACAAATACAACAAACATACCATATATAATATATGAGAAAAATATTCATGAAAATATGTCACACATATATAGGTAAAAACGACCATAAATCATGCCACAAAATACATAAGTCATACACACTAGCATAATATCGACGTGTTCAAATGTGTGGAATGGAATGAACGGACGTGAACTAGAAACAAAAGAACTATAACCCAAACACTCAAATATGTTCAAGAAGTTCTAATTGACCGCAAAACTTGATCAAACTAAGCTTTAGACTCAAGTGACAATTAAAGTTGAACTTAATTTAAACAAAACAAACACAATCCACACAAGCCTAGAATTTTAATGATTCCACAAATCAATAGCGTCATGACAAAATAAGCTTAACTATGATACATTGTCATTGTGCAAACCCATTGATATTTTCATCCAAACTCCCTCAAAATAATTCTTTTCTTTTATTTTGAATGAATATATCAAACTAAACAAATCCCCCCCCCCCCTTTTGGCATATTATTCTTTTTATTGCCTTAATTACTTCTGGGCTCTTTTTAAACAGTGGCTTTCACGACGAGTTAATTTTAAACTCTCGCATCCCTTTTTTTGTGGACACTCATCATTTTTTAAATTTCAAAACGGTTATTACACGCACAAATACTCCATAGTCAAATAAACATGTAGATGAAAATATTGATAGAGTAACATCTCACCAAGCTCAAATGTACATCATGAAATCAAAATCCAATAAGCTCGTGCATGTGTGTGTGGAGGCATGTACAAGGTCGAATTCGTAAAGAAAATAAATATCGAAACAACTCCAGAAACATGGTTAAGAACAATCTAAGCATCAAAAGTCATAATCAAATGTCCTAGCCACATGGAAATTGCGTTGAGAATTGGATTCAAACACACCAATATGCCACACCAAATGAGTAAAACTAAAACACACAAAGAATTGAAAATCTTTTTGAATTTTTTCAAAAGAACAAAATCTTTTTATATTTAAAAAAAATATATATTTCAAAAATCTTTTGGTATCTTTCAAATATGACTCAATAAAAGAAAAATATAATACAAAAAGTATACAAATCATGCAAGCAATCAACGATATTATATGGCAAGAGGCGAATCATATGCAAGCATGTGAGAATCAACTAGTTTACCATCTAGTGTTGCTAAAAGTGATTTTCTAACCCAAATAGGTGTGCAACGACGCATGAGGTTTTAGGAATCAAGGGAACACTACACTTAAACTTCCTAGGACTTTTTTCAAGATCAAAACAAAAACGCCTAAGGTGCTCTTTCCTACCACAATGTGAACATGTGTAAACGGGTGGAACGACACCTATGGGTTGACCTTTTCTAACGTCCATGGAATTAGTTGACCATCTAAAATAAATAATGGTTTTGTCTTTGACAATGGAAGCATTAGAAATATGTGAGCCACTACCATTGCTACAAACACTACTTGAGTCTATCAAATTATTTTTTAACTCCAAAATTTTTTACTCATGCAAAAAATTAGATTCTTCCAAACTTCTCTAAATTTTCAATTATTCCTAGAAGGTTATCACATTCTCCCTTAAAATACGCACACTTATCCCTAAGAGTCTCCTCACGTGCCATAAACTTATGGATTAAAATTTTTTTATCCTCATTGGCACAAACACAAATCATAGAATTTTTAAAGTCCTCCAATTCTTTTTCTAAAAATAGGACTCTATCATCATTCTCCCTTTTGGACAATTTTAAAGCATTAAATTCATGGTCCAAAGTAACAAATTTATCACGATAAAAATCACTTTGATTTTGAACCGTTTGCAAAAGATCTATAGCGGATTTAAAACGACAGTTTTCTTTTTTCAAAAAAACAATTCTTGTCCCAAATGTCAAATTCAAACTATTTAAATCGTCAAAACAAGGAGAATCCATCGAGAGTAAAAACAAGCACAATTTGAGAAACACAATCACCCAAAAGGCGGTAAACAAGATCAAACACAATAAATTACCGTAACCCACTTTGACACAATCACCCAAAAGGCGGTAAACAAGATCAAACGCAATAAATTACCGTAACCCACTTTGATACCAATTTGAGAAAGCGAGAACACTCGCAAAGGGTGATTTCAACAAAAAATTGCAACACCAATTTTAATTATGCGGAAGCAACTTTACAAATCGATTTTATCTTGTTTATCCTAATCATGCAACTATGTGATAAAACATATAAATCAAATACGCAAATATGAGAAGGCCAAGATTCAGAGAAAAAAATCCTTTCAGGTAAATTTTTTTATTTCACTATGAACAATAAATCATAACTTACAACTTACACAATGAAATCTGCAATGGATTAACCGCAGCAAACCCACAAGAACACGCAGTCCAAATTCAGCCCAGCCTCAACCTTTGTCAGTAATGAATGACCGTAGGTATCACCAGTCAACCATGGAGTGCCTCTCTAGAAGGTTTATGCAAATAGATACAAACCAATCTAGGGTTCTAAACTAATTCATAAGAATCATATTTAAGGATGCTTTGTGTTGTGAATTAAAAAGTGTTTTGACACACAAAACTTGAAGAACGTTTGCCCGAAATATGCAATAATGTTTTCGTCAAAAGTCTTAAATAAAATGGTTCACTAAACTGGTAATTATAAGAATAAAAAATTCTTAAGGCGATGGGATCGTTCGAACGACATTGCATGACAAAACAGCAATGTCGTTTGAACGACTTGCTCCTATCGCTCGAACGACTTGTATGAAAAAAAATATTATTTTTAAAACTCCGCCTATAGGTTTTAGAAAAAATATTTTTCGAAAAGTAAAAGTCTTGTTCGTCTTTTTGATAAAAATTAAACATCCCAAATATAATTCTATGATTTAATTAAAACTCTAAATCGTTTTATACATTTCAGGATGTCGAAAAGTCTTCAAACTTGGAGATGTATTAGTTCGGTTCGTCTTCTCAACTGCATGATGATTTTCAACGGGATACGCCAAACTAACCTAATGCTATGCTATGCTATGAACAATGTCATAAAGATTGTTCTTACATGTGAGTTTGAAAAAGAAAAAGGAAAAGGAAGTAAAATGGAGTTTAAAAGTTTTTAAAAGTCAAAATACCAAAAAAACTATATATTCTCATGAATTTTAAACTCTAGAAACCACTTTATCTAACCGAAACCCGAGCCTATAATAGAAATGAAGAAAGTTCTAATCAATCTCAAGTAAAATAAGTTAAAGTGTGGAGAGAAAAAAAATATGATTTATAGTGCGATTAGATATTTCTACAAGGTAATTGATTCTCTATTATACGAACAATATGGGGATTGTAACCTAATTCTTAGGACCAAAGTCAAATTTTGACGACCTAAAGAGTGTGCGCGATCAATACGAGGGTTGTGACTTATTCTAAGGGCCAAGGTCTAATTTTGAGCACATAAACAGTGTGTGCTACCAATAATTCTGAGGGCTATGGTCTATTTATAAATACTTAAATAGTGTGAGAAGACCGTGGCTTTATTCTGAGGGCATAAAGTGTAATGAAGATTTTAGAGAGATATGTGCTGATTTGAGAATATTTCGAAAGGTTTTGGATTTTTTTTTAATTGATTGAATGATTTTTAAAAGATTTTGTAATCTTGAAATTTTATGATTTTTGTATAGCGTGTACATTGTTTTGTGGGCTTTGAGATTTTATGATTTTTGTATGAATTTCTATGAATTTTTAGAGGACATTTGTAACAAATATGGAAGCGGGGTGCCTTCTGGTAAGGACTAGTCCATACCTATCACTAGGTCACATGAATTGAGGGGGTTCATGTATTACTAAGGGCACATGTCGACAGGCATGCCCCGGTCCCTACTGATAGGTAATCCACTCAACCCTTTATAAATATGGGCGTGGGGAGGAGGTTTTCTACACCTCAAATCATGTAAGATATTTCTCTTTAGAACGAAGTCGTGCCTAAGAGATTTTTTTATTTAAAAGAAATGGCCTTTTTGAATTGATGAGTGAATTATTTTTTTATCAATTATGCCCAAATATAGGCCTTGTTAGGACCGTTGTATCATAAATAATGAGCAATTATAGTGATTTTCGTAATTCGAAAGAAAAATGCATGTTTGAAAAGAATTTGAGTTTAAAATAAAATTTTAGTGACCCTAGGGGGTAAAACCATAATTTCATAAACTTTATGGGCCAAAAAGTTATTTTATAATATTTATTTATGGAATATAAAGTTCTCCTTAAATTTTGGTTGAATTTCGAGTTGAAACGAGAAAGCTATGAAGTTAGGGGCTAAAGTCCAATTAAAAGGATAAATCCATAATTTCTTGAAATGTTGTGGGCCTAAAATCAAATTAATATAAATTATTTTACATTTTTACAGAAACCCTGAAGTTTGCTGAAGATTGGAAGAGAGGTGAAGAAGTTATGAAGTCTTAAACAAGTTGGGATTCAATTTGCAAGAAGGTGAAACTTGGCTAAAAGGAGGAGTCATATATTATTGGAGGCGCGTGGTTTGTTAATAATTCTGGTAGATTAACTTGTCAGTATGAGAAATTGAGAGAATTAGGTTCGGGATCGATACATCTCCATCCCCATTTTCTTTTTAAGTAAAAAGCTAAATCATAAGGGCACTGAGATTGCGACACATGCCGTTAATTAGAGCCATCCAGCCACATCATCAATTCAAGCCCAATTGGGCTCTCGAATCCCAACACCGACACCTAGTAGTAATACATAAGGCATCATTGTAGTTAAACAGTCTTGTACAATCATTTTGTTTCTAACAACAATTTTTTGGAGAAATTAAGCATTCCAAACCAACTTTTCGTGATAACCAAAAAAGGAGGAATTCATGTGCATACTGTAGTCTTAAAACCCCTTTAGTTTGGAGATCCTTTTTGAAATGTCAAACCAAGTAGATTGATGGATATTGTCAAAATGACCGAGTCCCACTTTATTTTAAACACAAAATTTTGTCAGACATATTTTAAGGGTTCTTATAATTCCACCAACAAAGTTCCTCCAAAACACCACGTAAATATTAAATAAAAACTTTACTAACCACGTTTAAAAGTGTTATACTTCAAACTAAACAAAAAATTACACACAAACTAACATCACATAATCTAAAACACCACAATAAATAAAAAAACCGAAACTCTTGATCTCCCATCGAAACCTTCAAACCAACGGTTAACCCTAGCCCAAATCATTTTATTCATTTGTCCCCAAAAGCTTCATTTTCGTGTGTTTGTTTTGTTGTTGTGGTGTTTGTTTTGTTGTTTGTATACAGAAATAACGGTTTAAGGGGATACATTGCAATAATTGAGGAAAATAAAGTTGGTCTTTTCAACATGATTTTTCATTTGTTCTTGAAATTTTCATTTAAACTGTCCTTTAAACTAACAATGTTCACCTTGTGCAGATTTTTTATGATCGTGACAAGATGATTGATTAGTGTCAATAAGTTGGTCATAAGTTTCATGCAGCCGTGATCATTCTGAAATCCGATAAGGCCAGTTTAGTTCGAAAGGTAAGGGTCATACTTTGTTGTGAACGAAGTGAACTTTAGAGAAACATAAAAGATGAGGGGATGGACAAGAAGAGGAAGCGGTGTTCTGGAATGCGAAAGTGTGATTTTCCCTTTCGATTGAAAGGAATTCAGCATAATGATGGACGTTGGGGGTGGAAGTTGTATATGGGATACACAACCATGAGGTGTCTAAAACACTTTTTGGACACCCTTATTGTTGATACCAAATTTAATCTGCTGACATGGCTCAATAAAGTGAAGACACGTGGCAGTCTACGTGGCAACAACAAACATTTCCGAGGAACCCACACGCTCCGAGGAACCACACTACAACGAGGAACACTACTTCCCCGAGGAACTCATACGCTCCGAGGAACTCTTGAATATCGAGAAGCTTAGGCGGTCCGAGCAACTCAGGCGGTCCGAGCTGCACCTCGAACAAAGCATTAATAGTTGGATAACCAACAGATTGACTGTTCATTAAATGCTTATCATTCAGACGCACACGCTTAAGGGGCATTGAATGTATTACCCTTTCATATGTACATCATTTAATGTATTACCCTTTCACATTACAGCCTCAGGTCTATAAATACATTGTACAATCCTCATTGTAAGGGGACCGGAATTTCTTGATAGAACTTGTAATCGAGAATTCCCAAACACTCAGCAATAACATAACAGTGGATGTAGGCCATTCTTATAAGGCTGAACCACTTTAAAATTCTTTGTCTCATTTATTTATCTGTGATTGAATAATTAGAGTAATCTAATTTTTTACATCAACAGATTGGCTCCGTCTGTGGGAAACGACTGGTAATATCATTTTTCACCAAAAGCGATCCATCACAAATGGTTGATATTCCAGAATCCAGCAATCGAAACGCTGGAACCCCTCGAAATCCATCTGGTCCGCCAAATATTCCAGATCTGGCTGGAATAATGACAAATCTGGCTCAGGACTAGACCGTCATGCAAGAAATAATGCGACAACTCATACAAACCCTCCATGGCGGAGCACCAACCCATTCAGGACTGCGGAGTATTCAAAGAAACACCCGTGCAACATCCTCACGTACTGGGCGTACCAATTCATATCACAATGAGGAATTTGAAGATTTTTCTTATCAACCTGGACGAACTTCGTCAGTGCGAGCCACAGATACAGAACAACGTATCACTCTTTCTCCAGAAAGGACTAGTGCGTTAGAGAGGTTAAGTAGGGTATCACCTTTTGATTGATTAGGACTTAGAAGGAGTATAAGTCCCCCTAAAGTCGTATCGAGGAGTTTTTGACGACCATCAGATTTAAGGGAAGGATCTGCCCAGTCGCGACCAGCTACTCGTCAAGATAGATCTCATGAGCGACCAGCTGCTCGTCAAGATAGATCTCAGGAAGCCACATCCACGCAATCAGTTGCTCGAACCAACAGGCCCGAGGAAGGAAATGATGCATGGAAAGGCTCTATTCAGAGGCTGGAGGATAGATTAGGGGAAATGGATAAGGCCAAGAACCCTCTACAACGAACCTTTGTTCGAGGAACACCTTTTGTCCAGTCAATTGTAGATTTTCCAACACCATCAAAGTTCAAAGCACCTATTGTGACCCCCAAATATGATGGAAAGACTGACCCTGTCCTTCATATAGAACAATACCAAGTTGCAGCCGACATCTATGCTGTCCCAGATGAGATGAGATGCAGGGCATTCTCGGGAACTCTTACCGGATCTGCTCAAATATGGTATAATAATCTTCCTCGGGGTAAGATCTCAAATTTTCTTCAACTAGCCGAGTTATTCATTGGGAATTTCTGTTTTGGAGCAAAGCTAGTTAAACGAGTAGCACATTTGTTAAGTGTTAGACAAAAGGTTGGTGAGAGTACCAAAGATTCCATAACTCGTTTTAATAACGAGAAACTGGAAGTCATTGATTATGAGGAGAAGACAGCTATTACTGCCTTGATGAGTGGACTACTGCCAAATAAGTTGTACTACACTTTGGCCAAAGATCCACCTCGAACCATGTCAGACCTGATGCGAAAAGCGTTCAAGATTATGAATGCCGAGGAGGATATGGCTGCGAAGAAGAATATGGATGCTAAATAAACCAAGGTGGACGGTGAGAAAGCTAAAAAGAAAGAGCACAAGAACAATGGTAATGACAAACATTCAAAAACTAGGTCGGTATGGGACGTAATGAAGAAATATGATAATTATACTCCTTTGAAGAAGGATATCAACCATGTTCTAGAAGAAATCAAGAACAACGAGGAACTAAACTGTCCAGAGAAAATGAAGGCACACCCTTACAAGAGGAATAAGGCGAAGTATTGCGAGTTCCATAAAGATCATGGCCATATGACCAAGAATTGCATAGCTTTTCAAAATGAGATTGAAACACTCATCCGACGAGGAAAGCTGTCAAAGTATGTTGATCGTGGAAACGAAAGGAGAAACAACGACCGAGCAAGAGATAGGTCTAGATCTCTCCTCGTCGAGCAGAGGAGAACAAGAAAAGAAATAATGAAGTTGATCCAGAAGACGACCCCGATCTTCCCAAGAGACCAAGGCAACCAGAACGTGAGGTATTTTCAATACGCTTTGGGTCATTTGACTGTAATGTTATAACAGGTGGAGATGCAGGAGGAGGAGACCTTACTGCAGAGAGAAAAGCTTACCTTTGTGAGGCTCAAGCTTGCTCGTACATTTAACGAATAAATTTAGCTGAGGAGGATCGCCCGAGAAAAGTGAACAAAGAGAAATTAGTAATTGGTTTCTCGAAGAATGACATGGCAGGTGTTCTATATCCTCATGATGACCCACTGGTGATCAAGATGAGAATGAAAGAGGTAATGATTTCAAGAGTACTGGTAGACAATGGTAGCTCGACAGACATCATGTTCTACTCGTGCTTCGACAGTTTGAATCTAAAGCTATCTCAACTGGAACCTTATCATAGACCCCTCCTCGGTTTTGCTGGCGAGAAAGTTTTTCCACTTGGGACGATCAAGTTGGATATATTCATTGGTACATGTCCTGCTTGTCGAACAGAAAGAATACGCTTCTTCGTGATGTATAAGAATGTTCAATCATCATACAATATCATCATGGGAAGAGTAGGATTGAAGAAGTTCGAGGCTGTACCATCTACAGTGCATCAGTGCCTAAAATTTCCAACAAATTTTGGAGTAGGAGTTGTGAAAGGTGATAAGAAAGTAGCTCGAGAATGCTATTATTCATCCGTCGAGCAAGAAGAACTGGAGGAATCAAGGAAAAAGACTGCTACCTATCAAGTGGATGAAGGTGCAGAAATTGAAACATTGGATCCTAGAGATGAGTCGCAACTCGTGAAGGGTCAAGTGGTGGAAGCTACTGAAAACATCATTCTGGACGACGAGCACCCTGAACGTACTACTCAAGTAGGTTCGTCATTGGAAGCCTCATTAAAACAGGAATTGATAACTTTCCTAAGAAGCAGAAAGCAAACTTTTGCGTGGAGTCATGAAGATATGCCTGGGATAGACCCAAATTTCTTATGTCATGAGCTCAATGTGAATAAGGAGATCAAGCCTGTGAAGCAAAGAAGATGAGTATTCAGTCCCGAGAAGAATCAAGCTATGCAGGAGGAAGTCGAGAAGCTCCAGAAAGCTTGCTTCATTGAAGATGTTAAATATCCAGACTGGTTAGCCAATATGGTAATGGTAAAAAAGAAAAACAACAAGTGGAGGATGTGTGTAGACTTCACCGACCTCAATAAAGTATGCCCAAAGGATCACTTTCCACTGCCCCGAATTGATCAACTGGTGGATGCTACCTCGGAGCACGAGCTGCTGAGCTTCATGGATGCTTATTCTGGTTACAATCAGATCAAAATGAAACCTGAAGACAGGGAAAGTACTTCTTTCATTACCCCTAGGGGAACTTATTGTTATAATGTTATGCCTTTTGGTTTGAAAAATGCAGGTGCGACATATCAGCGACTGATGAACAAGGTCTTTGTAAAACAAATCAGTTGCAATATGGAAGTATATGTTGACGATATGCTGACGAAAAGCAAGAGAGCTGCCGATCATCTAGTTGACTAAAGTCAGACTTTTGATCAACTGGATAAATATCAAATGAAGCTGAACCCGACGAAGTGCATATTTGGAGTACGAGAAGGCATATTTCTCGAATACATCGCCAATCAACGAGGCATTGAAGCAAATCCTAAAAAGAATAAAGCTCTATTAGGGCTGCGATCTCCAACCATGAAGAAGGAAGTACAAAGTCTCACAGGACGAGTAGCAGCACTCAACAGATTTGTATCACGAGCAACTGACAGATGTCTCCCATTATTCAAGACACTCCGAAAGACTTTTGAGTGGAATGATGAATGTGAGAAGGCTTTTCAAGACTTGAAGAAATACTTGGGAGCACCTCCACTGTTGTCCAGGCCAGTGATGGGAGAAAAAATGTACTTGTATCTAGCAGTGTCGGAGAATGCAGTTAGCTCGGCGTTGATCACAGTGGAGAATGGAGTGCAGAAGCCAATTTATTATACGAGTAAGGCCTTTCGAGGAGCAGAGATCAGATATCCAAGGCTGGAAAAGTTAGCACTGGCGCTGATTGAGGCGAGTAGGAGAATGAGGCAATACTTCCAGGCTCATACCATAGTAGTATACACTGATATGCCATTGAGGCAAGCCCTTCATAAACCAGAAAAATCAGGGAGATTGATGTACTGGGCAATAGAGATCGGTGAATACGATATAATCTATGAACCCAGATCATCGCTAAAAGGGCAAGCTGTAGCAGATTTTATAGCAGAGTTCACCTATCCTGATACCCCCGAGGAGCAAAAGTTGCTCGCTGATCAACCTGTGGATGTTACAAGATCAACAAATACTAGCTCGGACCAACTCCGATTGGTAAAAGAGCAAGTAGATGTTACAGGATCATCAAATTCGAGCTCAGACCAACTCCGGTTGGTAAAAGGGCAAGAAAAAATGATCGACGAGGAGCAAGAAATATCAGGGGAGGATGAAAGGAAGCAACAAGTATTTCACCGAGGAACTCTGCCAGATCAGAAATTTGAAAACGAGTTACCTATATGGAGGCTATATGTAGATGGCTCATCTTGCACTACAGGATGTGGCGCGGGGATAGTTTTGAGCACTCCAGACGAAGTCGACATGGAATACGCCTTGCGTTTCCAATTCAAAGCTTCCAATAATGAGGCTGAGTATGAGGCCATGGTTGCAGGACTTAATTTAGTGAAAATTATGGAGGCGCAGCAGGTTATTGTTTTTAGTGATTCTCAATTAATTGTAAATCAAATGTTCGGAGTATATGCAGTTAGAGGAGAATTAATGATCAGATATCATGCAAAGGCAAAGGAGCTTGTGTCAGAATTTGCCGCTATTCAGCTGGTTAGAATACCAAGAATGGAGAATGCGAGAGCAGACGCCCTAGCTCGACTAGCATCAGCTACTCGTACCGAGCTACGACGAATAATCCCAATTCAAGTTTTAGCTGGTCGGAGTATAGATGAAGATCTGACGATGAACTTTATCACCCTTGATTTAGGACCATCTTGGATGGATCCCATCAGGGCGTATATTGAAGAGGTAGAATTACCAATTGATAAGCTCGCAGCCAAGAAATTGAAGTTTAAAGCTGCTCGGTATGTATTAACTAACGGTATTCTTTATAGACGAGGAATTATGGCAGGTTTGCAGAGATGTGTACATCCCTCCGAGGTGAGAGAATTGATTGAAGAGATCCATGAAGGGTCCTGTGGAGCCCATGTAGCAGGTCAGACGCTTTTGCAAAGGGTGATGACGCAGGGATACTACTGGTCGATGATGAGGGGTGATTATATAGCCTATGCCAAAAAGTGTGACAAGTGCCAGCGCTTTTCCTCCATCCGAAAAACTCCACAAGCATTGTTAACACCCATAACTTCCCCTTGGACATTTGCCATGTTGGGAATTGATTTGATTGGGCCACTGCCAACGTCCCGAGGAAGGTTCAAATACCTCGTCGTCGCTGTGGATTATTTTACTAAGTGGGTAAAAGCTGAGCCACTCATTGATATGATGTATGAGAAGGTGTACCAATTTTTTTGGAAGAACATCATTTGTCGATATGGTCTTCCTCATGCTTTCATCACAGACCATGGAACACAATTTGATAACGAGGAGTTCGCTGCCTATTGTCATCAGTCAAATATTTTGAAGGTCCACTCAGCGCCAGGCCATCCTCAAAGCAATGGACAAACTGAAGTGACAAACAGAACGCTGCTAAATGGTTTGAAGAAAAGATTGGATGATGCAAAAGAAAACTGGATCAACGAGTTACAGTCAGTACTTTGGGCGTACCGAACTACTCCCCGAGTAGCAGCTGGAGAATCACTATATATGCTGGCGTTTGGAAATGAAGCTGTGATACCTGCCGAGTTGGGCCTCCCAACACATAGGGTACTGAATTTCAATTCCCCTGTCAGCGACTTAATGAGAAGATTGGATTTAGACATGCTCAAGGAAGTTAGAGAAGAAGCAGCCATTAGAAATGCTGCTTACCAGCAGCGAACAGCTTTGTTCTACAACAAGAGAGTGAAGAAGTGCGACCTGAAAGAAGGAGACTATGTGCTGAAGAAAGTAAGTCAAAAGCACAATAAGCTGGAGGCAAACTAGCATGGACCATACCGAGTTACAGAAGTTGTTCGACCAGGAACTTACCGAATAACAACTCTAGAAAGGGACGAGTTTAAGAATGCATGGAACGTAGAGCACCTACGCAAGTATTATCCGTGATGAATAAAATGAAGATATTCTGCCGAATTCTTTCTTTTTATTGAAAGTTTTTCGGGGAATACTAGTGCTACACACTACTCGGAAAAACTCGGCAAAGCTCAGGCTACTCAAATTTTTTCTCAAAAACGCCAACTAAGGTTGGTCGAGAAACCAATATTCCTCCGGGAAGTAACGCTACCTATATTCCTCCGAGAAGTAAAGCTACCAATATTCCTCCGGGAAGTAAAGCTACCAATATTCCTTCGGGAAGTAAAGCTACCAATATTCCTCCGGGAAGTAAAGCTACCTGTATTCCTCCGGGAAGTAAAGCTACCTGTATTCCTCCGGGAAGTAAAATTTGTATTCCTAAGGGAAATAAAACTATATGTTTCTCGGGATATAAAAGTATTCCTAAAAATGCCAACTTATGTCGGCTAGGAAGTAAATATATTCTCGAAAATGCCAACTTGAGTTGGTCGAGAGGTAAAATTATTTCAAAAAGACTAACTATGGCTGGTCGGGGATAAAAACCCACCAACTGTAGTTGGTTGACAAGGAAAATTTACCGACCTTGGTTGGTCGGAAACATTTAAGAGAAAAATCTACTAACTATGGATGGTCGGGGATAAAAACCCACTAACTGTAGTTGGTCGATAAGTAAAATTTAACGATCTTGGTTGGTCGGAAACATTTTAAACAATTTTTATACTCGTAACTTTATTATTAAGTGATCAAGCAACATTTTTTATACTCGAGAAACAAAACTTTATTATTAAGTGATCGAGCAACATTTTTTATACTCGTAACTTTTTAATTATTACCGAGTCGGTCGACAAATAACACAATATTGTTATCTTTTTAACAGATACACATGCACAAATATAAAGTGTTTTACAAGACAATAGCAATTAAGATTTGCAAACAAAAATGAAAGTCTTTCATTGAATTCAAAATAAATTACATTGATAATGAAATGAAAGTTACATTGACATTGAAATGTATACTAACTACTACATCAAAATTCCTATCCTACTAGTCTTTTCCCCTCTGCTTTTGACACAGGTTCCTCGCCAGCAGGCGGATCATTTAAAGCCAGAGGAGAATTTATAAAGTTGAGATCCTTCAACATCCTGACATTCATCACGGATGGTAGATCTAAGAGGTGCTCGGGACGAGATATCTCGGCATTTGAATGGAGATTGTAGTCACGGAGATATTTGGAAATCAAGCTCCGAGGAATGGCCCGAGCAGGGATCCAATTCATATCCAGTTTGTATGGTGGCATAGGTAAATCGAGCAGCCCGAGATCAAGGTAGTCCCACAGGTAATGACCCTGTTCGAGCTGCAGCACACCTAAGGAATTCAACCAGCCTTGCTTGTAGCCCTCATTATTGGCATTCTAGATACGATCGTCCAAGTGGTATAGCGCTTCGTTGTATCCAGCCATCCAGAACTCCCTGGGCTGTTTATGGAACTGATATGTTAGTCTCTCTAGCTGCTCGTGGAGATTTTTGATGAAGAGTTCCTTGTTCTCCAAAGTAGATTTCTGCTCAGAGAGCTACTCTTCCAGGTCCCTGATCTTCTTTGACATTTCAGCCAATGCCTGGTTCTTCGCCATCAGCAGGAAGGCCTGGTTTTCTAATGCAGACTGAGTCCTTTGTTCCTCGACGGGAATCCGAGCTGCTCTTGCTCGTCCCTGAGGAGCTCTTGCTCGTCCCCGAGAAGAAGAAGAAGAGCCATACCTTTTCAAGGTTTCCAACTCGTCCCTCAAGTTAGCGTTCTCGACTTCCAAGAATGAGAATCCCTCATCAGTCACTGGGATTATGGCTTTTGAAGTGGAAGCTGCAGACTTCAACTGTGACAACTCTCTTTGCAGGTTGTTGTTCTCTTGCTCTAATAGTTCAGCAATTTGTCTGCACTCCTCGACCTCACCCTTCAAAGTTCTCTCCCTTACATCATAGCCAGCAAAAAGCTTCTCGTAGCCCTTATCGGCAATGATCTGCTGGTACTTCTTCTCGTACCCTTCATGCAACAGGGCAGTAGATTCTTTGTATTGTAGCTGAAGGTCTTCGAGGGTGCCTTGGAGATCCTCGATGATATCATAATAGGCCACATTATTGTCCACTCCTCGATCAAGAAGACACTTCAGATATTGGTATGCTTCAACTGCCTGTTCTGAAGCATCTTGGCCGAGGATGTCGATGACTTATGCTGCACTCAGGTCTGTGTGACCAGCCTTAAAGTATGCATTACATTGTCGCAGCAGCTTTGTATCATGGGTAGATAGTAATTCCATCCTGGCCAGAAACTAACAGAGATAGAAAAACCAATAATCAATAAGAAGTACAAGCAGAGTATGAATAGAAAAGAGACAACAGTATGCAAAAAAAGTCCAAGTTTTATTAGATCATAAAGTTCAGAGTTACATGTGCTGGGTTACAATTGACAAAAGAAAAATATAAAGATAAACCCGAACAACTCTACACCTTTTCTTTGTCTCCCAAAACCTTCTCGGGAGGCTGGGACGAGGAAGTAGGTTACTCGGAGGGAGTCGATAGTTACTCGGGGAGCGCCAGCAGTTGCTCGGAAGAAGTAACGATTTGCTGAAGTTCCTCGGCAGCAGGCTGGATGGCTGGGGGATGGATCTCCCATCACCATAGAAAACTCTTCGGAGGCAGCTTCGTCCTCTTCTAAGTCTTCAGGAGTTGGAGGGGGACCAGGGATGTGTTGTTGAAAGAGTTCGGAATTTTCATCCACTTTCATCTCCTGAAGGGCAGCAACCCATCCATCCCTAAAGTATTTGAGGCTGCTATAGTCCACTTGTGACACCATGGCAGCCAATCCCTTGTTCCACCCCTTGTCCCATCCAGCGCTGAAGGACTTCTTCACAGCCATCTTTCTCTTCAGCTTCTCCGAGGAAAGTTTCTCGGACAGAAGGTTCTCAGCAGTCTTCAGTTTGTTCTCAACCTCCTCCTTCTGCCGAATTACTTCCTGAAGTTGGCCCAACTTTTCCTCAGCAACCTTAAGCTTATCCTCAAGTTCTCCATCAGTTTTGAGCTTCTCTTCAAGCTCTTTATTTTTCCCCTCCATGTTCTTTATTCTCTTCTCCAACTCCTTGGAGATCTCAACAACCTGAGCTTTTTCCTGCTCGGTGGAGGCAAGCTTATTCTCCCAGATTGCCTTGTCAGTAGCATATTTCTGGCGAGAATCTTCCAAAGACCTCGTCAGGAGCACCAGAGCCTCCTCCACACCAGATGAGGAGCTCGAAGCTTTAATTGCTTCATCCTTCTTCAAAATTATATTGAAGCAGCTCATCAACTGTGAAAATAAAAAGAAAGCAAGTCAGAAACAGAAATGACAAGGGAAATATGAAAAGTTCAAAGTAAGAAGACTTACAGAAGCAAGGTGGCGAGTAGCTAACGAAGTGACCATGTCCCAAGTAAGGTTTTCTTCAGCACCTTGGACCTCGGGAATGATCCAGGACTTTACCGAGCTCATGGCAGAGCTCGGGGGAACAAAAGTAGGAACCCCAGTTCCAGTGGTTGGGGGCTGAGTTATGGTGTCAGCCAAATTGACAGAGGAGCTCTTCTTCAGCCTCCTCGGGGGAACAGGAATAGATTCAACCAAGGAAGAACCCTTGGTCGGTGATATTACAATCACCTCTCCAGGAGCAGCAGACCCGTTCGGAGCCACTGCAGGCTTCTCTATAACCTTCACAACAGCAGCAGCCGAGGAAGGCGCATCAGTTTTCTTTGTCCCCTCCCCTGGGACATCAATCTTACTCCTTTTAGCCTCTCCAGCACCAGAGGCAGGCTTCTCGAAGAGAGTGGGAGGTCTTCTCTTCTTCATCCTTTCACTTAAAGGAACATGTGACTCAGGCGAAGAGCTGGTACTGGCTCTGCTTCACTTATTACTGGACGAGCAGTAAAAGAGGTGGTCTACCTCTTGTATTGCAGCAGATATGAGGCCGACCTAATATGCTCGTCGGCAACAGATTGATGCAGACTCCAGATAAGTTTCAAGTGTCTTATGTTAACGTCTGCTTCCTTTGGACACTTTCTTTTACTGTCAACTGCAAATAAATAAATCAAAATTAAAATATCAGTGGCACATTTTGTAAAACATAAAAGAAGCATAATTTCAAAATAAATAAAATGAAATAAAAATAACCTATCCCATTGCCATAGGGAGGGCATCTGGGACCCTGATAAACTTCATCTCCAGATAAAGGAGCATGTTGCCAATTTTTTATGACAACCTCGTGCTCAAAATAATCTCTATTGGGATCCGGGAGATTTACTACTAAGGCCCTATTCAAAATTCTAGTTTTTAAATAAAAAGTATTATCTCCTACAGCCCATCTATAGCAAAACATGATTTCTGGAATTCCTAGGCGAGTTCCATGGATTTGGTTTAACCTATGAACCCCATTAACTATTCTCCATATATTTGGGGCTATTCTTGCAGGAACAACGTCAAAGTATTGACAAAATTCCAGACACAAGGGATTGGGTGGAAAAGAAAATCCACACTCAGTAATAAAGAGACTGGGGAACCAATGTCCCTCAGCCAAACGAAAATAATCAGAAGGCTCAGAAAGCTCTTCCAGAACAACCCAACAGGGAATAGAAAAGTCAGAGCGAAACTTATCAAGAGATTCAACAGGGTAAACCATGATGAATAAAAGAAATGAAGAAGAAGGAAGAAAATCTTACAGAAAAAGAGTGGATCTGATGACAACGAATGATGGAAGAGATGAATACATAGGAGAGAAAGAGACGACGGAAAACTCAAAGATACAAATTTGAAAAGGTAGAAGACGATGGGAGTGTATGTGAAGTTTAAATACCTTACCTTGGGAAATGGTAAAGTAATGATTACAAAAAGAAACAATTACGCTACCAGCAGATAGAGGAACAAAAATGGCGTGGCAATCGAAGCGAGAAGAAACGATTACGCTACCGGCGGCTAAAAGGACAAAAAGTACGCAGAGATCGAGGCGGTTATGAAAATTCAAAAAAGACTGATTCTACGAATTTGGAAAGAGAAATAAATACGAAGGAAACACTCCTAAAAATCAGGAGGACCATTTAAAGCTACCATGTTCTGAGAAAGAATGTTCCCTACTCCTCAAATTTCGAACTATGAAACATTGGGGGCTTCTGTTGATACCAAATTTAATCTGCTGACATGGCTCAATAAAGTGAAGACACGTGGCAGTCTACGTGGCAACAACAAACATTTTCGAGGAACGTACACGTTTCGAGGAACCACACTACAACGAGGAACACTACTTCCCCGAGGAACTCATACGCTCTGAGGAACTCATACGCTCCGAGGAACAAGAACTCTCCGAGGAACTCTTGAATACCGAGAAGCTTAGGCGGTCCGAGCAACTCAGGCGGTCCGAGATGCACCTCGAACAAAGCATTAATAGCTGGATAACCAACAGTTTGACTATTCATTAAATGCTTATCATTCAGACGCACACGCTTAAGGGGCATTGAATGTATTACCCTTTCATATGTACATCATTTAATGTATTACCTTTCACATTAAAGCCTCAGGGCTATAAATACATTGTACAATCCTCATTGTAAGGGGACCGAAATTTCTTGATAGAACTTGTAATCGAGAATTCCCAAACACTCAGCAATAACATAACAGTGGATGTAGGCCATTCTTATAAGGCTGAACCACTTTAAAATTCTTTGTCTCATTTATTTATCTGTGATTGAATAATTAGAGTAATCTAATTTTTTACATCAACACTTATGTCGATCGACTCTCCCAAGAAAAGTGGAACCTTGCTGCTGAGATGATCAACAATAGGTTAGGGTCGAAGGAAGTACTCCAGACATTGAAAAAGATATCAGAATATAATTGTTCATCCATACAAAAAATTTATAACGCTAAAAGAAAAATGAAGAATGTTGAGATGCAAGAATGCACCACCATGCAACAATTGATGCATTTTCTTACAGAGAAGAGTTATGTCCATTGGCATAGAGGAAATGAGCAAACTGATGTGGTGGAGGATTAATTTTTCGTACATCCCACTCTTACTTGTTAGTGAAATGCTTTTCGAGCTACTGGTGATCGATTTGACCTACAAGACCAATAGGTACAATATTCCATTATTTGAGATGATTGGGGTCACTTCCACCGGTCAATCATTTTGCATTGCATTTTCTTTTCTAAAGAGCGAGAAAGAGGAGAATTTTAGCTAGGCACTACAACATTTGTGGTCACTATACTAGTCAGAAGCTTTGCTACAAGTTGTTATCTCTGACAAATAACAATCTTTTCTAAACGTTTTGCCAAACGTGTTTCCACTTGTCACCATTCTATTATGATTATTCTATATTCAAAAAAACATTGAAGGTGCATATTTGAAACACAACATCAAAGACCAGGATAAGAAGGTATTTGTGCAGGGTTGGATTGGGGTTGTGGAGTCTGAGAATCCGATAGAATTTGAGAATGCATGGAGAATTTTCGTCAAAATTAGCAAAACTACCCAAACATGATTGGGCACATATAGAAGAACTAGATGCATTTGCATTTTCAGTTTGCACATACATGGACCAATCGCATACCCCATCATGGCAGATGCACAACTAACAGAGCGGAGGGTGCTCATGCCTAACTAAAAAAACACTTGATAAATAGCAGCGGTTCATTTGCTATGGTGTGGAAGGGTATGGACATATTGCTTGGCCACCAAGTCACTCAAATACAAATGAAGTTTCAGAAATCACTCTAATCCACTAAGCATGTCTACAATGACACGTTGTTACACAAGATCCGTAGTAAGGCATCACATTATGCCTCTGACCTAATTATTGTGGAGATCGATTGCATGAGATCGATGTTGAGCGTATCAGTCGCTACCACCCAATATATGGAGATACGATGCTCCCACATAATTTGCACCATTTATGGATAACCATGTGCCCACGAGGTGGCCCAATGGGCTAAGCTAGGCCAAGCAATTCCTAGTTGGAACTAGATGATCATTTAAAGAAACTTGCCATTGTCCTGGACATCCCTCAGTAATGTGAGTTGGAATATACTCCTAAGATGATATTGGTTAAGAAATGGTGGACTAAAGCATGTGGAGCCGTTCAAAAGATGATGCTAAGAAAGTTAATGGAAATTGCTCAGCCCTCTAGCACACCCTTAGTGGAGGTAGTACGAATTCATCAAAAGGGTAAGACACCTAAAGGGAAGAAGTCTGTTGATATATCTATGAAAAGAATTCCTTGTTCTTGGGATCAGTATGTACCGTCCATAGCGGAGATTAAAAAAATCCTTACAAACAAGCCCCCATTCACTGGCGTGAAACCAAATACATGGTCTCGATAAAAGAATATATATATGAACCACATTCTTGAGTTCTTCTTATCATTTATGGGTGATATATATGATGTCAAATTGGATGGGAACTATAAATATATGGCCATTTCCAAAGGTGTGGGTATTGGGGATGGACTAGAACATTCTCATGTTATTCGAGCTACATAGGGACAAGCCGTTTTGGGCTACCATTATAAACTCTTATGATATTGATGAGTATGAGAGGAGATTGGACTATTTCAGACACTCGTGCACAAGCAAGCGTTGGTTTATAATGCTAGAGTTTGGCTATCTTGCGACAAATGCACTTAAACTAGTGGTTGTGTTGATATCCAAATTACAGTGCTTAACTTTTGTTCCGTTCAACGTTGGGACAAAATCTATGATGGAAGAGAATCTTATCATCTTTATCCTCAATGTATCAACTATTCATTGGGTGAATTTTAAATGCACAAGATTTTATCCCATACCACTGATTGCGTCTCACTGGAGATCGAGGGCCCGTTAAGATGCCGTGGAGTGGCCTACTTTATTCAAGTCTCACTTACAAATGTTTCAAAATATATGTCCCAAAGATATTACACGAAAGATGAACCGTGCTTAATATCGTCGGGTGAAGACGAGGACCTGATGTGGATTAAATTAGTGAAAGTCTTATGAATGATTGTAACTTTTTGTGCAAATATTGGTTATATGTAAATTGGTTATTGGTTAAAGTCTTACGGATGACTATAACTATTTGTAACTTCTTATGCAAATATTGGTTATATGTAAATTGGTTGTTGGTGAAAGTCTTACATATAATTATAACTATCTGAAACTTATTGTGCAAATATTGGTTATATGTAACTTGGTTAATGGTGAAAGTTTTATGGATGATTGTAACTATTTGTAACTTACTGTACAAATATTGGTTATATGCAAATTGGTTTCCAATTTAGTTATATGCAATTATATAACAATTATTGGTTATATGTGATAAAGCAAGATTTTTGAAATTTTAAAAGTAGCATACGGTCACGTAATACCATAGTTATATCTGTAACGGTGATGCCACATCGTGAAGGCAACACATACAGTAACACCACACCGTAGGATAAATATCCACGGTTTAATCTCACCGTCCAATTTATGTAGTAATATGGAGTATTTTCTAACACACATATGACGGTCACTTGAGACCGTGTTGTACATACTCATGGTGACTTGTAGCCGTAACATTATCTACCATGGTTTGATGTCACCGTCCAATTAACGCGATAACTTGGAGTATTTTCTAACCCACATATGATGGTCACCTGAGACCATGTTGTACATACTCACGGTGACTTTATAGCCGTAACATTATCTACCACGATTTGATATCACCGTCTAATTTATGCAGTAATTTGGAGTATTTTCTAACCCATATATGTCGGTTACTTGAGACTATGTTGTACATACTCACAGTGACTTATAGCCATAACATAATCTACCATGGTTTAATCTCACCATCTAATTTATGCAATAACTTCGAGTATTTTCTAAGCCACATATGACGGTCACTTGAGACCGTGTCATGGTAACTTATAGTCGTAACGTTATCTACCATAGTCTGATGTCATCATCCAGTTTATGTAGTAACTTGGAGTATTTTCTAACCCACATATGACTGTCACTTGAGACCGTGTTGTACATACTCACGGTGACTTATAGCTGCAACATAATCTACCACGTTTTGATGTCACCATCGAATTTATGAAGTAAATTAGAATAATTTTAACCTACATATGACGGTCACTTGAGATCATATTGTACATACTCACAGTGATTCGTAGCCCTACTTTAATCTACCATGATTTAATCTCAATGTCCAATTTATGCAGTAACTTGGAGTATTTTCTTAGCCATATATGATGGTCACTTGAGATCATGTTTTTGTGTAGCCATAACCTAATCTACCATGGTTTGATGTCATCATCCAATTTATGCAGTAACTTGGAGTGTTTTCTAACCCAGATATGACGGTCACTTGAGACCGTGTTGTTCATTCTCATGGTGATTTGTGGCTGTAACATTATCTACCACGGTTTGATATCATCGTCCAATTTATGAAGTAACTTGGAGTATTTTCTATCCCATATATGACGGTCACACGGTGACTTGTAGCCGTCGCATAATCTACCACGGTTTGATATCACCGTCCAATTTATGCAAATAAATAATAACATAGATACACACTTGCTATAAATATATAAACACATGATATAATATCATAGTTAAACTCATGCTATAAACAAATATACTCACAATATAACAACTCCTACACATACATGTATATCACTAGTTATATACGTATAACTGCATCCTCATAGCAGAGACCTCGCGGATGCATCCCTCGTGTGCTATCAGGCTCTAGGTATATCATGCATCACACTGAGCCACCGGGCTGACATCTCACCAACGAATCCAAAATGTAAACACAAACAACGTAAGCGATCATAAACATATGTCTGGGGGATCATAATCATACCACATCGCACCCCACCGGTCTCCACACCAACACATATCCTCACACACGGATAGTGTCCATATAACAATACTATGACTTGGGGAATCAATCCAACACTATCTAATTAAGGCCAGCGTGGACTACCCACTACAGACAACCTCCTCACAATAGTACTACCAAGTAGATATGTTCAACACAAACAAGAAATAATCATGTATAATCATGTATATATATATATATATACATATATATATATATATATATATATATATATATATATATATATATATATATATATATATATATATATATATATATATATATACATACAAATCGCCCTAATACATATATATATGAAGTAATAACCTCGTACACAAATCATACAACATACTAGTCAACCAATCCCAAAGTCCAAATTGATTTCTCGATTATACAAATAAGTGTTCACTCATTTGAATTCTCGATTTGTCTCACCCAAACCCATCTCACCATTGGCCTAACACATGTACCAAACCTTGAAATATTCCCCAGTAGTCCCACTCCACTCCAGAAACCCCTACGATAATTCTTCTAGCTCTAACGGGTCAAAATAACACTGAAAAAAAATCTGGGTAGGCTAACCAACCGAACTAACTCACTTAGCAGACCAAAATAGTTATGTTGAGAAAACCAGTTCGCTCCCCCAGCGAATCAATTCGGTTTGCTAGGCTACCTGTCATTTTTTTCTTTGGGTTTTTCTCTCCAAACCCTCCAATGGAGGTCACAAGCCTTCCCAAACATAAAATTAACCTCTCTCATCATTACACTAATATCTGAGAAGTATATTAACACATAATTAACCCCGAATTCTTCATTAAAACCCTAGGATTCTAAATTAAACATAAATTCTATTACCCAAATTAGATTTTCATGAATTCAATACCCGTATCAATGTTTAACATGCTCATCATCACAAGCCTAAAATTAATTTCAAAATTCCTAGATGATCAACATTAACTAATTATCAATTCTAATTTGAGATTAATTATTCTTTATATCTCTTAATTAATTAATTAAATCTTTAACCTTTAAACTTTTAAATCACAGAATTTCCACACCATTAACTATGAAAGTGATTAACTACTTAATCATGAAATTTAAAGTAAGTCACTACTGGCCATTGATGATCAAAATCCAAAGCCTCGACGGTTGTGATGGGTTGAATGAAACCAGAGATGCTTCCCTATCTTCTCTTCTCCAAGCCTTTCTCTCATTTTTCTTCTTCTTTCTATTCTCTTATACTCTCTTTAACTCTAAAATATCCAAAGATTGAAAAGTGGAGTTTCCATCCACCCCTTTAAACCTTAAATATCTACTAATTACACACTAATACCATTTTTCCCATTAAACCCTAGGTGTAAAAATACCATCATTCGCTCATATGGGTCTTTACTATGTTTGGAAATCCCCCGAAACCCAATCATAACACCTGAGTATCTATTACGGAATATTTTGACCCATTTCGGATAACTGATCGAGGCAAAAATCGAGCGTCCGTGTAAATATGTTAATCGTTGTTATCGGCTTTCGACCGCAACACAAAAAAATGTAAACTTTAACTACACTCTTATGGAGTATAGTGGCTAGTCTGGGTATCGAATCCACAAGGAATGTGTGGTAGATTTTAATTGATTTATTACTTCTAAAATAAAAGTGTAAAAGACGACGATGGGGTGAGAAAGGAAAAAGGGAAAAATAAAGAAGTTGACTACGCTAATTAGAACTGAACAAAAAAAATAAGAAACTGGGATTATGATCACATCCCCACACCGTCGGTAAATTCGTTGGACTGTAAAAGGTTAAAAAATTATATTGATAATTCGAAGAAAATATTACATCTTCAAAGTACTAAACATATGATAATTTTACTCTGCTCAATATCTAGTTAGTAAATAATTTAACGTGAATGACAAGATTGTCGATGCGCATATTACACCCTCAAACACTTCGGTTAACAAGGGCAAACGAGGTCAAGAGACCTATAATACTCGTCTCGATAAAATATCAAGCCTACGAATTATCTCCACAATTTCATCCAATTTTATATCCAACTCATTAACTTAGGTTGGGTTTATGTATCCCAACTGTCTAACTATCTAGCCGGATATGATATTATAAGTCTCTATGTAAGAATCCATTAATATGCATGAAAGCATAATGAAATAATAATAAAAGAACATAAGCATTCAAGAAAAAAAATCAAAGATTGAAGAAGAATCGAAAAAACTTTTGAATTGAAGGTACAAAACTTGTAAATGATTCTCCTAAAAGTTCCTCCTTAATTAGGAGCTTTTACATGAATGAAATATATCTTAAAAGAATCGTAATATGAGTATATATAAGTCTTGGGTCGTTTAGAAGAGTCCTCAGAACATATAACTCTCTAGGCTAAAAAATAGGGCCAGAATAAAAATCCCGCTTCTGGCAATTTGTAACGGTTTTAAAAGCGTGACAAATATTTGTCACGGTTTTGGAGCGTGACTAAAGGTGGAACGGTTCTCCTTTCTGCCTTCTTTAGTTTTGCCTCATTGATTCTTCTCATCTTCGAATGCGCATAACTTCTTCACCGTAACTCGGATTGAGGTGTCATTTTTTTCCAGTATTCTTGTGACTTCAAGATCTTCAACTTTGCAGCTGGCCCCAACTATTGACTAAGGCTGAAAAATTACAAAAATACCCTTTAACTTCCCATTTCATGGTTTCTTTCACTAATTTCGGTTCTCTCTTGCACTATCTTGTATGAAATACCTGTAAAACACATAAGAGATATACAAAATACGAAATACTTGCCAAAAATGGTTAGTAGCATAAATATGAGATAAAACCATGTGAAATACAATGCATGGGATCATAAAAAGACCGAAATTAAGGGGATAAATATAGAGTATTTATGCCTAATCAAATCCCCCTCACTTAGAACTTTACACGTCCTGAGCAATGTAAAAAAATAAGAGGATGCGTTAAGGACCTTTTAAAAATTTATTGGGATGGAATACCTTTTTTGCGGATAAGCGATTATATTTAGTGTATGCAACGAGCCGTTAAACTCCTAGGTTACCCTAATAGGACGAGTGGTGTCTCGTGAGGGTTTGCAGTGGATATACGCACAAAGTTCATTTTCGGCTCAAAGAAAACTCAAAATACTTAAACATTGTACAATTTAAATTCTCAATAGTCACTGTATATTTATATTCAATAGTCTCAATTCGTTGTGTGTGTGCATAACTAAAAATTAAATCGCTAATTCCCACCGATTGATCATTACGTTACTTTTCAAAAATTTGTTTTAATTTAATTTCTCATAGGATACTCTCATAAACGAATCTCTAGGAATGTAGATTATTTTCTCTCGGTATGCGTGATTTATAAGAGTAAATATAATAGACACAAGGTCACGAACACAAAAAAGAAAGAATTTTTATGGTGAAAAGATCTCATCATCGGATTACGGTCATTGGAAAACAGGAAACATCGCCTCTTATTCACACTAATTAATCTCTCATCTTATCTTTTATTGTCTTAGCTCTCCACGTGGTAATCAATTTCGCAATTCGATCTCGGTTAGGACTTTTTTGGGTTTGAAGGTATATCGGGTAATATGGGAACGGCTGAAAATTTTGAAATTGAAAAATGTTCTTATAATGTCCGATAGTGCTTTTCGGGCTTTTGCTCAATATTCTCTTCTTTTTCCATTTTTTTTTTATTTTTCACGTTTTTCTTTTATTTATTTCTTGCCCCTTTTTCTTCACTTTTCGAACGTATTGCTGAATGTTCAATTTCCACAATTCGGGGTCAATTATTTTTTCGGGTCACAAACGAAAAGGAAAAAATTTATTAGGCTAGCAAAAGGATAATTTTTCACCACTTTTTTTATGGCTACTAGTTTTGGGTAAACAAACGATGGCCTAACTTCATTTATCCGAATTACTCATTATTTTACCATATGCGTCTCGAGATTAATTTAGTTTTGGGATATCTTAGCGCACTTTCAAGACAACCTCTCACACGTTTCCCGTAACCGATCAAAACAAAGGAATTAAGATCCTCAATGACTTTTTAAATGCAAAATTGAACTTTTGAGTTAATTTTAACTCGGATTGATTCAATAAGTCACAAAGATTATAGGCTCGAAATCTCACCGAGCTAATTAATCTCCACACTTATTCACAAAGTCGTCAATTTTCTTTCAATTTCCATCTTTGGTCAATTCGACTTAGTGCTCTTGATTTTTACAATTTGAGACTTCAAACAAATTTTTAATGATATTTTTGAAAATTTTAAATTCCAATTTTTATTTATTTTGAAGAAAAATATTTTTGACTTTTTAAAAATATTTATTTTTTTGAAATTTTCTAAGAAAGCATACTTGGAATGAACATGTGATCAAGTTAATGAAACTAAACAATAAATGGGAAGAATATCTCACACCCCCAATTTAAATGTTTTATTGTCCTCAATGCAAATCAAGAACATAACATAAAGAGAGGAAAATAAAGATATTACCCAAATAGAGAGATCCCCGATAAGTATGAGTCCATTGAATCTACAAAACATGTTAGAACCAACCATAACAAAAAGAATAACAAAAACTTTAACTAATTACACTAGATTATAATAAAAAAATGAGAGAAAGAAAGAAAGAAAGAAAGAAAAACTAACTATTTAGAACTTCTAATTTGAACTTCTAATGAACATACACTAGAAGTCAAAAATTTTTAGGGTCTACCCAAAATACAATTTGACTTTGAGGGATAATAAGTGTACCCTAATTTTCATGTATTTACCCTTGAAGATAAGAATTCCGTTTGAACGATGGAAGGCATGCGTAAGGCGAAAGAAATAAACCATCACCAATTAAAAAAATTTAAGGGATGATGGGGGACTTAGATGCTAGGGGGAACAAGTACAATTGGGATCCAAGAAAAATAGAATCACCTATCAAAGATTTTTTAAGTATTATGCGAGACGGATCACACAAAAAGGAAGAATCCATCTTGGAAAACAATTCAAGCAAAAAGTCCTCGTCGGTTAAAGGTTTAAATGTGTCAAAAGTTTCAGCCGTCTCATAATAATCTAGCGGTAATTGTAATGGTTCAATAACGGAGAATGAAAATGGTGATGAAATAAATTCAATCTCAAGTGATTCGTCATCACTTAGAGATTGAATTTCAAGGGAGCACACTCACTTTCAACGAGACGTTCTTAAAAAATTTAAGATGAAACACAAGTCTCAACCTCCTCTTTATTTTCCAAATAAGAACTAAGCTCCTTGAGAGTTGCTTCAAGTTTCGACCTCACACGATGAAGGTTAGTCTTGCCTTCGGTGAAAAGAATGAAGGATTCTTTCAAAGTAAGCTTCCTTGGTTTTAGAACTTCAGATTCCTCATTTGGCTGAAAACATTCTTCATTTTCAAAAATATGGGAAGAAAAATCGTCATTGGATTCGAAGAATGCACCTAACTCTTGCTCCCCAAAATGATTTTCTCCCCAATATTTGTTTTCAAGCTTTTCATTCTCGAGAATTCGAATGGCCTCACCAATGGTATTAGGTCGAGGCGCAGATTCTTAAGAGTAAAAAGTTTGAAAATTATTTTCTTCTCGATATTTGTTTTCATTCTCAAGAATTCGAATGGCCTCACCAATGGTATTAGGTTGAGGAGCGGATTCTTGAGAATAAAAAGTTTGAAAACTATTTTCTTCCCTATATTTGTTTTCAAGATTTTCATTTTCAAGAATTCGAATGGCCTCACCAATGGTAATAGGTCGAGGCGCGGATTCTAGAAAATAAAAAGTTTGAGAACTATTACCATATGAACCATTATAATTACCGAACCTATCATGAATAGACATGATTACCGAATTGTTTGTAGATGGAGAATTCGCGTAAAGAGGTGCGTGGCCGAGGATTCAACGTTCCTTGGTGCTCAATTGTGCAAGCCTGTAAAAAAGGTTAAAAAAAGAAAAAGAAAAATAACTTACGAAATAGCAAATCAATTATAATATATAACAAAACAATCCCCGGCAACGACGTTATTTTAATCAGGGTAAAAATCGTGCGTCCGTGTAAATACGATAATCATTGTTATTGGCTTCTGACCACAATACAAAAAAAAACTAAACTTTAACTACACTTTTATGGACTATAGAGGCTAGTCTGGGTATCGAATCCGCAGGGAATGTGTGATAGATTTTAATTGATTTAGTACTTCTAAAATAAAATTGCAAAAGATGATGATGGGGTGAGAAAGGAAAAAGGAAAAAATGAGGAAGTTGACTATGCTAATTAGAAGTAAACAAAAAATAAGGAAACGGGATTAGGATCACATCCCCGCACCGTCGGTAAAGTCGTTGGACTATAAAAGGTTAAAAAATTATATTAATAATTTGAAGAAAACATTAAATCTTCAAAGTACTAAACATATGAGAATTTTACTCCACACAATATCTAGTCAATAAATAATTTAACGTGAATGACAATATTGTCGACACACGTATTATACCCTCAAACACTCTGATTACCTAGGGCAAACGAAGTTAAGAAACATATAATACTCATCTCGATAAAATATCAAGCTTACAAATTATCTCTACATATCCATCCAATTTTATATCCAACTCATGTATCCCAACCCTCTAACTATCTAGCCGGATATGATATTATAAGTCTCTATGTAATAATTCATTAATATGCATGAAAATATAATGAAATAATAATAAAAGTGCTGAAATTTAATGTTACCAAGATAGAATAACATAAGCATGCAAGAAAAAAATTAAAGATTGAAGAAGAGCCAGAAAATCTTTTGAATTGAAGGTGCAAAACTTGTAAATTATTCTCCTAGATATTCCTCCTTGATTAAGAAATTTTACATGAATGAAATTTATCTTAAAAGACTATTAATATGAGTATATATAAGTCTTAAGTCGTGTAGAAGAGTCCTCAGAACAAAAAACTCTTCAAGCTAAAAAATAAGGTCAGAATAAAAATCCCGCTTCTGGAAATTTGTAATGGTTTTAAAGCATGGCTAATATGAGTCACGGTTCTGGAGCTGGACTAAAGGCGAACCGGTTCTTCTTTCTGCCTTCATTAGTTTTGCCTCATTTACTTTTCTCATCTTCGAATGTGCATAACTTCTTCACCGTAACTCAGATTGAGGTGCTGTTTTTTCCAGTATTCTTGTGACTTCAAGATCTTCAGCTTACCAGTTGGCTCCACCTCTGGACTTAGGCTGGAAAATTATGAAAATGCCCTTTAACTTCTCATTTCTGGGTTTCTTTCACTATTTTGAGTTCTCTCTTGCACTATCTTGCATGAAATACATGTAAAACACATAAGAGATACACAAAATAAGATATACTTGCCAAAAAGGGTTAGTAGCATAAATATGAGATAAAACCAAGGGAAATACCATGCATGGGATAATAAAAAGACCGAAATTAAGGGGATAAATATGGAGTATTTATGCCTAATCAATAACCGGTGCACTTAAAAAGGTCATTTGAGTCACCCAACTCTAATTATACTAATATATCATAAATCAAACTCGACGCATGCGTACAGTACGCGCTACCCATAAAATATATAAATCCATCGATGCAACTCTCTATCGACATAAGATAATAAACAGTTATTTTTCGCTCATAAACGACATATAATAAATCACATCTCTATTTACTTATCACAGACAAGTAAATAATAATAATAATAATAATAATAATAATAATAATAATAATAATGATGATGATGATGATGATGATGATGATGATGATGATGATGATCATCATCATCATCATCATCATCATCATCATCGTCATAATAATAATAATAATAATAATAATAATAATAATAATTCTTATCTAGCTAATTAATATTTACCAAAACCAATTTAATTCCTCCAATTAAATTGATAAATCCATTCACACGTTGAAAATATATATCAATATAATTACAGGGTATTACACCAACCTTTGTTTTTACACCTCTGTGCATTCCACTATCTTAAGGTGTCTTTCTCAGTCTTGCCTCCATTGATTAGTCACTATTGGTTCAAATTCTCCTAAGAATGTGGTTGGATTACCCTTGTGAAAACTTTCCCTCACCTTATCCCAAGTTGACATGGGACCTTCTTATTGTTGCACTAGCTTAGTTCTAGCTCCCTGGTTCCTGTCTCAACTTCGAACGTTATGGCCTCACGAGTGATTGATGTTAAATCTTCAGCTCTCATAATAAACTGACCTTGTTTGATTTATTCTACCACTCCCCTCGTTGCTTTAGCCTTCAGGGATCTTCTATCTTCTCTCATCCTATTGTTCATCATCCGAAAAGATAGGAAGAATGTATATTATACTCAAAGTCTAAAGAGAGTACAAATCCACAAAGTGTATCAAATAACGGTATGCAAAAAACTAAACTAGACTTATAACCCTCGAGACCTAGGGCCATGCTCTGATATCAACTGTGACACCCCGTATATTTTTAATAATTGCGCTGATCAAATCTATTTATTAAAATTATACAGGTCATTTAAAAATTTAATTATCATTCTTAGCATATAATAAGAAATAAAGACAGGAATCAAAATGATATAAAAAGTGATATGAGAAAACCTCCAACTTTGATATATATAAATCAATTACATTCACAATTGTTTTCCAGTACTCAATGCATACTAAATCTCTCAACATACAAAACTGAATACAACTTCTAAATACCTCGCATCACTCATTGCAAATGAAATACATTTAAAATGGGTCGTAACGTCTAATCTTCAAGGCTTGGTAGTGAATGCAAAGAGAAATTGATGTGCTCAAGTAGAAATATTATACTCGTACACTAGAGCACCTGAAACAAAGTGAAAGGTCAAGCCCACCACTACAATATAATAGATAAATAAAAGTTTTACGATTATTATGTTGACCATTGTACTCCACCCTTAACTGTGTCAAAACCATTAAATAAATTTTATCTTTACAACCCCCCACCCTTACCGGTGTCAAAATCATTAACTGATATTTTAATAAACACATCTTCAAACCACTACTGTTTTCCATGTAAGGGAGAGATAAACAATAGTTAAAATATTCATACATCATAACTGAAAAAATGTACAAACATATAAGCTACCGATATGTGAGCATAACTATATATAGTCTCCGCATTTCTTTTTTCTACCTCCACAGTAAAGTATATTTAAATCCATGACTTCAAATCGAGTTATGCAATATATTGTAATAATTGATACTAGGCCCATAATGTGTAGCGTAAGAGAGTATAATAAATCTAGAAATCAATATTAATTCATCCCTTTTGAATAAGGAAAATAACGTAGAGTCTATCTACGAAAACTAACCCATTTATAATTTATCGTATTGAATTGTATAATCTTTCGAGAGTTTATAACTCGAATCCAAAAATCAAATCCCAATAATGAACGTTCAATCTCAACATCTAATAATTATCAATTCATTTTCATCGTAAAAGATCAAGGAAATAAAATTAACATTCATGCAAGGGAGTATTCTAATTAACTGACTTTTAGTATATTATGGAGAATATAGGAAATATATAAAAAAAAATTGAATATTTAAATTATCCCTACAGTTTTTTTTTTCTGGATAGATATCCCTTTTTAAATTTCACATTTTTCCTATTTAATTGATAATAGTTCACCTCACAATTCATATTCAAATTTAGATTTTCACATAAATGGAAATTCCAAATTTCATAACACAATGATAATTCCAATACGAAATTATAATTATGGGTAATTTCTGAATTAAAATTACCCAAGGAATAAAAAAAATCCAAATCAATCCCATTATAATAATTTGATCTATATATCATTTATAAAATTTCATGAATTGAATTCATTGAGTTTCTCATAAAAATCACCATTTGTACATATGTGATTAAATCAAAATAAACCCTAATTATTTCTACACCAAATTTTATATCTTATAAAATTATTTAGGTAAAAATATTATTCAACTTATGAGGGGAGAGAGTAAAATCATCTTGCCTTGAGGGGTTAGATATGAAAATTTTCAATTTGATGAAGATGTTATTCCATTGTTGTTTCCTTGATCTCCCATGCCTTTTTCTTCCAATTGCCTCCAAAGTTTCCCTTGCTCTAGCCTCCCAAAGTTAGGTTTAGGGTTAAGTAGTTTATGCTAAGCAAACCTTATGAATAAAAGTTGTTAATTCCATCACTTTTTAAAAACCTATTCTATCTCCACCTTATGGGCCCAAAAACCAACCCCCAAATGCTTATAAACTTTCCCTAATGGGTTACTTAACTTATAGGGCCAATTCCTCATCTTTTTAACACCACTTAACCTCCAAACAATCCAATAAATCGCACCTAAAAATGACAAACCCAAATATGATTCAATCCTATCCCATGATTTTATTGCAACATTTGACCTAAAAATATTCAATTATTTATATGCGAAAATTATCCAATTGGCTTTTTGTACAAAAATTATCCACTAGTTTTATACGAAAAACATCTGATTTTAATTTAATTGAAATTTAGCCATGTTAATTTATAAGAATGACCAATTTACATCTATTATAGAAATTATCAAAATTTTCTTATTAATATATCCAATTAAAACACAAATAAAACTTTATTCTCCACTAAAATAATTATAAAATTTATTTATAAATAATTATTTTAAGAAAATGCTCATAATTTCATAATTAATTAACTAATTAATTAAAAATTCTTTGAAATTACAGGGTCAAGTTCATTTAAGTTGATCTCGTTATGGTATAACGATTGGAAACCTAGACATTGCAACTTCATATATGACACACACACACACACGTTTATATGTGTGAGTGTGTTCAAATATATATATATATATATATATATATATATATATATATATATATAGGCATAGGCTCAAGTGATGTCCTTAAATGCGGTCCTTATGTGAGGTCCATAATAAGACAAAAGTAAGACCTTTAGTAATATTTTACTTTAGACCCTAATACATTTAGATAACGATTTTGCATTTTAAGCTTTAAGACTTTAGAAATAAGAAACTCACTGAATTCCGACCAAACCCCAATTCTAGTATCAGAGCCATAAGACGTTCCTTTTAGACATACGGTAAAAAGACTTTAATACCCTTGGGATTTATTCCTCGCATTTACCAAGATATTTTTGGAACCAACCTAGACTACCAACCTATACCCATAACTAATTTAGACTCAGAAGGTTGTTTAACCACACACATAGACGGTTGTTCACACATTGAACACATCCCAGCTACACACGCAGACAGTAGACAAGTCACTGCTAGTGCTATTAATAGCATAATAGACCAAAATAAGTGTATACTCCTTATATTAAGACAATTAATAAAAGACACTCAAACTTTAGAAATAGAGATAAAAAATATCTCTAAAAGATTATTAGACATAGATAATCAAATCCCAATAGACTTAGTACATGTGTTACAAGAAATAAATATTAAGACTAATTATATAGAAGTCCTTAACAAAGACATTTTAGAAATTAAAACTTTAATTAAAAATCAAGACAGTGAGTTAATTAAACTTACTAAAGAACAAGCTAAGCTTATCCCTAGATTAGATAGTTATCTTCTTAATGGAGATAGTTAGATCAGACTGGAATGAGGTACCAAGAGACCTCTCCATCCAGACTTTATCAGACTTTTATCAAAGAATTTTAGAAAAGATAAATGATGATAGATTTTATTATAAGATAAATGAAAATGAGATTGCCAATGAAGCTAAAGCAACTAGACTTATATTAGAAAGATTGAATTTAATTTTTACATCCATAGTAGCTACCCAAGACTATAACAGTAGCTTTGTTAAAGACTTACATTTAGATTTAAAAGCTAAGACAGAAGGATTAACTACCTTCTTCACAGACTTGGTTAAATTCCAACAAAATTTAGAAAATTACCTTAATAATATGGAAGGCCATAACCTATCCAAAATGGATAGTATTAGTAATGAACTTGGACTAGACATGGCCCAAGTAGAAGAAAAATATGGTGAAATTATAAACAGAATTAAGGCCGTATATAATAAACCTTCCCACGCAGAAATAGACTCTCCTTTTATTCTAACCCGGTTAGATAAAATTAAAAAGATTGTAGAAGCCATAGAAGTTAGAACTATGCAACAATAAGAAAAAGATAATGAAATAAAAGACTATATTACTAATGTTGGAAAAACCATAGTTAATTCTCTAGCTAGACATAGTGAAGAAAATTATGAGAAAACTAAAAAAGAAAATAAGAATTTTAAAGAAGAAATCCTTAGCCAGATAAAAAGATAAAAAGATTATTCAGACTTCTTAGAAAGAATTGAAAAAAGACTTGAACAAAAACAGGTAACCACCTGTAAATTTAGAGAATCCCCTCCTATAGAAACAAGAGAAAGGAGTACCATAGGTAGACGAGTCATAAATGACGGATTAAATAAGACTAGTAAGATAGTTAGCTCAATCCCAAATATTGGACAGAGTAATCATATGCTCCAAAGACTTAAGGACTCATCCTCCAATGTTAGAACATGGTGGAAAGAGAGAAATTTCACCAATCCTCTCCAATGGAAAGAGTGGGGTGAAGTTGACTGGAAGATTGTTGAAGATTCCATCCATAATGGACAACTTCCAGCCGTTAGATACATAGACTTGTTTAAAGAAGGTGCCACTCCTAAGACTCCTAATTATAACATGACCTACCATTGTAGAAATCATGTGTTAGACAAATCATATACTGAGCTCCAAGTATTTGACTCAGAATGGCTTAGATCTAGAGGAACTGATAGGAAGTTCCAATTCCTAACCTTTGGACTCTTTCAAGCAAGAATCCAAGGATTACATAGACCTCAAAATACTATCAACATATTATGTTGTTTAGTAGACAAAAGATGGAAAGATTTTGAGAAAAGCCTTATTGGGATAGCCCAATTAGAAATGTCGGACAACATAGGATACTTTAATGTCATCCCGTCATTTACAGTAACTGTAGACACAGCCAAACATTTTAAGTTAATCTTATATGCTAGTGGCTATGAAAACTATATTATCCCAAACGCTAACATAAATATAGAATTCCAAAGCTATGTGAAGTTCTCCCAATTTCCTTATGAAGGAATGCAGTCAGGAATTCCTAGTGGTAGACTTAATGAAGAAATCTTAGTTAGAACCAATGTTTCAGACTATAATCATACATACAATATTAGGAATACTGGACCTATGAAAGAAAAAGCTAAGACCCTCTAGCAATTGCCAGAATTTTACGAAACTAAGACTATACAAAATAAACCTTTGTTTATTAATCAAGACGACGTCACTGGAAATGTTACCATCCAGTTTGGTCCTCCTAAGATTGTCAATAAGAATATCCAGACCGAAGAAATTAGATTTAGGAATATGGGAGAAGCCATAATAAATGATCCTTCAGAAGGAGAATGTAGTAGTAAGACTAGTGCTAGTTTACTAAGACAAGCCCCGATAATTAGACCTAGAAGATCATTTGAACAAAAAGACTTAGTTAAAGAAAAAGCTAGGATCCAAAACTTTGGACATAAACCCTCAGAGTTGGATATGAAGACATTTAAAGATAACCTTAAGAAAAGTCATTCTGTTAGATTTCAAGAAATAGAAAGATTTAATATGATAGCCCAAGACCGCATATTAAAATTAAAAGAATTTAAGAATACTAAAGAACTTCTTAGAAACTTAAGACTAATAGAAGAAGGAGAACAAAGATTAATGCTAGCTACACAAGTAGAGCCTAGTAAACAAGAGATAGGAATTAGTAGTAGGCTAGAAGATGTTCCTAGACTTTTTAGTAAGCCAATAGGAATAAATTTACACTTGAGTAGAAAAACATGCCATCAGAGGGTAAAAACGTAAAACAACCACAAAACGATCCCTTAAGAGGCACGGACACCTCATATGGGACTAATTTAACTCGTAGAAACCTACCTTATAGTCAAGTGACTCTCGGATTGAGTGTACGACGTAAATTTGCAAAAAGTTGACTTAAGCATAAAAAAGTCCCATCAAAGGGTGAAAACGTAAAACCTGCACAAAACACTCCCTTAAAAGGCACGAATACTTCGCACAGGATCAATGTAACTCATAGGAACCGACCACATAGTCATGTGACTCCCAGTTTGAGCGTACGACTTCAATTTGCAAAAAGATAGACTTAATCATAAAAACATGACTTCAAAGATTAATAACGTAAAACAGCCACATAACGATCCCGAAAGAGTCACGAACACCTCACACGGGACCAATGTAACTCGTAGGAACAAACCGTGTAGTCTCGCTGCACCCGATTTGAGTGTACGACCTAAATTTGCAAAAAGTTAGACTTAAGCATAAAAACATGCCAATAAAGGGTGAAGACGTAAAATAGCCACAAACGGTCCCGTAAGAGGCACGAACACCTCGTACGGAACCAATATAACTCGTAGGAACTGATCGCGTAGTCACGGCGCTCCCGATTTGAGTGTACAACATAAATTTACAAAAGTTAAGAGATAAGCATAAAGATATGCCATCAAAGGGTGAAAATGTAAAACCGCCGCAAAATGGTCCCGTAAGAGTCACGAATACCTTATAAGGGACCAATGTAACTCGTAGGAATCGATCGCGTAGTCACGACGCTCACGGTTTGAGTGTACGACTTAAATTTGTAAAAAGTGATTTAAGCATAAAAACATGCCATAAATGGGTGAAAACGTAAAATAACCACAAAATGATCCCATAAGAGGCACGGACACCTCACATGGGACCAATGTAACTCGTAGGAACCGGCCACGTAGTCACGAAGCTCTCGGTTCGAGCGTACGATGTAAAGTAGTAAAAAGTTAGAGTTGAGCATAAAAACATGCCATCAGAGGGTGAAAATGTAAAACATCCCCAAAACGGTCCCGTAAGAAACATAAACACCTCGCACGGGACCAATGTAACTCGTAGGAACTCACCACGTAGTCACGGGTCTCCTGGTTTGAGTGTACGACGTAAATTTGCAAAAAATTGAGTTAAGCATAAAAACATGCCATCAAATGGTGAAAACGTAAAAAACCACAAAACTGTCCCATAAGAGGCACGAACACCTCGTAAGGGACCAATGTAACGCGTAGGAATTGACTGCGCAGTCACGTGACTCTCGATTTGAGTGTACAACATCAATTTGCAAAAAGAAAGACTTAAGCATAAAAACATACCATCAAAGGGTGAAAACGTGAAACAACCACAAAATGATCTCGTAAGAGTCACGAACACCTCGCATGGAACCAATGTAAGTCATAGGAATCAACCCCGTAGTCACGGCGCTCCCAGTTTGTGCGTGCAACAAAAAATTGCAAAAGTTAAGAATTAAGCATAAAAACATGCCATCAAATGGTGAAAGCATAAAACAGCCGCAAAATGGTCCCGTATAAGTCACGAACACCTCGCACGGGACTAATGTAACTCGTAGTAATCGATCGCGTAGTCAAGGGGCTCCCGGTTTGAGGGTACGACTTAAAATTGCAAAAATTTAAACGTAGTAGAAAAACATGCCATCAGAGGGTGAAAACATAAAATCACCGAAAAATGGTCCCCTAAAAGGCACGAACACCTCATACGGGACTAATTTAACTCATAGAAACCTACCGCGTAGTCACGTGACTCTCGGTTTGAGTGTACGACGTAAAATTGTAAAATGTTAGACTTAAGCGAAAAAAGTTCCATCAAAGGGTGAAAACGTAAAACAGCTGCAAAATGATCCCTTAAGAGGCACGAACACTTCGCACGGGATCAATGTAACTCGTAGGAATCAATCGCGTTGTTACGTGACTCCCAGTTTGAGTGTATGACTTAAATTTGCAAAAAGACAGACTTAAGAATAAAAGCATGCCTTCAAAGATTGAAAACGTGAAACAGCCACATAACGCATCCTGAAAGAGTCACGAACACCTCACACGGGGCCAATGTTACTCGTAGGAACCAACCGTGTAGTCTCGCTGCACCCAGTTTGAGTGTATGACCTAAATTTGCAAAAAGTTAGATTTAAGCATAAAAACATTCCATTAAAGGGTGAAAATGTAATACAGCCAGAAAATGGTCCCGTAAGAGGCACGAACACCTCACACGGAACCAATGTAACTCGTAGGAACCGATCGCATAGTCACGACGGTCCCAGTTTGAGTGTACAACATAAATTTGCAGAAGTTAAGACTTAAGCTTAAAAATAGGCCATCAAAGGGAGAAAACGTAAAACAGTCGCAAAACGGTCCCTTAAGAGGCACGAACACCTCGCACGGGGATAATGTAGCTCGTAGGAATCGATCGCGTAGTCACGGGGCTCCCAGTTTGAGTGTATGATATAAAATTGAAAAAATTTACACTTGAATAGAAAAACATGCCATCAGAGGGTGAAAGAGTAAAACAATCATAAAACGGTCCCTTAAGAGGCACGAACACCTCATACGAGACTAATTTAACTCGTAGGAACCTACCGCACAGTCACGTGACTCCCGGTTTGAGTGTACGACGTAAATTTGCAAAAAGTTACTTTAGCGTAAAAATGTGCCATTAAAGGGTGAAAACGTAAAACAATCACAAAATGGCCCCGTAAGAGGCACGAACACCTCGCACGTGACCAATGTAACTCGTAGGAACCGACTGCGTAGTCACAATGCTCCCGATTCGAGTGTACGACGTAAATTTGCAAAAAGTTAGACTTGAGCATAAAAACATGCCATCAGAGGGTGAAAACATAAAACAACCACAAAACTATCCGGTTAGAGGCACGAACACCTCGTACGGAACTAATTGAACTTGTAGGAACCAACCGCGTTGTCACGTGACTCCCGGTTTGAATGCACGATGTAAAATTACAAAAAGTTGAGTTAAGCGTGAAAGCATGCCATCAAAGGGTGAAAACGTAAAACAACCACAAAACGATCCCGTAAGAGGCACGAACGCATCGCATAGGACCAATATAACTCGTAGGAATTGACTGTGTAATCATGTGACTCTCGGTTTGAGTGAACGACGTAAATTTGCAAAAAGATAGACTTAAGCATAAAAACATGCCATCAAAGGGTGAAAACATAAAACAGGCACAAAACGGCCCCGTTAGAGGCACGAACATCTCGCACGGGACCAATGTAACTCGAACGCACCGACTGCATAGTCACGACAATCCCAATTTGAGTGTATGAAGTAAATTTAAAAAAAGTTAAGTTAAGCATAAAAACATGTCGTCAAAGGGTGAAAACGTAAAACGGCTACAAAATGATCCCTTAAGAGTCACGAACACCTCGCACGGGACTAATGTAACTCGTAGGAACCGACCGCGTAGTCACGACACTCCCGGTTTGAGTGTATGATGTAGATTTGCAACAAGTTAGAATTGAGCATAAAAACATGCCATTAGAGGGTGAAAACGTAAAACAGTCACAAAATGGTCACGTAAGAGGAACGAACACCTCGCACGGGACCAATGTAACTCGTAGGAACTGACAACGTAGTCACGGGTCTCCGGGTTCGAGTGTACGACGTAAATTTGTAAAAATTCATACTCGAGTAGAAAAATATGCCATCAAAGGGTGAAAACATAAAACAACCACAAAAGGGTCCCTTAAGAGGCATGGACACCTCATACGGGACTAATTTAACTCGTAGGAACCTACCGCGTAGTCACGTGACTCTCGGTTTGAGTGTACGACCTAAATTTGCAAAGATTTACTTAAGCGTAAAAACGTGCCATTAAAGGGTGAATATATAAAACAGCCACAAAACGGTCCCGTAAGAGGCACGAAACCTTGCACGGGACCAATGTAACTCGTAGGAACCGACTGCGTAGTCACGACACTCCAGGTTCAAGTGTACGACGTAAATTTTTAAAAAGTTAGACTTGAGCATAAAAACATGCCACCAGAGGGTGAAAATGTAAAACAACCACAAAAAGATCCCGTAAGAGGCACGAACAGCTCGTACGGAACTAATTGAACTCGTAGGAACCTATCAAATAGTCACTTGACTCCCGATTTGAGTGTACGACGTAAATTTGTAAAAAGTTAGACTTAAGCATAAAAACGTCCCTTCAAATAGTGAAAACGTAAAACACCCACAAAACGGTCCTTTAAAAGGGAGGAACACCTAGCACGGGACCAATGTAATTAATAGGAACCGACCACGTAGTCACGGTGCTCCCGATTTAAGTGTACGGCGTAAATTTATAAAAAGTTGAGTTAAGCATAAAAACATGCCATCAAATGGTGAAAATGTAAAACTACTACAAAATGGTTCCGTAAGAGTGACGAACACCTCGCAAGGGACTAATGTAACTCGTAGGAGCCGACCACGTAGTCATGACGCTCCTGATTCGAGTGTACGACGTAAATTTGCAAAAAGTTAGACTTGAGCATAAAAACATGCCATCAGAGGGTGAAGACGTAAAATAGCCAGAAAATGATCTCGTAAGAGGCAGGAACACCTCGAACGGGACCAATGTAACTCGTAGGAACTGATTGTGTAGTCACGGGTCTCCTGGTTTGAGTGTACGACGTAAATTTGAAAAAAGTTGAGATTAGCGTAAAAACTTTCCATCAAAGGGTGAAAACGTAAAATAACCACCAAACGGTCCCGTAAGAGGCACACACCTCGCACGGGACCAATGTAACTCGTACGAATTGACTGCGTACTCAAGTGACTCTCGGTTTGAGTGTACAACTTAAATTTGCAAAAAGATATACTTAAGCATAAAAACATGCCATCAAAGGGTGAAAACGTGAAACAGACACAAAATGGTCTCGTAAGAGTCACGAACACCTAGCACGGGACCAATGTAACTCGTAGGAACAGACGGCGTAGTCACGGCGCTCCCGGTTTGAGTGTACAACATAAATTTTCAAATGTTAGTCTTAAGCATAAAAACATGCCATCAAAGGGTGAAAACGTAAAAGAGATGCAAAACGGTCTCGTAAGAGTCACGAACACCTCGCACGGGACTAATGTAACTCATAGGAACCGACCGCGTAGTCATGGGGCGCCCGGTTAGAGGGTACGACATAAATTTGCAAAAAATTACACTTAGTAGAAAAACATGCCATCAAAGGGTGAAAACGTAAAACAATCACAAAACGGTTTGTTTAGAGGCACAAACACCTCATACGGGACTAATTTAACTTGTAAGAACCAATCGCATAGTCCCGTGACTCTTGGTTTGAGTGTACGACGTAAATTTGGAAAAAGTTAGACTTAAGTATAAAAATGTCCCATCAAAGGGTGAAAACGTAAAACAGCCACAAAACGGTCCCTTAAGAGACACGAACACCTTGCACGAGATCAATGTAACTCGTAGGAATCGATCGCGTAGTCATGTGACTCCTGGTTTTAGTGTACGACTTACATTTGCAAAAAGATATACTTAAGCATAAAAACATGCCTTCAAAGGGTGAAAGCATAAAACAGCCAAAAAACGGTCCCGTAAGAGGTATGAACACCTCACACGGAACCAATGTAACTCGTAGGAACCGATCGAATAGTCACGACGGCCACAATTTTAGTGTACAACATAAATTTGTAAAAGTTAAGACTTTAGCGTAAAAACGTGCCAATAAAGGGTGAAAACATAAAACAACCAAAAAACGGTCCCGTAAGAGGCACGAACACCTCGCACGTGACCAATGTAACTTGTAGGAACCGACTGAGTAGTCACGATGCTCTCGGTTCGAGTGTATGACGTAAATTTGTAAAAAGTTAGACTTGAGCATAAAAATATGCCATCAGAGGGTGAAAATATAAAACAACCACAAAATGGTCCCGTAAGAGGCATGTACACCTCGTACTGAACTAATTGAACTGGTAGGAACCTACCGCGTAATCACGTGACTCCCAGTTTGAATGTACAATGTAAATTTACAAAAAGTTGAGTTGAGCGTGAAAGCATGCCATTAAAGGGTGAAAACGTAAAACAACCACAAAACGGTCATGTAAGAAGCACAAACGCATCGTATAGGACCAATATAACTCGTAAGAATTGACTGCGTAGTCACGTGACTCTCGATTTGAGTGTAGGACGTAAATTTGTAAAAATATAGACTTGAGCATAAAAACATGTCATCAAATGGTGAAAACATAAAACAGCCATAAAACGGTCCCGTTAGAGGCATGAACATCTCGCACGGGACCAATGTAGCTCGTACGAACCGACTGCGTAGTCATGACGGTCCCGGTTTGAGTGTATGACGTAAATTTGTAAAAAGTTGAGTTCAGCATAAAAACTTGCCATCAAAGTGTGAAAACATAAAATAGTCGCAAAACGGTCCCTAAAGAGTCACGAACACCTCGCACGGGACTAACGTAACTCGTAGGAACCGACCGGGTAGTCACGAAACTCCCGGTTCGAGTGTACGATATAGATTTGCAAAAATTTAGACTTGAGCACAAAAACATGCCATCAGAGGGTGAAAACGTAAAACAACCACAAAACGGTCCTGTAAGAGGAACAAACACCTGGCACGGGATCAATGTAACTCGTAGGAACTGACCGTGTAGTCATGGATCTCCGGGTTTCAGGTGTACGATGTAAATTTGTAAAAATTTATACTTGAGTAGAAAAACATGCCATCAGAGGATGAAAACGTAAAACAACCATAAACGGGTCCCTTAAGAGGCGCGGACACATCATACGAGACTAATTTAACTCGTAGGAACCTACCGCGTAGTCATGTGACTCCCAGTTTGAGTGTATGACGTAAATTTGCAAAAATTTAGACTTAAGCGTAAATTTCCCACCGATTTTGGTTTTTCCCTCTCTTTTTGTCTCTAAGCAATTTCGAGGTCTCTCTCTTTCTCTCTAAGGTATGTTTTTTTCTCTCTTTCTCTTTCATTTCTATATGTGTGTGTATGTGTGTATATTTATGTGTGTTTGTGTGTATATGTGTGTATATATGTGTGTGGTGGGGGAGGGGGTGGTGGGGGTGGGGTGGGCTGCGTGTGTACGTGTGTGTGTGTGTGTGTGTGCAGGTGTGGTGGGGGTGGGGGGAGGGGGGTCAGGTGGTGTGGTGGGGGAGGGGGAAGGTGGGTGGGTGGGGGTGGGGGTGGGGTGGGGTGTGTGTGCAGGTGTGTGCGTGTGCGTGTGGCGGGGGGAGGGGGTGGTGGTGGTGTGTGTGTGGTGTGTGTGTGTGTGGTGGTGGGGTAATCTTAACAATTGTATAGCTTTAATTAATAAATTGTATAACTTTAATTAAAAAATTGTATAGCTTTAATTGTAATTTTAATTGTATAGTATTAGATGAAAGTAAATTAATAATTTGTGCCCATTTCATATGAAAGTAGGATTGCCCCTCATTGTAAATTAGTAAATTAATAATTGTATACTTTAATTGTTAGTTTAATTGATAAAATGAATTAATTGAGTAGATGAATTAGAAGGAGTACGGGATACACATTTGTTGTTGACATTGTTGTTGGATTATTTTGTTTAGTAAATATTGGGTTGGTTAGTTTTAAAAGTGGCATGACCACTAGATTATTGTCCATATGGGGGTGGGATTTTTCAACTTTTTTTGAAAATTACTTTGTATATCGAACAATATATATATATATAGTATGATAATTAAATGAAACATACTTGAAATTAAATATAGTGAGCATAGATACTAGCCTTCTAGTTCTTATGCGTACGCATTCAATAGCCCTTAGACCTGTTCGAGAGTCATTACTCCTGTAATGAGATCTCTCGAATTGTCCCGTTTGGACAATTTGAGACTGTATAATTTCTGTATAATATTCTTAGTGGCTTAAAGTTGTTACTTTTGGAGGAAGTTCTGCAGTCGTATCTTAATGTTCTCTGGGTACATACTAGATTGACAAGTGTGACTGTTATTTCAATTGATCAATTGAAATAACACTCACACTTGCTAATCTACGTCGTGTACTTGGAAAACTACGGGGATATGCTGTCGAATTTTTTTCAAATTGTAACAATGTGCATGAGCTGTGAAGTATATTACAGAAAAATGCGGTCTTGAATGGGATAGGACCACTCACCCTTTAGAGGAGATGGAGGAAATAGAAATTTCTATTATAAATTGAATTTGAATATAAATAAGACATAATTAAATGAAACATACTATAAATCTAAGTTTTGTTTACCTTTAATAGGTGATTAGTTGTGGTAGCTGTGATGGGATATCCGAAATACAAAGAGTGGATGGGTGAGACAAATAGAATGGGGGATGTGTTTCGCAGAGGTGCTAATGAATTTGTGAAACATGCAAAGAGATGTCATAATGATGAACAGTTTCGTGTCCGTGTGCTAGGTGTAAGAATGGTAAGGTGTTTTAGTGGAAAACAGTTGAACTACATTTGTTAAGATCGGGTATGCAAGATAGTTATTGATTTTGGAGTTTTCACGGTCAATTGAAAGTTCCTTTTGTTCCCAACCAACCTTCACAACAACCTTCAACAAGTAGAATAGATGTAGAAGGGGACGACGTAGATCATAATATGTTAGAGAATTTAGTTGATGATGCGTACGGAGTTTATGAAGCAGAGGAGAATGAGGTTACTGATGATGTAGAAGATTCAAGTGCTCGTGAAGATAACACGATAAAACTTGACGATGACTACCAAAGTTTAAAATTTAAGGCAACCCAACCGTTATACTCTGGCTGTGAGAAAGATTAAACAAATTTACATGTCATGGTTGGTTTGCACAGTTTGAAGACGCAGTACGGTTTGTCTGGTAATAGCGTGATGGGAATTCTGAAAGGAGTATGAAAATCTCGATCGTTGTCCGGTATGCGATGAACCTTGATATGTCCAATCTACTAGTAAGGAAGGCACAAGCTCAAAAGTGCCTCAAAAAGTATTGAAATATTTTCCCGTTGGGCCTAGATTAAAGCGATTTTTCACAGTACCATGGATTGCAGAGGCAGTGACTTGGCATATTAAGGCAGAAGTAGGGGTAATATCATGCGTCATCCTATTGATTCTACTGCCTGGAGGAGGTTGAATTTTGAGTATCCCGATTTCGCTCGAGAACAACGCAACATTCGTTTGGCTATATCAACAGATGGTTTCAATCCATTTGGAAATCTAAGCACCAATCAGAGTGTATGGCCAGTGATCCTAGCCCCACTCAACCTCCCTCCTTCACAGTGTATGAGACCTGAATTTTCGATGATGGCTTTGTTGATACCTGGACCAAAGGCACCAAGTGATGACATCGACGTCTACCTGTATCCTTTGGTAGAAGAATTAAATGAGTTTTGGGAAGAGGGTGTGCAATCATTTGACTCTTTTAGAAAAGAAGAGTTTACGCTGAAAGCTATGTTGATGTGGGCAATTCATGATTTTCCAACTTATGGGACATTATCCGGTTGTGTAGTACATGGTTATTTGGGGTGTCCTATTTTTGGAGAGGAGACTGAATCTCTTCGTCTATCCTCTAGCTTAAAAAATGTATACCATCGCCACAGGAGTTTTTTACCCCCACCTCATAGTTTCAGATTTGAGAAAGGTTCTAATTTTTTATTGGGCGGGGTTGAACATAGGCTACCGCCGAGACAACTTTCAGGTTCAGAAATTGAAAGTAAATCTTCTGAATGTGGCCCTAATATGCCAGGTAAGAATCCCAAATTTAAGAACATCAAGCATAAGAAGACCCCAACTGGGAATGAAACTGAGACAAGAAAGGCATGGTCTCGGAGGTCAATTTTTTTTGACTTGCCTTACTGGAAGAATAACCCGGTGCGCCATGTATTGGATGTGATGCATGTAGAGAAGAACTTCGTTGAACATATTGTGGGCACTTGCCTTGGAGGGAGTCATTCGAAGGATGGAGAAAATGCACGAAAAGACCTTAAATCGTTAAAACTTAAGCCACAACTATGGTTGAAAGAAGATAGTAGGGCAAGGATAATAATTCCCCCTGGTGTGTTTACTTTGACGAGTGGGGAAAGGAATGTGCTTCCAGACACAATATATAATTTGAAGGGCCAATCTACTTTTTCGTCCAACTTGCAAAGGATTGTGAATTATGCTACTCATAATTTACATAAGTGTAAGTCCCACGATTGGAATGTGATCATGCAATTGGTTCCTCTATTGTTTAAGCACTGTTTCTCCAAGCACAAGGATTTGCGTAGGGCTATTATGCAAATTAGTATTACCTTCTCCCTCTTGTGTGAAAAGGTAGTCAATCAAGAACACATAGTGGCCGCAAAATTAGCGGTGACCGAAGAGATTTGTGTACTAGAGAAGTACTTTCCCCCAGTATTTTTTGACATAAGTGTTCACTTGTTGGTACACCTATGTGACGAGGCACTTCTTTGTGGTCCACTTAGATATCGGTGGATGTATCTGTTTGAAAGATTGATGAAAGTTTTTAAAGATACGTCAAGAATACGCGATACATTGCAGGATCAATTGCAGAGGAATATGTCACCGTGGAGTCATTAATATATACTCAGGAATATATGCCTGACTCGACCAGCGTTGATGACACTGATGAGTTTGTCGATGATGGTGGTCATGTGATGGGAAAATGAGTGAAATTAACGAGTTTGCAACATGAACAAGTAGCTCGTTATCTATTTCACACACATAAAGATGTCGAAGAATGAAAAAGGTAAGTTTCGATTATTATAATATTTAACATTATTTTAGATTATTTTATACATGATTAATTTTGTAATATGCAGAAAATATGAAGCATGTGAGAACAATAAAAGACGAAAAACAATGGTACAATCAGACAGCGAATTTAGGCCGTGGTTGACACAAGAGGTAATTATAATGAAAGTAGTCGTTATATAACGTTACATTACACTCAAATTCTACCACTAATATAATTAATTTATCTATATTCTCAGCTCCTAAAGACGGGTGATGCGACATCAAGGCTTGCTCGTCTAGCCACTGGACCCTTGTTCGTGGCATAAGAGTACAAAAAGTATCGATTGAACGGTTACATTTTCGGCGCTAATGTGTAAGAGGAAAGTACAAATGTATAGAACTCGGGAATTTCATACAAGGCTCTTACTTTCTTTCGAGCGAGCACAAAAGATAAAAAACTCGTTGAAGCTGAAATGACTTAGTATGGTGTAATCCAAAATATATTTGAATTGGATTATATAAGCTTCAAAGAGGTTGTATTTTACTGTGACTGGGTAAGAGTTGAGGATAAAAATGCTTGTAAAGTTGATCTTGTCACCAATTTGATCATGGTTGACTTGTTCAAGTTGAAGAGCAACGACCATGAGAGCGATCAGCCGTTTGTTTGTGCATTTCAAAAGGTTAAGCAAGTGTTTTACTCGGAGAATACCAACAACGAGCCGTGGTCAATTGTCCAACACACACCAAAGCGTCTAAATAGTAGTGTGGATGACTTGGCTGCTCCTACCGAATATCAATCCATTTTTTATGATAACCCGAATTTGAAATAATTTTTCAATTTGCAATAAATATTACAATTTGTACCAAAACATCCATTTTTAATGCTTTTAATTGATTTGCACTTTATCATTTTCACTCTTGTGTAGTGTGCGTGTGTGGAGAGGAGATTAATACATAAATATTCCAACTGCATCTAAATTTTGTTTATACTAATCCATGAATATACGCTTCTTACCTTTAATAGGTGATTAATACATAGTTATTTGGGGTGTCCTATTTGTGGAGAGGAGACTGAATCTCTTCGTCTATCCGAACACTAAGAAATACCATAATCCTATGGAGTGATGTTCTGCAAATTCCTCCCAACCGTTGTGTTGCCAAACATCACCAGTTGAAGTTGTCAATTCCACTTTCCATACCTCACCACTTGGAACCTCTAGCAAAACATGGGAGACCATTGGAAGGTGGAATTGACAACTTCAATTGGTGATTTTTGGCTACACAATGGTTAGAAGGAATTTGCAGAGCATAACTCCATAGGATTATGACATTTCTTAGTGTTCAGATATGAAGGGAATTATATTTGACACGATTGCCCGGGGTATATTAGTTGGAAGGAGGTGCCATATGAGCTCAAGTTAGCTATTTGGGTGGCACTACAGGTAATGTATTTATATTTATATAAATATTTCAATTTCAATTTCGATTTCGATTTTGATTTATATTTATATTTATCTATATTTGCGGGGCATATACTAATTTTACTTTATTTTATTTCAGTGGACAGGGAGTGGCCCTAGGGATAGGCCACATAGGTTCGATACTTATGTGGCTCTTCGGACGAGAAGGGAAGGATAAGGAGGTGTCCCCGAGCGTCGCGGTACAAAATCTCTTTTCCAGCTAAATAGTTTGTAGATTTGAGATAATTGATGGTGATGTTGTTTCTTCTTAAATAGTTTCTATTTTGAATGTATATTTGCATTATCTCTAGTTTTTTTGGATATATGATGTTTGAATAGGTACAACGTTGCTATAACAGGTACAAATATACTGCTGGGCAGTGGCAGTGGCCATACTGCCCAGCAGATTTTTTTTAAATTCTGCCCAGAATTGTCACGGTCAATGATCGTGATAATTTTTTAAAAAAGGGTCAAGGCTTTGTCACGGTTATTAACCGTGACTAAACGTGTCACGGTCAGGGACCGTGACACGACCGTGACAATTCTAACGAACTTATCACGGTCAATGACCGTGATAAGTTCGTGACAAAAAAAGTTGTCTCGCCCAGAATTATCACGGTCATTGACCTTGACAAGTTGAACTTGTCAAGATCAATAATCGTGACAATTCGGCAGATTTGATGTAGTGCAATGTAACTCGTAGGAACCGACTGCGTAGTCATGTGACTCCCAGTTTTAGTGTACGACTTACATTTGCAAAAAGATAGACTTAAGCGTAAAAACATGCCTTCACAGATTGAAAACATAAAACATCCACATAACGATCCAGAAAGAGTCACGAACACCACACACGGGACCAATGTAACTCATAGGAACCAACCGTATAGTTTCGCTGCACCTAGTTTGAGTGTAGAACTTAAATTTGCCAAAAGATAGACTTTAGCATAAAAACATGCCATCAAAGGGTGAAAACGTGAAACAATCATAAAATGATCTCGTAAGAGTCACGAACACCTCGCATGTGACCAACGTAAGTCGTAGGAACCGACCGCGTAGTCACGACGCTCCAGGTTTGTGTGTACAACATAAATTTGCAAAAGTTAAGACTTAAGCATAAAAACATGTCATCAAAGGGTGAAAACATAAAACAGTCGCAAAACGATCCTGTAAGAGTCACGAACACCTCACACGGGACTAATGTAACTCGTAGGAATTGACCGCGTAGTCACGGGGATCCCGGTTTGAGTGTACGATATAAAATTGCAAAAAATTACACTTAGTAGAAAAACATGTCATCAGAGGGTGAAAACGTAAAACAACTAAAGAAGGTCCCTTAAGAGGCACGAACACCTCATACGGGACTAATTTAACTCCTAGGAACCTATCGCGTAGCCACGTGACTCCCGGTTTCAGTGTACGTCGTAAATTTGCACTAAGTTTTGACTTAAGGGTAAAAATATACCATCAAAGGATGAAAACATAAAATAGCCACAAAACGGTCCCTTAAGAGGCACGAATACTTCGTATGGGATCAATGTAACTCGTAGGAATCGACCGCATTGTTATGTGACTCCCAGCTTGAGTGTACGACTTAAATTTTAAAAAACATAGACTTAAGCATTAAAACATGCCTTCAAAGGTTGAAAACGTGAAACAACCACATAATGGTCCCAAAAGAGTCACGAACACCTCACAAGGGACCAATGTTACTCATAGGAACCAACCATGTAGTCTCGCTGCACCCGGTTTGAGTGTACGACCTAAATTTGTAAAAATTAAGACTTAAACATAAAAACATGCCATTAAAGGGTGAAAACGTAAAATAGCCACAAAACGGTCTCGTAATAGGCACGAACACCTCGCACGGGACCAATGTAACTCGTAGGAATCGATCGCGTAGTCACGACACTCCCGGTTTGAGTGTACAACATAAATTTGCAAAAGTTAGGACTTAAGCATCAAAACATGCCATCAAAGGGTGAAAACGTCCTCGTACGGGACTAATGTAACTCATAGTAATTGACCGCATAGTCACGGGGCTCCCGGTTTGAGTGTAAGACATAGATTTGCAAAAATTTACACTTGAGTAGAAAATCATGCCATCGGAGGGAGAAAACGTAAAATAACCACAAAACGGTCCCTTAAGAGGCATGGACACCTCATACGGGACTAATTTAACTCGTAGGAACATACCACGTAGTCACGTGACTCCCGATTTGAGTGTACAACGTAAATTTACAAAAAGTTACTTAAGCATAAAGACGTGCCATTAAAGGGTGAAAATAAAAAATAGCCACAAAATGGTCCCGTGAGAGGCACAGATACCTCGCACGGGACCAATGTAACTCCTAAGAACCGACTGCGTAGTCACGACGCTCCAGGTTCGAGTGTACGACGTAAATTTGCAAAAAGTTAGACTTGAGCATAAAAATATGTCATCAAAGGGTTAAAATGTAAAACAGCCACAAAACGGTCCCGTAAGAGGCACGAACACCTCGTAGAGAACGAACTGAACTCGTAGGAACCTACCGCGTAGTCATGTGACTCGCGATTTGAGTGTACAACGTAAATTTGTGAAAAGTTAGACTTAAGCATAAAATCGTCCCATCAAATGGTAAAAACGTAAAACAACCACAAAACGGTCCCTTAATAGGCACGCGGACCTCGTCGGGATCAATGTAACTCGTAGGAACCGACCTCGTAGTCATGTGACGCCCGGTTTGAGTGTATGACCTAAATTTGTAAAAAGTTATACTTAGGCATAAAAACATGCCATTAAAGGGTGAAAACGTATAAAGACCAAAAAAGGTCCTGTAAGAGGCACGGAGTCACAACACCTCGCACGGGACCAATGTAACTCGTAGGAACTGACCGCGTAGTCCCGGGTTTCCGAGTTCGAGGCTACGACGTAAATTTGTAAAACTTTACACTTGAGTAGAAAAATATGCCATCAGAGGGTGAAAACGTAAAACAACCACAAAAAGGTCCCTTAAGAGGCACGAACACCTCATACGGGACTAATTTAACTCGTAGGAACCAATCGCGTAGTCACGTGACTCCCAATTTGAGTGCATGAAGTAAATTTTCAAAAAGTTAGACTTAAGCGTAAAAACGTCCCATCAAAGGATGAAAATATAAAACTACCATAAAACGGTCCCTTAAGAGGCACAAACACTTTGCACGTGATCAATGTAACTCGTAGGAACCGACCGCTTAGTCATGTGACTCCCAATTTGATTGTACTACTTAAATTTGCAAAAAGATAGACTTAAGCGTAAAAACATGCCTTCGAAGGTTAAAAATATAAAACATCCACATAACGATCCCGAAAGAGTCACGAACACCTCACACGGTACAAATATAACTCGTAGGAACCAACTGTTTAGTCTCGTTGCACCCGGTTTGAGTGTACGACCAAAATTTGTAAAAATTTAAGACTTAAGCATAAAAACATGCCATTAAAGGGTGAAAATGTAAAACAACCACAAAACGGTCTCGTAAGAGGTACGAACACCTCGCACGGGACCAATGTAACTCGTAGGAACCGATCGCGTAGTCACGACGCTCCCGTTTTGAGTGTACAACATAAATTTGCAAAAGTTAAGACTTAAGCATAAAAACATGCCATCAAAGGGTGAAAACGTAAAATAATCGCAAAATCGTCCCGTAATAGGCACGAACACCTCGCATGGGACTAATGTAACTCGTAGAAATCAACTGCGTAGTCACGGGGCTCCGGTTTGAGTGTAAGACATAGATTTGCAAAAATTTACACTTGAGTAGAAAATCTTGCCATCAGAGGGTTAAAACGTAAAACAACCATAAAACGGTCCGTTAAGAGGCATGAACACCTCATATGGGACTAATTTAACTCGTAGGAACATACTGCGTAGTCACGTGACTCCCGGTTTGAGTGTACGACGTAAATTAACAAAAACTTACTTAAGCATAAAAACGTGCCATTAAAGGGTGAAAATATAAAACAGCCACAAAACGGTCTCGTAAGAGGCACAGACACCTCGCACGGGATCAATGTAACTCGTAGGAACCGACTGCGTAGTCACGACGCTCCAGGTTCAAGTGTATGACGTAAATTTGTAAAAAGTTAGACTTGAGCATAAAAATATGCCATTAGAGGGTGAAAACGTGAAACAGACACAAAACGGTCCAGTAAGAGGCACGAACACCTCATACTGAACTAACTGAACTCGTAGAAACCTACCGCGTAGTTACGTGACTCCCGATTTGAGTGTACGACGTAAATTTGTAAAAATTTAGACTTAAGCATAAAAATGTCCAATCAAATGGTGAAAATGTAAAACAACCACAAAATGGTCCCTTATGAGGCACGCACACCTTGCACGGGATCAATGTAACTCATAGGAACCGACCGCGTAGTCATGTGATGCCCGGTTTATGTGTACGACCTAAATTTATAAAAAGTTATACTTAGGCACAAAAATATGCCATTAAAGGATGAAAATGTAAAACAACGACAAAACGGTCCCGTAAGTGTCACGGACACCTCGTACGGGACCAATGTAACTAATAGGAATAGACCGCGTAGTCATGGCGCTCCCGCTTTGAGTGTACGATGTAAATTTGCAAAAAGTTGAGTTAAGCATAAAAACATGCCATCAAAGGGTGAAAACGTAAAACAACAACAAAACGGTTCTATAAGAGTAACGAACACCTCCTAATGGACTAATGTAACTCGTAGGAGCCGACCGCGTAGTCACGACGCTCCTGATTCGAGCGTACTACGTAAATTTGCAAAAAGTTAGACTTGAGCATAAAAACATGCCATCAGAGGGTGCAAACATAAAACAACCACAAAATGGTTCTTTAAGGGGCACGAACACCTCGCACGGGACCAATGTAACTAATAGGAACTGACCGCGTAGTCACGCTGCTCCCGGTTTGAGTGTATAACGTAAATTTGTAAAAAGTTGAGTTAAGCATAAAAATATGCCATCAAAGGGTGAAAACGTAAAACAACAAAAAAACGGCTCCGTAAGGGTAACGAACACCTTGCAAGGGACTAATGCAAGTCGTAGGAGCCGAATGCGTAGTCATGACGCTCCAGATTCGAGCGTACGACGTAAATTTGTAAAAAGTTAGACTTGAGCATAAAAACATGCCATCAGAGGGTGAAAACGTAAAACATCCACAAAACGGTCTCGTAAGAGTTATGAACACCTCGCACGGGACTAATGTAACTCGTAGGAACTGACCATGTAGTCACGGGTCTCCTAGTTTGAGTGTACGAGGTCAATTTGTAAAAAGTTGAGTTAAGCATAAAAACATGCCATCAAATGGTGAAAAAGTAAAATAACCACAAAATGGTCCCGTAAGAGGCGCAAACACCTCGCACGGGATCAATGTAACTCGTAGGAATTGACTGCGTAGTCACGTGACTCTCGGTTTGAGTGTACGACTTAAATTTGTAAAAAGAAGACTTCAGCATAAAAATATGCCATCAAAGGGTGAAAACGTGAAACAATCACAAAATGGTCTCGTAAGAGTAACGAACACCTCGCACGGGACCAATGTAACTCGTAGGAACCGACCGCGTAATCACGGCGCTCTCGATTTGAGTGTACAACCTAAATTTGCAAAAGTTAGCCGTAAGAATAAAAACATGCCATCAAAGGGTGAAAACGTAAAACAGCCGTAAAACGGTCCCTTAAGAGTCACGGACACCTCGCACAGGACTAATGTAACTCGTAGGAACCGATCGCGTAGTCATGGGGCGCCCGGTTTGAGTGTACGACATAAATTTGCAAAAAATTACATTTAGTAGAAAAACATGCCATTAGAGGGTGAAAACGTAAAACAACTACAAAACGGTCTGTTTAGAGGCACAAACACCTCATACGGGACTTATTTAACTCGTAGGAACCAATCGCGTAGTCACGTGACTCCTAGTTTGAGTGTACGACGTAAATTTATAAAAAGTTAGACTTAAGTATAAAAGCGTCCCATCAAAGGGTGAAAATGTAAAACAGCCACAAAACGGTCCCTTAAGAGGCACGAACACCTTGCACGGGATCAATGTAACTCGTACGAATCGACCGCGTAGTCATGTGACTCCCGATTTGAGTTTACGACTTACATTTGCAAAAAGATATACTTAAGCATAAAAGCATGCCTTCAAAGGATGAAAATGTAAAACATCCACATAACGGTCCTGAAAGAGTCACAAACACCTCACACGGGACCAATGTAACTCGTAGAAAACAACCACGTAGTCTCGCTGCACTCGATTTGAGTGTACGACCTAAATTTGTAAAAAGTTAGACTTAAGCATAAAAATATGCCATTAAAGGGTGAAAACGTAAAACAACAACAAAACAGTCCCGTAAGAGTCACGAACACCTCGCACGAGACCAATGCAACTCGTAGGAACCGACCGTGTAGTCACGAAGCTCTCGATTTGAGTGTACGGCGTAAATTTGCAAATAGTTGAGTTAAGCATAAAAACATGCCATCAAAGGGTGAACACGTAAAACAACGACAAAACGGTTTCGTAAGAGGCATGAACACCTCGCACATGACTAATGTAACTCGCAGGAACCGACCGCGTAGTCACGGCGCTCACGGTTTGAGTGTAAGGCATAAATTTACAAAAAAAAGACTTGAGCATAAAAACATGCCATCAGAGGGTGAAAACATAAAACAACCACAAAACGATCCCGTAAGAGGCACAAACACCTCGTACGGGACTAATTTAACTCATAGGAATCTATCGCGTTTCTGATTTGAGTGTATGAGGTAAACTTGTAAAAAATTACTTAAGCGTAAAAACGTGCCATTAAAGGGTAAAAACGTAAAACAGCCATAAAAGGGCCCCATAAGAAGTACGAATACCTCGCAGGAGACCAATGTAACTCGTAGGAATCGATTGCGTAGTCACGACGCTCCCGGTTCGAGTGTACGATGTAAATTTGTAAAAAGTTAGACATGAGCATAAAAACATGCCATCAGAGGGTGAAAACGTAAAACAATCACAAAACGGTCCCATAAGAGGCACGGACAGCTCGCATGGAACTAATTGAACTCGTAGGAACTACCGCATAATCACGTGACTCCCGATTTGAGTATACGACGTAAATTTGCAAAAAGTTAGACTTAAGCATAAAAACGTCCCATCAAATGGTGAAAACGTAAAACAACCACAAAACGGCCCCTTAAGAGGTACGATCACCTCACATGGGATCAATGTAACTCGTAGGAACTGACCGCGTAGTCATGTGACTCCCGGTTTGAGTGTACGACCTAAATTTGCAAAAAGCTATACTTAGGCACAAAAACATGTCATTAAAGGGTGAAAACGTAAAACTGCCATAAAACGGTCCCATAAGAGGCACGAACACCTCGCATGGGACCAATGTAACTCGTAGGAATCGATCGTATAGTCACGACGCTCCCGGTTTGAGTGTACGATGTAAATTTACAAAAAGTTGAGTTAAGCATAATAACATGCCATCAAAGGGTGAAAACGTAAAACAACCACAAAACGATTTTGTAAGAGTAACGAACACCTCGCAAGGGACTAATGTAACTCACAAGAGCCGATCGCGTAGTCACGACGCTCCTAATTTGAGTGTACGACATAAATTTTTAAAAAGTTAGACTTAACATAAAAATATGTCATCAATGATTGAAAACGTAAAACAGCTACAAAACGGTCCCGTAAGAGCCACAGACACTTCGTACGGGACCAATGTAACTCGTAGGAACTAACCGCATAGTCACGGGTCTCTTGGTTTGAGTGTACGACGTAAATTTGTAAAAAGTTGAGCATAAAAACATGCCATCAAAGGGTGAAAATGTGAAACAACCACAAATTGGTCCCGTAAGAGGCACGAACACCTCGCACGGGACCAATGTAACTCGTAGGAATTTACTGCGTAGTCACGCGACTCTCGGTTTCAGTGTACGATGAAAATTTGTAAGAAGATAGACTTAAGAATAAAAACATGCCATCAAAGGGTGAAAACGTGAAACAACCACAAAATGGTCTCGTAAGAGTCACGAACACCTCGTACGGGACCAATATAACTCGTAGGAACCGACCGCATAATCACGATACCCCCGGTTTGAGTGTACGACGTAAATTTGCAAATATTTAAGTATAAAAACATGCCATCAAAGGGTGAAAACGTAAAACAACCACAAAATGGTCTCGTAAAAGGCACGAACACCTTACACGGGACCAATGTAACTCGTAGGAATCGACCGCGTAGTCACGGCGCTCACGGTTTGAGTGTACGACATAAATTTGCAAAAAAGTTAGACTTAAGAATAAATTGTTATTGCTCCAATAAAATACAACAATCACTGCTTTATATTATAAATTGTGATTATCTTTTGAAGTTGGATTGATAATAATTTATTTTGTATTTTTTGTAGAATGAAAATGGATTTGCAACACGTGGAAAAGTCAATGGATACGGAGGAGCCAGGTATGTAGCTACTAGGATACTATGACCGTGCGGGCTTGTATATACTATTTTTAGATGTTAAATTGGTGGAAGGGATTTTTTGGTGGTTTCGCTGTGCTTTTTTTTGTTGTTGGGTTTATTTTAATGTTAAAACATGTTGGATTTCATGAATAAACAAAGGAAACTCTGCTGAAATTTTCTAAAATTAAATAGTGTTTTAAATTGATCAAGTCAAACATACATGCATTTGAAGTTATACAAACCCATGTAGTCATTTATTTTTGTATCTTGTGCAGGTTGATGATGGATTTTGCTTGGAGTTATTATGTTCGTGGTGGCTTGGAGCTGCGGTTTCTTATAGTGTAGGGGAGAGATATTGTCGTCGTCGTTTTAGTTCACGTGGATTTTTGTAACATCTTTTGATGTGTTAATGTATTAGGTTAGATCAGGTTTTCTTTTGATGTGTTACGATTTGTAATTTTTTTTATTTGGGAGGCATTTATTTTGTACCTTTATACTTAGATTGTGATGAAATATTATTTTGTAATTCATATTTATGAGATTTGGTTGAAAATTTGGGAACTTTATATTACTTGTGATTGTATGAAAAATGTGCATTGTTATTTTGGATTATATGGTTGTACATTTGATGAAAAAAGTGCAGGTTTAAAAGTGCTTCCAATTGCAAAAAAAAAAAAGGTAATAAATAAAAATATAATACTTTTGGCAACACAATTTTTTGTCTCCAAAAGTTATCATCTACATCTATCACTTTGGATATGACAACACATATTTGGTTGTGAAAAGATAACTTTTGGCAACATAAGAGTTGTGTTGCCAAAGGTATGGCTTTTGGCAACACAAGAGCTGTGTTGCCAAAAGGCTATACATTTGGCAACACAGCTCTTGTGTTGCTAAAGGTAGCTTTTGGCAACATAAGAGCTGTGTTGTAAAAAGACTATATCTTTGGCAACACAGCTCTTGTGTTGCCAAAGATACTACTTTTGGCGACACAAGACCCGTGTTGCCAAAGGTATAGCCTTTTGGCAACACAACTCTTATGTTATCAAAAGTTATACCTTTTGGCAACATAACTATTTTTATCGCTGTTGAGTGAGTGTTGCCAAAAGTATACCTTTAGCAACACAAGCCTGCTGTGTTGCCAAAGGGTTTCCGAGACAGACAATAGACAACGAGCTGCCAACATAGCAAAATATGTTGCCAATACCTTTTAGCAACATATTTCTAACTTTAGCAACATAATTTGTATGTTGCTAATGGTGCAAATTCTTGTAATGAACCTTTTGCCAAGAATAAGACGTAAAAAACTTAATGCGGTGCGTTTCTCCCAAGCCTCAAACGTAGACACCCTTTTAGAACACTGATATATGCTATATAAGTTTTCAGGATCGAAGAAAACCACTTAATTTAAAATGTGTTTCAACTTTGATCTTGCAATGGGGTCTATTTACGCACATAAAGTCCTAGTTGGAGCTGGTAATTTTTGACCCGATAACTCGTTTACGGTAATAATCTGAAATGACCCGAATATGACCCGATTAACTTGTATAAATTTAAGAGTACCCAAAGCTTATACTAAATTAAAAATCAACACGATCCGAAAATAACACCACTAACCCGAATTGCCACCTAGCTCATATGTAAAAGGCTACATTTTGAACAAGAGAACAATATATGGAGATAAATTAGAGAATAAATTACATATTGTTCCCAAATTCTTTGTCATAACTATAGACATATTCCTTTATAGTTCAAATATTACACATGCAACCCTCTTATTTTTTAAATATGAGACTCGTCTCTCCTCTTATTTAAAATTTTGTACACTCACAACGCCTTCATAGGGGGAAGCTAGTGTTAAAAAGGAAAAGTACGAAGAGATTTGAAAGTAATATTTGAAATAAGCGAATAGTCAATTCTATGAATTTATTGATACAACATGAGCGGTACATGTAAATGTGACGCACAAAGTTCGGGCTAGAGCAGAAGGTAGGTAGAATTTTCGTTTTTCAGTGGCTGGTTCTTCGGCGGCCCGTGGCGATGCAAAGGGGTAGTGTTAGTGTCAAGGTAATGGAGGAGAACCACCATAGCCAGGGAGGTAGCAAACATGGGAATGGGACCAAAGAACCACAAAAGCAAAGTAAGAGCAAAATAGAGTGCTCTAAGCCCAAGTGACCAAAAATCACCTCCCCTTACAACAGCCCTTTCAACATTTTTGCAAGGTATGTTAGAGTTTGGCGTGGTTATTAAGTAGTTTGCATGGATGAAAGATCTACAAGACTGGATGAAACAAAAGAAGGCCAAGAGGAAGCATGTGAGGAGGCTTATGTACTTAATGGACATGGTGGATGGTCTTGTGTCACCGTAGATGAGTGGGCTTTGGAACATGTTGGAGTTGTTTGTTGTCCAGGCTCCAATGAGGGAGGTCATAGTTAAAGACACTGATGATAAGAAAGTTGCTGCACTAATGTTGCTTGAGAGCACGTTTAGAGCTGTTCCAACACCAGACTCCTTCTTATCAATCTGCAAATAATGAAAGAAAAACACGTGATAAATTTTAAAGCTGGCAATACTCATATACTAATATTATATATGGTATTTTTTTAATCTTCAAAGTACTTTGACAGATGTCGAGAGCACTACATCAAATGTTCGTTGCCAAGAAGACTACCAAAATATGCACTTTTATAATTGCATATGTACCATAGTGCAAGTCTTTGTTTTTTCTTTCTACTTGGAACTTTAGAAAATTCACTATAGGGTTCCAACTTTTCCACGCACATTTTTTGAAAACTATCTAGCATTAAAGACCCAAAACTGTTAAAACTAAATATGAACTCCAAATTCAATCATGGTCATGTATATTGTTAAGTCAATAATAAGTCGGCTTAAAAGTTGTCTAACTCCACTTATTTTAATCTCCCCCTTAGTGTCTTTTAGGAGTAAAAGAAAAGGATTAACCCCCCCCCCCCCCCCCCCCCCCGCCCCTCCCCCCCCCCCCCCCCCCCACACACACACACATATATATATATATATATATATATATATATATATATATAAAGTCTCTTGTAAGTAGGGGTGTTCAAAAATACCGCCCGACCCGAAAACCGAACCGAACCGGCCCGAACCGAACCGAAACCGCCGGTTTTTTTTAGCCCGGTTCGGCCTACGGTTTACGAATATAAAAAACCGACCATGTCGGTTCGGTTGTCGGTTTATACGTGGGAAAAACCGACTCAAACCGAACCGACCCGAACCAATATATATATTAAAAAAAAACTAAATAACTTATATTTTTATATCCAAAAACCATTACCCACCTTTAAAAACCGACCCAAACCGAAAACCGCCCTTAAAAAAACCGGCCCAAATATGAAACCGTCGAAAACCGATCCGAAACCGAACCGAACCGAAACCGACGTGAACCGAAACCGACGGGTTTTTTCATAGTCGGTTCGGTTTCGGTCTGGCCTTTTCCAAAACCGAACCGATCGGTTCGGTTTGAACTATGGTCCAAAACCGACCCGAACCGACCCGTGAACACCCCTACTTGTAAGTACTTTTTATAGTGCAGAACCCGATACATATTATTTTTTTTAAATAGTAAAAAAATGAATTTTTTGATGAATCTTAGTGGATATGATCTTCACAATGAAAACATCACCTCCAATTTTTTTCACAAAAAAATTTATAGAGAATCAAGGTAAATGTCATATTTCTTCCCATATTTGAATTTTTAGGACAATGCTTTTGAAATTTATAAATTTAGTCTCTGTGCTACAATAGCATTTATTTATGTGGTCCCTTTAGAGTTAGGAGTTCATTTTTTTTGTCCGCGCCAACGACACCATTTTTCCATGGTATTTTTAGTACAATGACTAAATTTATAAAATTATGTGGAGTGTCCTATTTTTATACACTTTGAGAATTATGAGGATCTTTCCGCAAAATCCCCAAAATTTAATAAAAAAAACCGTTGAGATGAGGTGATATGTAAAAAAATGATATAAATATTCATTTTTAACCGTTGAAATATTGAGTCGGCGTCAACCACTTAAATGATTGAATTTTTTGATGAAACATCATGGATATAATCTTCTCAGTGTCGATGTCATATCCATGAAGTTTCATAAAAAAATTCAATCAAAAAGTGGGTTGAGTCGGCGTCAACCACTTTAATGATTGAATTTTTTATGAAACATCAAGGATATAATCTTCTCACTGTCGATATCATATCCATGAATTTTCATAAAAAAATTCAATCAAAAAGTGGGTGAGAAGATCGTCAACATTTCAATGGTCAAAAATGCATATTTATACCATTTTTTTACATATCATCTCATCTCAACGGTTTTTTTATTGAAATTTTTTATGAAAAAAATTGTAGATAATCTTTTTACTATGAAGATCATATCCACTAAGTTTTATAAAAACATTCATTTTTTTACTACTTAAAAAAATGGTATGTACTGGAATCTGCACCGTAAAGAGTCCTTACACGAGGGGCATATATATATATATATATATATATATTGCTCTTGTACGAATTGTCGCACATTGAACAATGCGGACTGGACATGTGTCACCTGACGATGACCCCAGAAGAGAGAATATATAGTATTGTTCTTGTACGGACTGTCCCACATTGAACAGTGCGGACTAGACATGTGTCACCTTGCGGTGAGCCCAGAAAAGAGAAAAAGAGCGCCTATAATTTATGCAATAATTTTTAGGCTCATCATTAGGCGACACATGTCCGGTCCATACGGTTAAAATGCGGAACAGTCCACACAAGAGCATTATATATATATATATATATATATATATATATATATATATATGTGTGTGTGTGTGTGTGTTCACGCTATTAATAAAACTTTGCTACTCACTATCGTGTATTTTAGTATTTTATTTTTCCTTCGTGTTTTAATTATAATTTATAGATTTTGCAAATAGCGTAAACTAAAATATAATTTTCCTCATTTCATCTCTCATTCCTACAATTAAATTAGTAATAATTACTTCCTAAAAAAATTGAAGAATCGCAAAAAAAATAAATAAATAGGAGATTGACATTTATTTTTTTAGTCTCCTTTACATTCCCTTGGATGTATTTTTATCTTTGATATTTTTCCATGGTGAGGGAACAAAGGAGAGTAATTTATTCACAATTATTCTTTCTATTATGCAATATTTGGTTAAAAAAAGTTAGAAAAAGTGAAAAAAAGAAATCATGTAGCAAAAAGTTTGCACAATTATAACATACTTTTGAATTTTTTGATGCCATTTTTACCCATAGGCTCCGTTTACTAAGTTTACAGCCAAATAAGTTTTATACAGAAAATTATTCATTTGGTCCAATTAAAAGACATTTTAGCTTCAATATGTCTCATTAGAAATAAGGTAGTACATATGTAATTTGTGAAAAACATATAGTAAATATTACTAGGTGTGGTAGTTATATAATGTAGTAATATTTATTTCCTGCGAAAACATGTATTAGGTCCTTTTGGAAAGAATTTTTTTTGATAAGAGAAATTAGAAAATACTTTATGTAACTGAAAGATATTTATCAAGCTCCCTTTTTTAATTCTAAAACTGTAGAGAGAAGAAAGCAAGAGGGAAATAAAAATTATAAAAAATGACATCACAGTAATATACATTTTCCTTTTTTCCGCTTTTTCTCTCTCTTTGTTTTTCCATGATCCAGCAAAAAAAATTTCCATATAAGATTTATGAAGGAAATGATTGAAGAAAGAAGATGATTGCCTGCATAATTCTCTCAACCCAAGCTTTCTTGTCATTGTTCTCAAAACCAATAACTGTTGTGTGAGGAAGGCGAAGGCATCTGTAGAGGAGGAAGAGATGGTAAGCAAACATGATTAACAGCCCAGATGGTACCAACACCAAATCTAGGTATTCTTTTTCGAAATTCATGTTCTTCCTCTCCTCTCCTCTCTCACTTAATTGATTAAACAAAGCAGAAGTGTTCCAAGGGTGGAATGAATTGAATTTTGAGCACCTGTTTATAAAACCTCAGTTAGTATTTGTTTAATGAAGACATGGGTTTTCGTAAATGGGTTGCAAAGACAACGCAATGTTGAGTCCCCAATAACATGGAGCGTGGACTTCTGATTTATGGTTTGAGTAATTCTTTGATGATATGTGTTTTAATACATTGATTATCGTGACCATTGCATTCACATTAAACTGTAAGTTAAGTTATTTCAATAATTTTGCCCCCAAGACTTATACTTCAAAAGAGTAAAAATAGTATGATAAATGTACCTTGTTTATTTATCGCAATTAATGAGTGCATCATGTTGCCCAGATTATACTCAAGAGGGGGGGGGGGGGGTGAATTGAGTTTTTACAAACTTTAATGACAAATTTATATTTCAAAAAAATATTAAATTTAAATCACTTAAACAAATTTCAGATTTATTAAACTATAAAGAATAAATCCAACAATAACAAATAAATGCAACTAACTAATTTAAACAACTAGAGATGCAGATTTTAACACTCTAGAAATATTAAATTAATTTTCGTATTTAATATTAAGTGATATTCTGAAATTAATTATTTGGTTCAAGAAATAATTATTTTACCCTTAAAATTAATTAAGTCAAATTTCGGAATTAATTTATTTGCAAGATAGTGTGCTGAAAATATTAACTCAAGCAAGCATGTGCAAATAAATAAATATAAGTGCGGAAAATAAATGACACCGAAATTTTAACGTGGTTCGGCCAAATCCCGGCCTACGTCCACGCGCCTAGAGCCCCTGTCTCCTTTGCACTTCACTAAACCTGATCCACTTGCGGGTAGGATCAAACCACCGCGTACAATTGTTTGCAAGCTAACTCCGAGCTTCAAACCCCGTGGCCCACTTGCGGGTAGGAACCAATTACCGGTACAAATCGAAGCTTCAACAAAGCTTCACAACAAATCTGAATTTTTGTAGTACAAGGTAAAATACTGAAACTCCTTAAAATACAATTTGTAATCTGAGTTTCTCCTTCTTGAATCAGACTTCAATAAATGATGTTGAAGTAGGCACGAGTCTTCTTCTTCAATGATTGAGCAGATGATAAAAATTAATGCTCTCTTGAATGTGTAGCTGAGTAGTAGAATAAATGCTCTCAATAATTTTTCAAGTCTGTCTCATATTTTTGTTCTTGTTCTGCTGAATAATAATCTCAAAAATGCTCTCAAGAAGTCTTTCTCCTATTCTGCTCTGCGAAATGTTGATGCAGTACATCAAGCCATTAAGTATCTCTGTGAGAAACTAGCTGTTAGACACAAGCAATCTCAGCATTAAATGCTCCTGATTATCTGGGATGATGTAGTCTGAAAATAATCTCCAATCTGATATATACATCTCCATTTTGATTCTCAATAAAAATATGGCCGTTGCAAAAGAGAATGGAATTTGGTCTGAGGCTGCATTAAATGCAACTGATTTTCTGAGATGAGAGAGGACAAAAAAAATCTCCAAGATTGTACTGCAAATCTTTATTTTGCTTCTCAATAAAAATGTAGTTGTTGTAGCACAAAAATGATCATCTGAAAATATAAGACTGAAAGTGGGTTCTTTTTCCATCCCAAAATAATTCCTGTAAGAATATATTAGTCCAGGAAATAAAATGCAGATATGATGTATATAAGTGAAGTGTTAGTCCGAAAAGAATAAATAGTAACTTATATAAATCATTGTGTAAAAGATAAAATATCAGTTTGCTGTTATCGGTTTTCACAAAGTCACATGACAATAAGGTCAAGTCTGAAAATAATGTACTGTATTTATTAAATGGCCGAAAGTTTATACGGGCAAAATAATTTTCACACGGCAGGTCTCGTCATCTCAGTTACTGGCCAAAGCCAACATATGATGAAACCCGACTTAAACAGCCTAGCACTGTATCTTGTCAGAGATGGATTCCCAAGGAGCCGTAAAGCTGAGTAACTCGGCTTGTCAAATCTAAGGCAAAGAGGGACCATTGCCAAAGCAGCAAACATATGGATAAAAGAGCAAAGGGACGAACGACAGTTGATTTGACAAATCAAATAGGCAGAGAGCAGGTCTACACGAATCAATCATCAAAGAAAAAAAATATATCTCGGCTTCTGAAGAGAGTAAGAAAGGTATGCGTCAAAATATATGTATATATATATTCAGATAAGTCAAGTCCTAGATTAGAACTCTAGCTAGCAAGACTAAGGCATGGAGCTTTGAGAGATATATATATATAAAAAAAACTGTGTCGCCGAAGTGTAGCAGTGCTACTCAGTTTCTGTCAAAAGGTCAAATCTGAAAATCAAAACCATGCCTCCTAAAGCCAACAATAAAGTTTGTATATAGAAGTAGCAGGTATGAGTGAGCATTAGGCGTGAGTAGTCTAAGGCAAAGATCTTCCAAGTAAATCCAAGGAGACAAAAAAAATAAGAACTTTATTTAAAACAAGTCTTACACCAATTGTATTTAAAAAGATATTTTCAAAAAAATATAATTTCATTTTAAAAAATGTTTAGGCTCAGAATTAATTAGTCTCGCAATTAATGTGTCTAATGTGTCAAGTGCAAATATGCATGTGTGTCTAATGTGTCAAGTACAAATATGCATGTGTGTCTAATGTGTCAAGTGCAAATGTGCATTACACATAGATACCTACACGAATATTAAGTATATCATAATAAATATCGATTAGAATAACTTAATAAAAATATGTTTGGAATCATCAAAATCAATATGTTGAGTTAAACTAAAATGTACATTAATTAAACTAATTTAATTAATTAGGGATAAAATACATTTTTGTTAACAATCTCCCCATTTTTGATGATGACAAACAATGATTCACATATATTCATAAAATGAAATATTAAGCACAAATAGTGAGTCATAAATATTTCTCCCCCTTTGACATTATCAAAAAGATATTTCATATAAATTCAGTGTCACGAATAAAAAGGGCGAATCTCCCCCTATCAAAAATAATTTATGCATGGGATATAACCAAAAATCGCAAATTCCATAGAATTTTCAATACGCACATGCGTCATCAAAAAATATCATTGCATGTATTTGAATGTGTAGATAGACAGTAATATCATCAAATAATGCATAAGTAAAAAAAAATGATAAATAATACCAATAGTTATCTGATACCAATTGTTGTAGTCACACAAACCGTGCGTGGCCAACAATAGTACCTCATAACAGCTTTTTTTCCGCATAAATAGGAATCATAACTCAATGTTCTCAAATAGTGCAATTATGAGAGATATATCAATTAGCATAATTAACTTTCTCACTAATGTAATAAAATTGCAATGTATAAATATTCAATAAGCGCAATATCAATTGTTGTATACATCCTCATGATAGAATAAGCTTTTAAGCGCACAACATGAAACATTTCAGAGCTCGATATTTTCAAATAATTTGAATTAAGCACATAACATGAGTTAGAAATAGAAAAAAAATATAGCATTTTGCTCAAGCTTTGCCGATTTCAAGATATGAGCTAAAATTCTCAAAAAGATCAAAATTCATAATAATATATCAAGGTTATGATCAAGCATTTTTCGAACAAATAATCAAACAAATTTCAATAAACTTTTATCTCCCCCTAAGGGATACCAACTAAGGCAAATATGCATATAAAGACTTAAAGTGCATCTTTTCATGAAATAAAATAATTTCAGCATTTATTTCCATAAGATCAAAGAGTCTTACAAATGATATCAATTGTTGATCATGTGGTTTCTCCAAAAAAAATTCATCGTGAATAAATATTCAAACAATGACATTAATCATGTAGTATGCAATAATCCTAACTCATAGAGATTAATATGACCATATCATCAAAATCAACAAGTGAATTTTACAATATTAACATGTATCACATATAACTAATATACTAGAATGTACTCAAATGACATTTTCGTTTCAAATTAATATTCAATAAAATCATGAATTTATCCAATCTTATTATTCATAAAAAATATATCAAGATGTAATAAAAAAATTATGAATATTTACCAACGAAAAATTTATCATCAAACTCAAGTGTAAGTTCATATAACATAAAATCATCAAGAATAATAAATATACAAATTTACATGTGAATACTAATTTATCAATCAACATGCTCATATGATATAACAAATATTCTATGCATGGAAGTATATCAATTATGAAATAAATCATTAATAAATATGTGATATTAATTTTCAAGAAAGGTGTTCCTTACCACCTTACCAATACCAAAGATATATACAAGCAACTACTACCGAGTGTGGCATTTCCAACATTAGGCAATGATACTTCAAATTTGTAATATGACCAAATCATATGCCTTGAAAATCCACATTCCTTCTCAAAATGCAACCTACACAACTTTGAAAATTTTCTCTTTTGGTACCCAAAATGTGTTAGGTCCATAGGGGTTAGTATACATCTTGGTTCCTTTAGGAATCCATGCAAATTTTCTTTTTCTAAATTTATATGGACACAAATTTGAAAGATGTGTGTGTCTACCACAATAAGAGCATAAATAATTAGGTAGACTAGATGAAGCATCAAATTTTAATAAATTGGAATACGTCTTTTTCACATTTCCTTCATCATATCCAATACCATTATTATTAAATCGAATCCTTTGTGTCTCAATAATTTTATGAAAATACTCATTTCCTTTTGTAAAATTATCTAATGATTTCTTTAAATATTCAATCTCCCTTTTTAACTCAATATTTTCAATTTCAAAAGGAGAAGTGACAATAACAGATTTTTCCTTTTTCAAAGATTTAATTTCATTTTTCAAGGATTCATTTTCTAATTTCAACTCATCAAAATCATTTGACATATAATCATATTTAGTTGAAACTAATGAATGAGACTTCTTAAGTTTAATATATTTATTTTTAAGTTCTTCAAAACTTTCACATAATTCATGAAAAACGCTTTGTAAAACTTCATAATCATCAACTTCATCATTATCACTATCACTAGAGTTAGGGATAGAATGTACCCCATTTTCCATAGCCATGTAACATAGATGAGCAACTTCATTTTCATTCGAATCTTCATCGGAAGAGCTTGTGTCGGAGTCACTCCATGTTGTGGCTTTCAATGCCTTCTTCCCTTTCTTGTTGTTGATGTAAAAAACTAGATTGCTCTAATTATTCAATCACAGATAAATAAATAAGATAAAGATTTTTAAAGTGGTTCGGCTAGGAATAAAGCCTACGTCCACTGTTATGTTATTGCTGAGTGTTTGTGGAATTCTTGATTACAAATTCTCTCAAGAAATTCCGGTCCCTTTGAATGAGGGAGATACAATGTATTTATAGCCTTGAGGCTGTACATGAAAGGTCCAATACATTAAATGATTTACATATGAAAGGTTAATACATTTAATGCAACGTGTGCGTCAAGAATACAATGGATAGATGAACAGTTGTCCGTCTGATAATTAATGATACGGCCGAGATGCAGTTCGGACCGCCTTAGTTGCTTGTTGATCAAGAGTTCCTCGGAGTAGTTAGAGTATCTCGGGATGATAGAGTTCCTCGGTGTGATAGAGTTTCTCGGAGAGAAACACGGTTGGTCGGGAAATGATCTTCCTCGCTGCTGTTGTGCCATGTAGATTGACACGTGTCTTAATCTTCTTCGTCCACATCAGCACATTAATTTTGGTATCAACAGAAGCCCCCAATGTTTCATATTTTGAACTTTGAAGAGTATGGAACATTCTTTCTTGGTATATGGCAATATTAAATGTACTTCCCGGGTTTTAGGAACATTGTATTCAAATTTCCTTCTTATTTCGCAGTTTCCGCCTTTTTGATAAGCGCTTTGATATTCGTGCAAATTTTGTCCTTTTAGCCGCCGGAAGTTTAGTAATTTCTTTTTGGTAATCATTTCTTTCGCCGCTTCCCAATGCAAAGTATTTAAACTTCTTTGGTAACCATACCGTCGTCTACGTTTTTTCATTCTCTGCATTCAAGCTTTCTCTTCTCTTCTTCTCTTGTGCGTTCATCTTTGTTTCCGTTCGTTGTCAACACATCTCCTTTCTTTCTGTAAGATCTTCTTTCTTTCTTCTGTATCTCTTTTATTCAATATGGTTTATATTGTGGAATCTGTTGAGAAATTCCGTTCTGATTTTTCCATTCCTTCGTGGGTAACTCTAGAGGTTCTTTCTGAGCCTTTAGATTACTTTCGATTGGCTGAGGGACATTGGTTCCCCAGTCTTTTTGTTGCTGAATGCGGTTTTTCCTTTCCACCAAACCCATTATGCCTTGAGTTTTGTCAATATTTTGATCTTGTTCCTGCAAAAATAGCCCCTAATTCATGGAGAATAATTAACGGGGTGCACAAATTAAATTTAACTCATGGGACTCGTATTGGGATCCCTGAAATTATGTTTTGTTATAAATGGGCCGTTCTAGATAATATTTATTATTTGAAAACTAGGTATTTGAGTAGGGCTCTTGTAGTTAATCTCCCTGACTCAAATAGGGATTATTTTGAGCATAGGTTGGTCATAAAAAATTGGCAACATGCGCCTTTATCTGGGAATGAAGTATACAACGATCCCAGATGCCCCCCATACGGCAATGGGATAGGTTTATTTTTCATTTTATTTTACTTATGAAATTATGCTTTCATCCTGTTTGACAAAATGTATGACTGATATTCTATTATGTATTTGTTTGCAGTTGATAGCAAAAGAAAAACTCCAAAAGAGTCAGAAGTGAATATCAAGCATTTGAAACTTATCTGGAATTTGCATAAGACCATTGCTGACGAGCATATTAGATCTGCTTCATATTTACTACAGTATAAGAGTTACACAACCTCTTATACTGCTCGCCCTGTTGAACCAGCTTCAACACCAGAAAGTTCATCTTCAGATTCTCATATCCCCCTATCTCAGAGAATGGGCAAGAAAAGAGCTCCTCCTGCTCTATTTGGTGAAATTTCTTCTGCTGTTGGAGCCCAGAAAAGCAAAATTGATGTCCCAGAGGGGACTAAAAAAGTAGATGCTGGTTCCTCCAAAGTTGCCGAGAAGCCCCCAGTGGCCCCGAGCAAGAAAAATGCTCCTGCTGATGTAATTGTCATCTCTCCGACCAAGACTTCTTCCTTGGTTGATGCTGCTGACCGTCCTTTGAAGAGATTGAGGAAATCATCCTCAGTTAATCTTGCTGGAACTGCATCTTCTCTACACGCTGGTGGTAGTAGTGTTTCAAACATCCTTCTTCCGAGTTCTTCAATGAGCTCAGTTATACCCGAGGTTCTCGGGGTTGATGAAAAAATTCCTAGGGATACACTGACATCCCTAGCTGCTCGTTATCTTTCTTCAGTAAATTTCTCATACCTTTGATCTTTCTTTCTTTTTCTTGAATTCTTGTATTTGTGTTGACTCTATTGTTTTTCTTATCTTTCAGCTGGTGAACTGCTTCAATACCATCGTGAAGAAAGATCAAGTTATTAAAGCTTCCACTTCCTCGTCCGATGTTGACGATGCTCTGTTGGGTTTAACCCAATCTGTGAAGGAATTTCACCAACAGTACATCGAGGAGAAAACTGTTTGGGAGAAAAAATTGGCTGTGGCTGAGGCTGATAAGATGAAGATGGCTGAAACCTCCAAGAATTTGGAGGAGAAAATTAAAGATTTGGAAGTTAAACATCAGGAATCTGATGATAAATTGAAGAAGGCAGAAGAAGAAATATCTACTCTGTGAGATATTAAGGTTAAGAAGGAGGAACTGGAGGTGAAGCTCTCCTCGGAGAAATCGAGGAGAAAAGTTACAATCAAGAAACATTTCAGTGTTGGTTGGGAGAAAGGATGGGAGAGAGGGATAGCTGCAATGACGTCCCAAGTCCAATATGGGGAGTTGAAATACTTCTATGATGGTTGGGTAGCTGCTCTGCAAGAGCTAAAAGTCCAAGATGATTCTGAGCTATTCCAACGGCATCTCCCTGGTCCTCCTCCACCAATTGTGGAAGAAGAAGAAGATGAACCTGCTTCAGATGAATCTTCCATGGCTATGGGTGATCAAGTTTCTGCCTCTCAACCATCTGCCACCGAGGACATTTCCTCCATGCCTCCTCCTCCTGAGAAGACTCCTACCGATCAAGCTGTAGTTATCACCGAGCAACCGAGCTCCTCGTCCCAGCCTCCCGAGAAAGTCTTGGGGGACAAGGAAAAGGTGTGAAGTTGTTCGGCAGCCTTTCTGTATTTCCTTGTAATCGAACGATGTAACTTTTTGATGATCTAATAAAATATATCTTTGCTCATCTCTGTTGTTGATAACTTGTTTTTGTTGATTGTTGTCTTTTTCTTGTCATTAGTTTGTTGCTAGAATGGAATTGATCTCTTCTCATGATACCGAGCTGATGCAGCAATGTCATCAATACTATAAGGCTGGTCATACAGATCTTAGTACATCGGAAATTGTTGATATCCTTGGTCACGGTGCTTCAGAGCAGGCTATTGAAGCTTATCAATACTTGAAAGCTTTACTCGACCGAGCAGTGGCTAACAATGTCGCTTACTATGAGTTGATTGAAGAGCTTCATGATTCCTTAAAGGATCTTCAAAATCAACATAACGAATCAATGGCTTTATTACATGAAGATTATGAAAATAGATACCAGCAGCTCTCTTCAGAAACAGGCCACAAGAAGATCATTGCTGGGTATGACGTCAGGGAGAGGACCCTAAAAGGTGAAATTGAAGCCTGTAGACAAATCGCTGAGATCCTGGAGTAAGAAAATAACAATTTGCAGAAGAAATTAGCTCAGTATGAATCTGCTGCTTCATCCTCTACTGCATTAATACCAGTCACTGATGAAGGCTTCTCGTTCTTAGAGGTCGAAAATGCCAAACTGAGGCAAGAGCTGGAGGACTTAAGAAGATCTGCCATTTCTGGAACTGCTCGGGGACGAGGAAGAGGTTCTCGGGGGCGAGGAAGAGTCAGCCAAAATGTTGAGGAAGCTCGCACTCAGTCTATTCTGGAAACTCAAGCATTCCAGTTGAAAGTAAAAGACCGTGCTCTGACTGAAATGTCCAATAAAAATCTGTCTCTGGAAGATCAGCTGGCATCAACGAAATCTGCCTTGCATAACAAAGATCTCTTTACCAAAAGCCTTCATGAACAATTGGATAGATTAACCTTCCAATTCCATAAACAGCCAAGAGAATTCTGGATGGCAGGATACAATGAAGCTCTCGTTCATCTGGATGCTCGCATTGAACATGCTAATAATGAAGGTTACAAGCAAGGATGGTTAAATGCATTGGGTGTATTAAAGTTGGAGCAAGGGCATTTTTTATGGGACTATCATGCTCCATCACTATTAAACCTGCCTGTACCACCTTTCAAATTGGATATGGCATGGATTCCAGCTCGCTCCATTCCTCGCAGTCTAATTTCGAAATATCTTGGTGATTATAGCCTTCATTCCCAAGCTGAACTATCTCGTCCTGAGCATCTTTTGGATACGCCTTCTGTTATGAACGTCAGAATGCTCAGAGATGTTAATTTCATCAATTCTCCCCTTTGCCTAGAAGACCCTCCTGCCGGCGAGGAACCTGTTTCTAAAGCACAGGGCAAAAAACCAATAAAATAGTAATGTCCATGTAACAATTTTGTAATTTGTAATTTATTCCAGATTAATGAAAAGATTTTCATTTTCTGTTTGCCAATTTTGTTTTATCAAGCACATTTATGTATCTATGTATCTATTAAAAAGCTAACAGTATTATTGTTCAATAAGTAACTTAATAAAAGGTTACAAGTATTAGTAATGTTTCTCGATCACTTAATAATAAAGTAATGAGAAAAATGTTCAAACTGTTTCCAACCAACCAAGGTGGGTGAATAATGTTTGTCGACTAAATACAGCTCCGACGAACTATACTTGGTTTGATTATAAAATTGCGTCCGACCAACTAAGATCAATAAGTTGTCCTCGCCGACCAACTACAGTTATTGGGTTTTTATCCCCGACCAACTATACTTGGTGTATTTTATAAACATTTTATTCTTCAAAGAACTCATTGTAACAATATTACCTCCCGACCAACATAAGTTGTAATATGAGAGTATATTTTTATCTTACCAACCGTGGTTGATCCTGCTGGTGTACACTTTTTGGCTCCTTAAAGCTTTTGGCTCCTTAGAGCATTTTTTGGCTCCGTAGAGCATGTCCTCCTAACCAAAGGAGGTTGGCTACTTATAGCACTTTTTGCTCAATAGAGCTGTCCTCCTAACCAAAGGAGGTTGGCTCCTTAGAGCACTTTTGCTCCGAAGAGCTGTCCTCCTAACCAAAGGAGGTTGGCTCCTTAGAGCACTTTTGCTCCGAAGAGCTGCATTTGTTGGCTCCTTAGAGCACTTTTGCTCCGAAGAGCTGCATTTGTTGGCTCCTTAGAGCACTTTTGCTCCGAAGAGCTGTATTTGTTGGCTCCTTAGAGCACTTTTGCTCCGAAGAGCTGTATTTATTGGCTCCTTAGAGCACTTTTGCTCCGAAGAGCTGTATTTATTGGCTCCTTAGAGCACTTTTGTTGTATAGTGTATTACACTAGTATTCCCCGAAAAACTTTCATCAAAAGGAAAACTGGTGAAACATCTTCGTTTTATTCATAATGAGAGAAATGCTTTACATTGGACATCATTGATAATACTTGCGCAGGTGTTCAGCATTCCATGCATTTTTAAATTCCTCTCCTTCTAGAGTTGCTATTCTGTAAGTTCCTGGTCGAACAACCTCTGTAACTCGGTAAGGTCCATGCCAGTTTGCTTCCAGTTTATTCTGCTTCTGAATGACCTTCTTTAGCACATAATCCCCTTCTTTTAAATCACATTTCTTTACCCTCTTGTTGTAAAACAGAGCTGTTCGTTGTTGATAAGCAGCATTCCTAATGGCTGCCTCTTCTCTGACTTCCTCGAGCATATCTAAATCCATCCTTCTCATCAAATCACTGATCGGAGAATTGAAATTTAACACCCTATGTGTTGGTAGGCCCAACTCGGCAGGTATCACAGCCTCACTTCCAAATGCTAGCATATATGGTGATTCTCCTGTTGCTGCTTGGGGAGTTGTTCGGTAAGCCCACAAAACTGACTGTAGCTCATTAATCCAATTTGCTTTAGCCTCACTTAACCTCTTCTTCAACCCATTTAGTAATGTTCTGTTCGTCACTTCAGTCTGCCCATTGCTTTGGGGATGGCCTGGTGCTGAATGAAACTTCAAGACGTTTGACTGATGACAATAGGCAGCAAATTCTTCATTATCAAATTGTGTTCCATGGTCTGTGATGAAAGAGTGGGGGAGACCATATCGACAAATGATATTCTTCCATATGAACTGATACACCTTCTCGTACGTCATATCAATTAGTGGTTCAGCTTCCACCCACTTAGTAAAATAGTCTACTGCCACGACGAGATACTTGAACCTTCCTCGGGTCGTCGGCAGTGGTCCAATCAGATCAATCCCCCACATGGCAAATGGCCAAGGTGATGTTATGGGTGTCAACAATGCCTGTGGAGTTCTTCGGATGGAAGAAAAACGTTGGCACTTGTCACACTTCTTAGCATAAGCTATACAATCAGCTCTCATCGTCGGCCAATAGTATCCCTGTGTCATCACCCTTTGCAGTAGGGTCCGTCCTGCTACATGAGCTCCACAAGATCCTTCATGGATTTCTTCAATCAATTCTCTGACTTCTGATGGATGCACACATCTCTGCAAACCTGCCATAATTCCTCGCCTATACAAAACACCATTAGTTAACACATACCGAGCAACTTTATACTTCAATTTCTTGGCAGCTAGTTTGTCCTCCGGTAGTACTCCTTCTTCAATGTATGCTCTGATAGGATCCATCCAAGATGGTCCTAAATCAAGGGTAATAATCTTCATCGTCAGATCTTCTTCTATGCTCCGACTTTCTAATACTTCAATTGGTATTGTTCTTCGCAGCTCGGTGCGCGTAGCTGACGCTAGTCGGGCCAATGCGTCTGCTCTGGCATTCTCCATTCTCGGTATCCTCACCAATTGAATAGCATCAAATTCTTTCAACAATTCCATCACTTTTGCATGGTACTTCACCATTAACTCTCCCTTCACTGCATATATTCCCATCATTTGATTCAAAATTAACTGAGAATCACTGAAAACAATTACTTGACGTGCCTCCATAACTTTCGCCAAATGAAAACCTGCTATCATAGCCTCATATTCAGCTTCATTATTGGAAGCTTTGAATTGGAATCTCAAGGCGTACTCCATGTCAATATCATCTGGAGAATTTAAAACAATCCCTGCTCCACAACCAGCCGTGCAAGATGATCCATCTACATATAATCTCCATGTATGTAACTCGTCTTCAAATTTCTTATCTGTTAGAGTTCCTCGGTGAAATATCATCTGTTTTCTTTCATCATCCCCGGGTATCCTTCGTTCCTCGTCGATCATTTGTTCGTGCCCCTCCACCAACCGGAGTTGGTCGGGATTTAAATATGATGATTTTTCTACATCCACAAGTCCTTTTACCAACCTTGGTTGGTTTGGATCTGTGTCTGTCGATCCTGTATCGTCCACAGGTAGGTCAGCAAGCATCTTTTGCTCCTCGGGGGTATCAGGGTATGTGAACTCTGCTATAAAATCTGCCACGGCTTGACCTTTCAACGATGATCTGGGTTCATACACAATATCATATTCACCGAGTTCTATTGCCCAATACATCAATCTTCCTGATTTTTCTGGCTTGTGAAGGGCTTGTCTTAACGGCATGTCGGTATACACAATGATGGTATGGGCCTGGAAGTATGGTCTCATTCTTCTACTTGCTTCAATTAATGCCAGTGCCAATTTTTCCAGCTTTGGGTATCTGATTTCCGCACCTCGGAAGGCCTTGCTTGTGTAATAAATTGGCTTCTGGACTCCATTCTCCAATCTGATCAACGCCGAGCTAACTGCATTTTCTGATACTGCCAAATACAAGTACAGCTTTTCTCCATTTATTGGCCTAGACAACAATGGTGGGGCTCCCAAATACTTCTTCAGATCTTGAAAGGCTTTCTCACATTCATCAGTCCACTCAAAACTTTTTCGTAGCGTTTTGAAGAATGGGAGGCATTTATCAGTTGCTCGGGATACAAATCTGTTGAGTGCTGCAACTCGCCCGGTAAGACTTTGCACTTCTTTCTTCGTCGTCGGGGATCGCAGCCCTAAAAGAGCTTTGATCTTTTCTGGATTTGCCTCAATACCTCGTTGGTTGACGATGTATCCGAGGAACATTCCTTCTCGTACTCCAAAGGTACATTTCGTCGGGTTAAGCTTCATCTGGTATTTATCCAGTTGATCAAAAGTTTGACTCAAGTCAACCAAATGATCTGCAGCTCTCTTGCTTTTGGTGAGCATGTCGTCGACATAGACCTCCATATTGCGGCTGATTTGCTCGGTGAATACCTTGTTCATCAACCGCTGATATGTTGCACCTGCATTTTTTAAACCAAAAGGCATAACATTATAACAATAAGTTCCTCTTGGGGTAATAAAAGAAGTACTTTCCCTGTCTTCAGGCTTCATTTTGATTTGGTTGTAGCCAGAATAAGCATCCATGAAGCTGAGTAGCTCGTGTCCCGAAGTAGCATCCACTAGTTGATCAATTCTGGGCAATGGAAAATGATCTTTTGGACATGCTTTGTTGAGATCAGTAAAATCAACACACATTCTCCACTTGTTGTTCTTCTTCTTTACCATCACCACATTCGCCAACCAATCTGGATATTTCACGTCTTCAATAAATTGGGCTTTCTGGAGTTTCTCGACCTCCTCTTGTATGGCCTGGTTCTTCTCGGGACTAAACACTCTTCTTCTTTGCTTCACAGGTTTGATCTCCTTATTCACATTGAGTTCATGACATAAGAAGTTTGGATCTATTCCTGGCATGTCTTCATGACTCCAAGCAAAAGTATTCTTCCTGTTTCTCAAGAAAGTTATCAACTCCTGTTTTATTGAAAAATCCAACGACGACCCTATCTGAGTTATTCGTTCAGGATGCTCGTCGTCCAGGATAACAATTTCTGTAGATTCCACAACCTGTCCTTTTACGAGTTGAGATTCATCCCTAGGGTCAAGAGTTTCAATTTCTGTGCTTTCCTCCACTTGGTAAGTAGTAGTCTTTTTCTGTAACTCTTCAAGTTACTCTTGCTCGGCCGACGAATAATAGCATTCCCGAGCTACTTTTTGATCACCTTTCATAATTCCTACTCCAAAATTCGTTGGGAATTTCAAACATTGATGAACTGTAGATGGAACTGCTTCGAACTTCTTCAATCCAACTCTTCCCATGATGATGTTGTAGGCGGACTGCACATTCTTATCCATTACAAAAAAGCGTATTCTTTCCGTTCGACAAGCAGGCCAAGTTCCAATGAGTATATCCAACTTGATCGTCCCAAGTGGAAAAACTTTCTCACCAGCGAAACCCAGAAGGGGTCTGTGATAAGGTTCTAACTGAGATAATTTTAAATTCAAGCTATCAAAGCATGAATAATACATGATGTCTGCTGAACTACCATTGTCTACTAACACCCTTGAAATGACCACATCCTTCATCCTCATTTTGATCACCAGCGGATCATCATGAGGGTAGAGAACACCTGCCAGGTCGTTTTTTGAAAAACCAATCACTAGCTTCTCTTTGTTTACTTTCCTCGGACGATCATCCTCGGCCAGGTTTATTCGCTGAATGTATGAACAAGCTTGAGCCTCTCCGAGATAAGCTTTTCTTTCTGCAGTAAGGTCTCATCCTCCTGCATCTCCTCCTGTAATAACATTACAATCAAATGACCCAAAACGTATGGAAAATACCTCTCGTTCAGGTTTCCTTGGCTTCTTGGGAAGATCGGGGTCATCATCTGGATCCTCTTCATGGTCCCTCCTCTTTTTCTCCTCTGCACGACGAGGAGATCTAGATCTCTTTCTAGTTCTATCATCATTCTTCCTCTCACTCCTGCGATCTACGTACTTTGATAATTTTCCTCTTCGGATGAGTGTTTCAATCTCGTTCTGAAGGGCTATACAATTTTTGGTCATATGGCCATGATCTTTGTGAAATTCGCAATATCTGGTCTTATTCCTCATGTCGGGATCTGTCTTCAGTTTCTCTGGCCATTTGATTTCCTCGTTATTCCTGATTTCTTCCAAAACATGATTAATACCTACTTTCAATGGAGTATAATTATCATACTTCTTTAGGGCTTCCAACTTCATCCTGTTATTCTTGGAATATTTGTCACCACCATTACTTTTCTGATCTTTCTTCTTAGAATTGTCGACCTCCACTTTAACTTCTTTATCCATATTCTTCTTCGCAGCCATAGCCTCCTCGGCATTCATGATTTTGGCCGCCTTTGCCATCAACTCCGACATATTTTTAGGTGGATCTTTAGCCAAAGTGTAATACAGCTTGTTAGGCAGCAAACCACTCATCAAAGCAGTGATTGCTGTCTTTTCTTCATAATCTATGACTTCCAACTTTTCGTTATTGAAACGAGTTATGTAATCTCTAGTACTTTCACCTGATTTCTGTCTAACACTTAGCAAGTGTGCTACTCGCTTTATCGGCTTTGCTCCAAAACAAAAATTGCCAATAAACAACTCGGCTAACTGAACAAAAGTTGAAATCTTACCCCGAGGAAGATTATTGTACCATATCTGTGCAGATCCAGTAAGAGTTCCCGAGAATGCTCTACACCTCATCTCGTCGGGGACAGCATAGATATCTGCAGCAGCTTGGTATTGTTCTATATGAAGTACGGGATCTGTCTTTCCATCGTACTTGGGAGTCACTACGGGTGCTTTGAATTTCGACGGCGTAGGGAAATCCACAATGGCTTGCACAAAAGGTGTTCCTTGAACAAAAGTTCTCTGTAAGGGATTTCTTGCCTTAGCCATCTCTCCCAGTCTATCCTCCAATCGTTGAATGGAACCTTTCCATGCTTCATTCCCTTCCTCGGGCCGTTTAGTCCGAGCAACTGATTGCTCTGACGTAGCTTCCTGAGATTTATCTCGACGAGTGGTTGGTCGCGATTGCGCAGATCCTTCTCTCAAACCTGGTGGTGGTCGAAAACTTCTTGATGGAGCCCTAGGTGGACTCATGTTCCTCCTTGGTCCTAACCGACTGAAAGGAGATACTCTACTTAACCTCTCCAAAGCGCTAGTTCTCTCCGGAGAGAGAGTGATACGTTGATCTGTATCCGAAGCCCGTATTGATGAAGTTCGCCCAGGTTGATAAGAGAAATCATTAGACTCCTCATTGCGATATGACCCAGTGCGTCTAGATTGCGATTGCCTATGATCACTTCTTTGCCCTGAATAGGTAGGTGCACCGCCCTGAAGAGTTTGAATGAGTTGCCTCATGGATTCTTGCATGGCGGTTTGTCCTTGAGCCAGATTCGTCATAATCCCAGCCAGATCTGGGGATGCAGATGGATTTGGAAGATTTCCAGTATTTCCAACATTTCGATTACTGGATTCTGGATTATCAGCCATTGATGATAAATGATTTTTATGAAAAACGATAATAACAATCGCTTCCCACAGACGGCGCCAATCTGTTGATGTAAAAAACTAGATCGCTCTAATTTTTCAATCACAGATAAATAAATAAGATAAAGATTTTTAAAGTGGTTCGGCTAGGAATAAAGCCTACGTCCACTGTTATGTTATTGCTGAGTGTTTGTGGAATTCTTGATTACAAATTCTCTCAAGAAATTCCGGTCCCTTTGAATGAGGGAGATACAATGTATTTATAGCCTTGAGGCTGTACATGAAAGGTCCAATACATTAAATGATTTACATATGAAAGGGTAATACATTTAATGCAACGTGTGCGTCAAGAATACAATGGATAGATGAACAGTTGTCCGTCTGATAATTAATGATACGGCCGAGATGCAGTTCGGACCGCCTTAGTTGCTTGTTGATCAAGAGTTCCTCGGAGTAGTTAGAGTATCTCGGGATGATAGAGTTCCTCGGTGTGATAGAGTTTCTCGGAGAGAAACACGGTTGGTCGGGAAATGATCTTCCTCGCTGCTGTTGTGCCATGTAGATTGACACGTGTCTTAATCTTCTTTGTCCACATCAGCACATTAATTTTGGTATCAACACTTGTATTTTGGACAATTAGGCTTAATGTGTCCAACTTCATCACAATGATAGCATCTTGGTTCAGATTTGGATTGATGATCATCATTGAATTCTTTTGAAAAATGTTTCTTTCTCCTTTCCTTGGCTTTCTTTTTGGAATTGAGATATTTTTTGAAATTTTTAGCCAATAGGGAAATATTATCATCATCATCATCATCATCATCATCATCATCTTCACTTTCTATATTTTTGCTTGAAGATTTGAGAGCAATAATTCTGTTTGCTTTTGGTTTCTCATCTTCAACAAATTCCTTAAGTTCCATTTCATGAGTAATTAAGGAACCCAATAGCTCATCAAGAGAAATAGGTCTTTCTCTAATCGCTTCCTTGATAGCCAGCTTCTTTGTCATATAAGCAGATGGTAGTGACCTGAGAATCTTGCTCACTAATTCAGAATCAGTATAGGATTTACCAAGAGATTTCAATCCATTTATAATATTTGAAAATCTGGTAAACATATCAGAAATAGATTCATCAGACATCATCTTAAATAACTCATAATTATGAACAAGCATACTAATTTTATCTTCTTTAACTTGACTAGTTCCTTCATAAGTAACGTCTAGTCTATCCCAAATTTCTTTAGCAGATTCACAACAACAAATTCTGTTATACTCATTTACATCAAGTGCACAATGCAGAATATTCATAGCTTTATCATTTATTTGAATTTTTCTAATATCAGCATCATTCCATTCATTTTCTTCTTTAGGAACATTTTCATCATTAACAACTTTCATGGGGATATTAGGACCATTTATAATAACTCTCCAAACAGCATAATCATTTGATTGAATAAAATTTTTCATTCTATTTTTCCAATAGCTATAATTATTTCCTGAAAATAAAGGAGGTCTATTTATAGATTGACCCTCACCAAGAGATGAAACAGTAAAGTTTTCCATGGATCTTTAACTCTAAGATTGTTAAATCTAAAGATAAATAAGAAGAGCACTAGCTCTGATACCAATTGTTGCCCAGATTATACTCAAGAGGGGGGGGGGGGGGGGTGAATTGAGTTTTAACAAACTTTAATGACAAATTTATATTTCAGAAAAATATTAAATTTAAATCACTTAAACAAATTTCAGATTTATTAAACTATAAAGAATAAATCCAACAATAACAAATAAATGCAACTAACTAATTTAAACAACTAGAGATGCAGATTTTAACACTCTAGAAATATTAAATTAATTTTCGTATTTAATATTAAGTGATATTCTGAAATTAATTATTTGGTTCAAGAAATAATTATTTTACCCTTAAAATTAATTAAGTCAAATTTCGGAATTAATTTATTTGCAAGATAGTGTGCTGAAAATATTAACTCAAGCAAGCATGTGCAAATAAATAAATATAAGTGCGGAAAATAAATGACACCGAAATTTTAACGTGGTTCGGCCAAATCCCGGCCTACGTCCATGCGCCTAGAGCCCCTGTCTCCTTTGCACTTCACTAAACCTGATCCACTTGCGGGTAGGATCAAACCACCGCGTACAATTGTTTGCAAGCTAACTCCGAGCTTCAAACCCCGTGGCCCACTTGCGGGTAGGAACCAATTACCGGTACAAATCGAAGCTTCAACAAAGCTTCACAACAAATCTGAATTTTTGTAGTACAAGGTAAAATACTGAAACTCCTTAAAATACAATTTGTAATCTGAGTTTCTCCTTCTTGAATCAGACTTCAATAAATGATGTTGAAGTAGGCACAAGTCTTCTTCTTCCATGATTGAGCAGATGATAAAAATTAATGCTCTCTTGAATGTGTAGCTGAGTAGTAGAATAAATGCTCTCAATAATTTTTCAAGTCTGTCTCATATTTTTGTTCTTGTTCTTGTTCTGCTGAATAATAATCTCAAAAATGCTCTCAAGAAGTCTTTCTCCTATTCTGCTCTGCGAAATGTTGATGCAGTACATCAAGCCATTAAGTATCTCTGTGAGAAACTAGCTGTTAGACACAAGCAATCTCAGCATTAAATGCTCCTGATTATCTGGGATGATGTAGTCTGAAAATAATCTCCAATCTGATATATACATCTCCATTTTGATTCTCAATAAAAATATGGCCGTTGCAGAAGAGAATGGTATTTGGTCTGAGGCTGCATTAAATGCAACTGATTTTCTGAGATGAGAGAGGACAAAAAAAATCTCCAAGATTGTACTGCAAATCTTTATTTTGCTTCTCAATAAAAATGTAGCTGTTGTAGCACAAAAATGATCATCTGAAAATATAAGACTGAAAGTGGGTTCTTTTTCCATCCCAAAATAATTCCTGTAAGAATATATTAGTCCAGGAAATAAAATGCAGATATGATGTATATAAGTGAAGTGTTAGTCCGAAAAGAATAAATAGTAACTTATATAAATCATTGTGTAAAAGATAAAATATCAGTTTGCTGTTATCGGTTTTCACAAAGTCACATGACAATAAGGTCAAGTCTGAAAATAATGTACTGTATTTATTAAATGGCCGAAAGTTTATACGGACAAAATAATTTTCACACGGCAGGTCTCGTCATCTCAGTTACTGGCCAAAGCCAACATATGATGAAACCCGACTTAAACAGCCTAGCACTGTATCTTGTCAGAGATGGATTCCCAAGGAGCCGTAAAGCTGAGTAACTCGGCTTGTCAAATCTAAGGCAAAGAGGGACCATTGCCAAAGCAGCAAACATATGGATAAAAGAGCAAAGGGACGAACGACAGTTGATTTGACAAATCAAATAGGCAGAGAGCAGGTCTACACGAATCAATCATCAAAGAAAAAAAATATATCTCGGCTTCTGAAGAGAGTAAGAAAGGTATGCGTCAAAATATATGTATATATATATTCAGATAAGTCAAGTCCTAGATTAGAACTCTAGCTAGCAAGACTAAAGCATGGAGCTTTGAGAGATATATATATATAAAAAAAACTGTGTCGCCGAAGTGTAGCAGTGCTACTCAGTTTCTGTCAAAAGGTCAAATCTGAAAATCAAAACCATGCCTCCTAAAGCCAACAATAAAGTTTGTATATAGAAGTAGCAGGTATGAGTGAGCATTAGGCGTGAGTAGTCTAAGGCAAAGATCTTCCAAGTAAATCCAAGGAGACAAAAAAAATAAGAACTTTATTTAAAACAAGTCTTACACCAATTGTATTTAAAAAGATATTTTCAAAAAAATATAATTTCATTTTAAAAAATATTTAGGCTCAGAATTAATTAGTCTCGCAATTAGTGTGTCTAATGTGTCAACTGCAAATATGCATGTGTGTCTAATGTGTCAAGTGCAAATGTGCATTACACATAGATACCTACACGAATATTAAGTATATCATAATAAATATCGATTAGAATAACTTAATAAAAATATGTTTGGAATCATCAAAATCAATATGTTGAGTTAAACTAAAATGTACATTAATTAAACTAATTTAATTAATTAGGGATAAAATACATTTTTGTTAAGACATCATACTCTCTCGGTCTCCAATTAAGAATCAATTTTTTATTGTTCAAAATTAATAGTTCACTTTTCATTTTTTGACATAGTCAACGAATCAAATTTCATCATAGTAAATAAATGTTGATCTTGATCATTAATTAAACGTATCATTAATCTATAAAAATAATGATATAATTTGGAATGGAGGGAGTAATAGTGGCAAAATGGGCTCAAATAATAAATCGATTCATATTAGCCCATACATTTAAATATAGGGTCCATATATAAAAGTTATTAATCAAATATGAGGTCCATATATAAAAGATATGATTCAAATATGGATCCCGTTAACAAATAATATGAGTTAAATATAGAGTTCTTTAAAAGTGAGGAGTAAAATATGTTGTTTTTAACATTTACTGGGATTGTAATCCTTACTTGGATAGAAAAAAATGGATTGCCCTATCCCACATTTAGTCCGCCCATATATGGCCTAACCCATATTTAGCCCAACATATGTTTGGCCCAACTCATAGTTTTGTCACTACTAAGAGGGAGTAAACCAATATTATAATGAATTTGTTATTGTTTGTAACCATAATTCAACGTAACACAATAGGATCGACAAAATGTCACGTGACTTGATAACATAATACAATCATCAATTTTTTTAGCAAATTTGGATGGAGCCTTAAACCATTCAGACGCTTAACAGGGTAGATTCGCTAAACACGACAACGAAGTAGGTTTGGGCTTAGCCATCTAGTGAAAAGTCATAACACAACTACTAATTATGTGGTTTCAACACGATAAGTACCTGAGTAGACATGACACGGTGGACATGAAAAACATAACAAATTAAGTTTAGGTGAAGGTGATTTTGATACAAACCTGATGAAACTCGACATGAAACTGACACAACACATACCTCCACTTTTATAACAGAGTATACAAAACCTATATTCATTTGGAGAAGGGTTTACCAACCAATGTAATTTGTAAGGAACTCTTACTTTGATCATCCCAAGTAATTAAACCTAAACTTTGTTATTTGAATCTAGTGGGAGATAAAAGCGGAAAATATAACATATTATATAAATTATGTTATTTCTCAAATAACTTTCAAGATTAAAAAATTCTCAAGCAACCTTCACAATAGGGGAAAAGGGGTTGGGAAAAGAGCTTACTAACAATATTATTATACAAATATAATAGTTAATATTTTTTTTAATAAAATTGACCATAAATTATTTACTACTTAGCACTTAAAATATTCCTAGAGAAAAAGCTATCAGACTTTCTTTTCATTTAGCAACTCAAGGGTGCCGTGATCAAACTTGGGCAACTGAAAGGCAATCAAACATTACTCCAACAACGATAATAGCAATTGAGCTACACGATTCAATAAAGCTTCTCGAAGACTAGCCAACTCCAAATTTATAATTCCGCACTCGATTGGTACCTACCACATCATGCTCATATTTGGATCAAGTAACAAATGACTGTATGGTATTGAGTAATACTCTTTGTATCAAGTTTTTTTACTAAATTTTGGTCTCAAATAAGAAAATATTATACATACACTTAAGGTACACGACCTTTAATGTACTTGGTAACTTCCTCGATAACAATTTGCATGATATTTGCATAATTTCAACATCAAATGATTTTCAGACATTTTTCGTTTAGAGGACGAGAAGTTTTTCATTGTAGAGTCAAATTGCAGTGCAAAAATTGCAAAAATATGTTTTCAACATTGACTTTAGAAATTTAAATTTGCAATGGAAATTTTGTAAATTGCAATTTGCATGTTTAGTGACGGGTGGGGAGGTATGATGTCAAATGGGATATGGGCAGTAGTGTTGAGAAACTAAAATTTTGTTGTTCTTTTTTCCTATTGCAAATTTAATTTTGTAGTCCATTGACCAGAGTTTCGAAGGATGGGGCCCTACAGATCCGGCGATCGAAATCTTAGATACTCTTTTTGCTTAAATTGTGTACTAGGGTAAAAGTGATAATTTTATAAAAATAAAAACTTCTATTAAGGACAAAAGACTAGAGACTAATTCAGAAATTGAAAAAAATGTAATTTTCCTAAACGTACAAGAGATAATATTAGGGAGCCTGACAAATAAATCATATTTTGATAAGACATTTCTTAAACGATCCTATTAAAAAAATTCTTGTGGGTTTTATTACATGTTTGCAAAGGCAGTACATATAACTACATCCCATATTCACTATTTGTTTGCAGATGTTATAAATATCTACTATATTGCATGGCTAGTAAACATTTACTATATATTTTCTAATGGGATCTATTGAAAAAAAACTATTTTCTAATGGGGCCACTCGTAGCAAAAAAATACTTATGACATATTTGATTATATACTTAGTAAATGAGACTTATCGGTAAAACTTCGATTATATTATAAACTCTAAAAGTAATTCTCAAAAAAGAAAAAACAGAGAGAGAAGTAACATGAAAAAAAAATGCCATTCCTCTTTCCTCCCTTTACTATTTTTTCCTCTTAGTTTTCTTAGTAATTAAAATAACACTGAAAATAAGAACAACAAGAGAGAAAAACTTAAACTACTCAAATGATACCAAAAAGTACTTCTCCTTGCTCACATTAAGATCACACTTTGTTTTTCACAAGTCTCGGATTAAGAGGCATGTTTAAAAATTATTGAGCCAAATTTCACAATAGTTAAACAATTTTTATTCTTAACAGTTTATTACATCAAAATTAATAATTTTTGTAAAAAAGTTTTACTTCAAAGAACATTATTTGATTTTTGATGAGTTATAATATAAGTTATTTATATTTTTCTGATTGTAAAGCAAACATCAACTAGATAACTAGTTGCGAGAATTCAGCATAACTACCCACTAAATTAAACTCAAAACTTAGGAGAAAGCGGGATTCATATACATATTAATCTCACCTTTCAAATGAGGACTCTCTCTTTGTGAAGTGGATAACATTACAATGTTGCGTCGTTTAGAATTGTCTACAATAACAGCGTGGAATTTAAGCAAGTTCCCTGTCAAGTTTAACATCTTAATATAATATAAAAAATTTCCCTCAATTATATTGATCTGCCTATGATTTCGGCACAAGTATTGATAGAACAATAATCAATTGGAGAATGCTGCGCAGGCCACAAAATTTCAAGAGACCAAGACGAACCAAACAATAAAGTAGAGGCCTCCAAGACAAACCAAACAGCGCAGGCCACAAAGTTTCAAGCATATGCATGTTGTTATTGGGCAGTTAAGAAGATGCATGCTTGAGTCTAAAAAAAACACTGAGTTGAGTTCGTAAGTGGGCCAATAGACCTATCCAAAAAGTGTGACTTAATCTTGATCAAGCTTATTGGGTTACTCATCAAATAAAAACATGAGACTTATAGTTCGAGTTGAAAAATCAACTCCGGAGTATTAGTCATAATAGTATTGTTGCAAAAAGTTGTCACAACATTAGCCACAATTTGGGTAAGGCAAACCCTTATTCTCGTGAGCGTCAGAATTGTCGGGGGAGCACCTTTCTTTTCTATTTCATGTTGCAATTCAACTTCTATGGGAACAAAATATATAAAGATTTTTTATTTTATTTTTTATTTTTTTCCATTCTCTATACTAGAGCATGTGTGCCAAAATAACATTTGGCATTTTGATGTGGAAAAATGCCCAAATGCTCAAGAGATCGTTTAAGGCATTTATATCTCTAGCCTACCCTCATGGGTAGGCTACTAGAGGATGAGTTAAGTGAATAAATAACCATATATGTCTTTATGAAATTCCTTATCTTATTTGAATGTGATATCAGCGTTCACTATAAGAAAATTTGGTTTTAGCAACGATGTTTTTAGCAAGGATGTAACTTTCGTTGCTAAAAGTGTATTATTAGCAAGAGAAATGAAAAAATCGTTGCTAAAAGTATAATCCTGTTGTAAACATTTTGCAAGAAAATATTTGCTTGCAAAATGTTATTTTTAGCAAGAAAATTTTAGAATCCTTGCTTAAAATAGGGCGGTGAAATTTTCCTCCATTTTTTTAGTATCTGAAATATTTACTGCAACATTTTAATTATTTTCCTTGTAAAAAACAAGACATACGTATAACAAAAAATAAAACAAGACAAAATCTAAACTTTCCTCTTTTCTCTCTCAAACCCACAAAGAGAAGGGAAATCTTCTCTCCACCTCTACTGTCACCAAACTTAATATGGCCGGTCCTTCACCTCTGTTAACCAGCATCGAACGCCGACCAGAAGGCCTTCCGACGCCGACCAACATCAACAACAGCTGCGTAAGGCAGGCGCGCCAATTTCTATAACCGTTCTTCAATCAAACGTAAATTTTTCTAGGGTTTCAGCTTTGTTTTGGTTCATAATCATGAATCCTGAGGATGATGGAATTTAGGTTGTTGAAAAATCCCCTAACAATTGCTACTTGCAAGGGGTTTAAAATTGTGTACAAAGGGTTTGATATAATTGATGGGATTTGAAATTTCTTGGAACCAAATTTCTCTTAATGACAACGATGATGATTGTGATGGGTTGTTGAAATCATGTTCTGAGGCTATTTTGTTGAAATCTTTAAATCATGAGAATGCTATCAAGTATTATAGCTATTGGATTGATGGGAAGAATAAAAACATTAACGTCATTACTGAGTTGTCAGTTCTGAGAGTAATATACATAAGGTTATTGATACGAAAACGATTAAGAATTGGGCAAAACAGGTTCTGCTAGGGTTGCATTATCTTCATATGCGGGATATGCCAATTATTCATCGGGATTTGAAGTGTGACATTATATTTGTGTTGTCTTCAGGTTTAATCCGTGTAGCTACTGAATAATGAAAATCAGTTGCCCAGAAATTTTCATCTGAGATTTCATCATTTTCTCTCCATCTCTATCTACATATATACGTATTTAAAGATGAAATTTTATGAATAGTTTTTGTTCAAACATAATTCGTGTTGGGTTTTGCATTTTTCCTCAAATTGGGTTTAGATCTTGCATTTGTTTGTCATTTAATATATAGTTGGTTATCGATATATGTTGTGGTGTGTTCAGGTTTAATTCGTGTAACTACTAGATAATGACTTGGTTAATTTCAATTTCTTAAATCGTCTCATCAAACTAGAGAGGGGTTTGATGTTTATGTCTTCTAGATCTTAAACGTGAGTGTTTTTAGTTTATTTAAATGCTAGGGATTGTATCTCTTAACTTTTCACACTCCTACTTCTATTTTTTCTAGTATAATACGAAGATGTTGAAATATTATTCACACTCGTACTTCTATTTTATATTGTCTTCCATCCGAAGAGTAGATAATTGGTCTATAACTGGAGTCCAAATTTAAGGTTGCTTAGGATGGAAGCTACTAGGTAAGATTTTGACTTCTTTGTGAGTATGGTTGTTCATTTTCTACTTTCATTCGAGTGCATTAGTTTTAAATTCTTTTTCTTCTACAATTTATCAAATATGAATTGAATCGTACTTGTAATATACTTATTTACGGTTAGATTAAAAATTAGATAATTGATATGTAATAGATGCTCATTTTTGCTTTAGATATACATTTCATCTTATAAGTTTAACATTTATCGCTAACTTATTAAATATTAAGCTATATACATTCAAAATGAGGTTAACTTTATTGTACCTCTGCTTTACTTTATTTCCACTCATTCTAATTTTAATGAATTCTTTTAAATAAAAAAATAAAATGGAATGCCTCTTTAATAGTTGTTATGCGACATTGATTTCTTATTTTGTCACATTGATTATACAACAGCTTTTCTGATTCCGGTCGGGAGCTTTCCACTGGATTAATATTTGTTGGCAGTTTGGGTGCTTAGCACTGATCGTTCAATATCTCATGTTTTTAGTATTGGAATTGCTATATTTTCATATTTGACTAAATACTAGGACTTTAGAAATTTATATTGTTGTACAAGGTATTGCTTTGGTTCATATTATATAGACCACACAAGTATCACAGTAAATACATGAAGCATACACAGAATAAAGTTGATAAACAAATATAAGCTCCATGAAATAAATCATCAATACTGCATATAAAAAACTATATGTACACATCCACCCAATAAATGATGATAAATAAACAAGAGTAAGCATCACAACTGTATCATCAAATACATGCTAAGAAAGATTAATGTGTCCATAGTACAGATAAATAGAGATCTCAAAATAAAAATCATCATAGCCAGGCAGTCCATCATCTCTCTGATCAGCATTATGACCTGTACCTGATAAATTGGCACCATGCATATGCTCACGTCGCTGCATCTCATCCAATAATGCTCTAAACTAGTATTGCTGTAATGCCCTCTACTCAGCATCAACCTCCAAACGATCCATCATAGCATTAGTGATATGCTGCTGGTCAGCAATACATGCTTCCAAAAGTAGCCCAGCAGGACACTCCTCCACTATTAACTGCAGTGTTTCATCGTGGCTGCTACCTACTTGTGTAGATGGGGGCTCAGTAGGAATAAATCCTAAAAATTATAACTGATGAACTGACCCGAAAGAGGATGAGTCAGCGATCGAATAACCTCGATGAGCCTCCGATGGCAGGTGGCTCCTAGATCGGCGAATAGAGCTTGAATCGATCGCTAAAATATAAGTCATGGATTACTTGATTTGATTGTTTGAGGGGATTACAGGTAACATTTTATTTTCCTCTTTAGAGTGTAGGGAGTGAATGCACTTATCAATAATATCCATGGAAGTCATCTGTTGAGTTTCATACAATTTGAAAAAATATTAAGTAATATGCTTGTGGAGATGATAAGGATCATCAACTAATTGGTTACAAATTTTAAAGGAAGAAATGAGGTTTTTGCCTTATACTTAGATTGCTTCTTATTGAATAAAGCAGTGCTTCTATCCCCATCACAAATCCATTTAATCCAAGATTTGTCCTACCAAAATTTACCTTTAGCTTTTAAAATCTCTAAAGATATCTACGAGAGCCTTTTTTTATCCAATATATGTGTCATTTATCTTCTGAACTTTTTGATTAAAATCTTTACATCCTCTCTTTCGTTTCATTTCATGAAACCTATCAGGGACCCATGATGAGCACTTACAAGATGAATATGAGTAGAGACTCAAAAAACTTGTCTGCTATTGATGTTGATTCTTGAAGTTTTTATGTAATCCAAGAAACAAACTATTGTGTTGCCAATTGATGTACCAAGGTTCTCAAAAAATTTCCCCTAGGAACATTTTCGTTGTTAACAAGAGAATTACAATCAGAATTCAAACTTTCATCTTCAACTAAGACTTTGCTTTCTTCAGTCGCTGTGAACAAATCGAATATAGGCCCATATATTGCATCGTGGTTTGTTCTATCTAGAACGGAGTTGAAATCGATAACCTCCGATAAATCTACTGCTCTTGGTTTCTTTTTCTTCTTGGAAGATTTTTTTATTGTAATAGAATTTATATTTCTTCTCTGCTTTTCTGAAAGCGGTCCGCGCTAAATTATCAGAGACACTATCGAATTTGTACATTTGATCGTCTAGGGTTAGCTTCTAACTCAACCCATCTGCCAGAGCCTACACTTCCTTATCATCCAGTAAATCACTATGACCATTAGAATCTATCTCTAACTGAATTGACAGAAGGTTCTTAGTCGTTTATCAACTCTAGTATTGATATTACCATAGATATGAAGGTTCCAATTTTATTCATATATTTCATCTTATTAAACTTATCTTTCAATATGAATATTGTGCAGTCATGGAGAAGGGGGTGATTCTAGATTTTTTTAGAAGATCAAAGAAATCGAGGTGATCCACCCAAAAATCTTTATCAATCTCTCACGAAGAAACCAACATTATCGATTAGAATCTTATAGAGCGTATCGATAAATATTACAAAGTGGAGGATGAGATCCTCACTGCACATAACCACACAAATCATTCTTTTAAGACAACCAAGAATGAGAAAAATGAAGAAGGAATGGATGGAGTATAACCGACCTCTTACAAAAAACAAGCCAAGATAAAGAATTCCAAGAGGCGAATAAAGATCCCAACCAATGAGATAAAAAGTTAGACCCTGTTATAAGAAGCCTCCCAAAATGGAAAGTAATCCTAGTGAGAGGGGCACCAATCTGAGATAAACCTATCGTCAGGACCATGGACATAAAACTAATATCATAAGATGCTCAAGCACCAGCTGAAATATTCTGTCTAATTTTATAAGGTTTTTCTTTGCTGGAGGTAATTTCCCAAAAGTTGGGCAAGCACAAATATCATGTTAATTCCTAAATTAGATAGTGTGTCTCATTTTAATGAATTTAAACCTACTAGACTATGCAAATTAAATTATAAGGTTATTACTAAGATTCTTAAAATTATATCATCTTATGTACTAAACGTAATTGGGAGGGACAAACACATTGCTGACAACATTCTTCTTAGTTAATAAATGATGAAAATGATATAAAGGAAGGGTAATGGATTTAATATAGTGATCAAGATATATATGTCCAAAGCCTATGACACATCACTTTAGTTTTTCTAACCCAAACACTAGAAATTTTGTATTTTCAAAGACTTAGATTGATAGAGTGTGAAGGTGCATCTCAAATAACTAGTTCTTAATTATCATAAATGGCCAAAGTGCTAGTTTTTTTAAGTCTTACAAGGGGAACATCTGTCCCCAACTTTTTTTTTGTGATTGTGGATGATGCTTTCAATGGAGGAATTTATAATCTTATTATGAGAGGCATTGTCAAACTTTTCTCTCGCCTTCTAGGCGGTGTTTTGATTACCAGCTTGAGCTTTACTCATGACAACATAGTACTCGGTAATGGGGGTAAAGATGCTTTTAAAACCTTATTTATTTTATGAAAAAATATGAAAAGGCTATGGGGAAGGCTATTAACTTTGAGAAGAGCAGTTTTTCAATGCATGATTCAGTGTCTAGAAGTAGAAAAAACTCTATAACCCATGTAATAGGTCTGAAATTCAAAAAATACCCCCTGAAGTAGATTTGTTGTCTAGTCTTCCATGGTAAAAGTATAAATTTATATTCTTGAGAATTATTGAAAAAGATTAAAATGAAAGTGGAGAGAAGGAAGTCCAAAGTTCTCTCATTGACAAGTAAAAGGACCCTCAATAACACTATTATGAGCTCTATTCCTCCTTACACAGTTATAATTTTAATCCTCTCAGTCAATTATTTCTAAAATCGATAATTTGTTCAGTAAGTACTTATGGGGTTCTAGAAAAGAGTATGGTAAGGAATATCTATGGATAAAGTGGGATAATTTGTGTTATCCTGTACATAAAGGTTGATTAGGAATCAAATATATTCATGATATCTACGAAGTTCAAAGTATGAAAATGCTCTAGAATATTAACTCTAAGGAAAGCCTTCGGTCTGAATTTTTCCTCAATAAATGTAAAACCCTTAAACCTATAAATGGTTCTATGGCTCACAAAAAAATGAAGTGATAAGTGAGATAAAAATTCACATGATTGACATATATGGCCGGGGAATATGGAATTTATCTATTGAGGGGTATTTTTCTTCCAAGTTTGCTTAGAATTTTATGAGGTTAACTAAACTTTCTTCTATGATTTACAGACAAATATGGAATTCTAAATTTCCTCCCAAAGTTTTTTTTATTTCTATGGAAGTGCTTTCATAACATAGTTTCAGCTGAGGATAATATCCAAAAGGTTAGGATAAAGTTGGCTTCAATTTGTAGATGTTGTAATGATTCTTCCAAATATGTCATCTTCTCATCAAAGCTCCTGTTGAAATCAAGGTATGAAAATATTTTTTTAGTAGTTTTTGTCATTCATAAGTATATATCCTTAGTGAATGTAATGTCGATGTCTTGGTGGTTAAGGAAATCAAAGTTAGAATACGTGAACTCTTTATTGACCCTCATTCATGAAGTAGTTATGTGAGAGATTTGGAAAAGCATATATCAAAGTGTATTTAAAAATAAGCCCATGATAGTCCGTCAATCATCAATCTAGTCATTTGTTTTATGAAAGGTTTCACCTCAAATGTTGTTTTCCAAAATGGTAGAAGAGGACAAAATGAAAATATTCTCAAGTTTTTCAATTTTAGAGGAGTTAGTCCTAAAATGAAGATCTTCATCACAATTAAATGGGAGAGACTAATGATAGGAAGACTCAAAATCAATACAGTATTTGTTACTTTGCACCCAAAGAATTATTTGTCAATTTAATCAAAGACTCGTAATTTGGGATGGAGTAAGTGTTAAATGTTTTGTAATATTATCTGAGTTTGCATTTGTTTCTCAGGTCATGACCTGCAGACCAAGATCTGATATTTTTATGAACCTCCCAGCTCTTCAAAATCTAGACAACATGCTCCTTGTAAGAGTCAAAACTTCTTTTCCTTTTAGTCCTTTACGACTACTATGGAATCGTCTCTATATTTTTAACTCCATTTTTATGTTATGACAGGAAATATTAGAGACTTTCAGCAGTAAAAAATTCTGGTATGTTGATGAAGGGATAATTGCTCCTGATGCTGACGAATCAGCCTCTTTTCATAAATCAATGCAACGACAAGAGGAGAAATGGTGGCTACCTGTGCCTCGTGTCCCTCCTGGAGGTCTCCAAAAAGACACGAGGAAGCAGTTAAACCACAAACGTGAATGTGAAAATCAAATATTGAAAGCTGCCATGGCTATCAACAACACTGCTCTAGGCGATATGGAAGTTCCTGTAAGGTCTTCCAAAGGTTTGAAATTCTAACTGATTTGAATTTTCAATTTGATATATTCAGACGAATTTTTATGATAAAAATTTCCGACTTTATGTGATGCCATCAACTATTTCTAGTGCTCATGACCTGTGTTACATTAGGGTCAAAAGTAAATTTTATAAATGTAATTTCAGTAAATTCTATAGTTATTTGTGCAGTTTCCAAATGTTTAGGAATATAAATGTAATTCTGTAAAGAATTGGGAAGAAAACGATCTCACCGTTGGCTTATTCTTATATATATATATATATATATATATATATAGATAGAGAGAGAGAGAGAGAGAGAGAGAGAGAGAGAGATAATTAATGGATTTGTAATGGTGACATTGACTTGATCCATTACATTAATTGATTGATCTTTTAGTATTTCTTTCTTTGATTTATAGGTAACATGCCCGTGAGGAGTTTATGGAGACATTTGGAATGATCAAATCAATCATCTTCTTCGGCGACTCACTAGCTCATTAGGTTAATACACTTGCGCGATATGAATGATTCCTTTCATTTTACCAATATAATCATGCTTTATCATTGTTGCGATCATGTGTCAAATTTTATTAATAGTTCGTTTCAAATACGAATATGTTTGTCTATTGCACGCGAGACCTGAATTATCTTGGCCACTTTGTATACATCTATCTCTCTTAGAATTCAGTTTATCCTGGTGCTCTTCTTGTTACGGAGCAATATTTTCCTATCCAATCACGCTCTTCTTTCTATTGTATATATGATGATGAAATCATCTCAAAGGGACAACTAAATCAAACATCATATAGTGAATTGTTGGTCAAATACTAGGTCGAATTTGAAAATCATTGTTAAATGCTTTTACTAGGCTATCTCTAGGGCAACATCTATACACTAGTTTTAGTATAAGAGTGCATCTAAAGTTGAGAGTAGAAAGGCATAAATAATAAATTACAGAGAAATGATTTAAATATGGTTCAATTGCTTCAGTGCATACATTAGTATTATTAGAGACTTATAATAATGACATTTTTACTTGTCATAATGTCTAGAACATCATTTATTGGATAGTAGACTCAAAATGAATATCCTAAACTAAACTATACGCTTAATTATTTATGATCGACTATTAAACCTTGCTTCTAGTTCTCTTTCAGAGGTTTGATTTCTTAAACCCAGTTCAATATACATTTGAATAGACTCATCATAATGGAATCAATAGATAAATAGAGTACATATTATGCCTTTTATATTTAAAATCGTAATGCTACTAAGCGAGTTTAAGCAAGATACATTAAAGTTTTGGGAGGAACAGTATCCTGATGCATCATGTATATGAGAACCTTGTCCAGATAGAAAGAGACCAGAAAGTACATGTATTCTTTGATCTATTAGATGTTGGTCTATGCACATGTACCAACTTTTCTTACCTTCTACTAGTGTCACACCACCTAACTTATTTAAGTAGTCTGGTCAGGGAAAACTTGGAACAATGATGGTTTTATACTGGTTAGTGCAAATGGAGGTCTTAATCAACAACGTGAAGCTTAACACAACTTAGCATGCTTGTTATACTAGTCGCTCAAATGCCAAGTATGCTCATCGTACTGGGACAAAGTCTTTTATCCAATACTTGTATGAAGACGGGGTACTATTTTTTAACACATAAAATTTCTTATATTTTAATTTATGTGGATACATGTACTTGTGTATTTTATTTTCGTATGTTAATAGGCAGGTAAAGCATATGAGAAGCCAAAAGGGAAAATTGAAGTATTTTATGATACTCACTGGATGAAGGACAACGGGTGGATTAGTGAAGAAGCGGAGTCTGACTATGTAAGTACATAAAAGACAATAATTTTACATGCTTAAACATAAAGCATTACTCCCAAGTCGTGCGGACTGAATTGATTTTTATTGAAATGGGTGGATGGGAGTTGTTGGATTATTGATTTGTGTCACAACATGTTGGATTTCATGAATAAATAAAGGAAATTCTATCGATTTTTTTTAAATAAAGTGAAATCGTAGGAAGGGGCGCATTGATGATTTACTTGTATCTGTAGTTGTTGGATTAGTGATTTGTGTGTCACAATATTTTGGATTTCTTAAATAAATAAATGAGTCTTTGTCGATTTTGTTTTTTAAAGTTTAAAAAATAGTCAAACCGATAGTGTAACATATTATTTTCTTTTTCTTTGTAAAAAGAGATGATTAAAATGCAAAAAAGCTCGAAAGATTCTGATGAAGCATCAATCTGTCAAGAAGTCCTTGGAAAAAGGTCGGGATACGTGAAGGGTCTTGGTACCCGACCTTTGAAATTACTATGCAGGCAGAATTTTGATTTTGAGAACAAAAACTTACAAACAGAGATCTTAGATTTGAAAATCCTAGTCCAAGGTTTTGTGTCAGAGATGGCTACAATGAAGGGCATCGTACTGCTAGATAAAGACGCTGCCCCCGAGAAATATGTTTCTGAAGGATCTTCTGTCCCTTCAAATCAAGTTGCATGATGACAAGTGTTGATTTTATAATTTTATTTGTGATGAGAAAACTAGTTTAAACTCATCTCTTAGTTATGAAGTATTATTTACTTTTGAGCTTCATTGTGACATGAACAATAGTACATTTATGTTCTAAATATAACATAACATATTTTAATTATGTGTGTTTACTTAATTTTCTTTTTATTTATTTCATTATTTAATATAATTCTGCAAAAAAACAAATGTTGCAATGAAAAAGAGTGTTACAAAAGACTATTATCAACGAAGAATTGACATTTGGCAAGGAATTTTAATTCCCTCAAAATAACTTATGTGAGGATTTATTACTATCTTTTGCAATGAAATATTCATTGTAAAATATTTTTAGTCGAAATACGAGAACTTTTTTGCAACTAAAAAAAGAGTTACAAAAGACTTTTAGCAAGCTAACATTTGGCAAGGAATTGTAATTCTCTCAAAATATCTTTTGCAAGGATTTGTTATTATCTTTTGCAACGAAATATTCGTTTTAAACGATTTTTAGTCAAAATACGAGAACTTTTTTGCAACGAAAAAGAGTGTTACAAAAGACTTTTAGCAATGTAAAATTAACATTTAGCAAGGAATTTTAATTCACTCAAAATATCTTTTGCGAGGATTTATTAGTAGTCTTTGCAACGAAATATTCATTGCAAAAGCTTTTTAATCAAGATATGAGAACTTTTTTGCAACGAAAAATTTTCTTTTCCCCAACGAAAAATTTCATTGCAAAATTGTTTTTGCGACGATGATAAAATTTCCTTGCAAAAGATCTATAGCATGATGGCTAATGCGAGGAACGCTGCAAGGAAAACAAAACATTGCAAAAGGTGTTTGGCAACGAAAACATACCTTTTGCAACGATTTTTTTCCCTTGCTAAAAGCTATAATTCTTGTAGTGGTTATGTAGGCTTTACGCATCCCACATGTAGTCGAACATGCAATTAATATCTATTGATTGTTCATTTAGCGTAACTGTTATAATGCAAGATAGTTTGGAGTTTCCGAAATCCGTTTGCACATTACAAGATGGTCTTAATAATGTACTGAGTATTAATGGAGGGTGGTGATAATTTCACCCAAAAAATATCTTCGAAACACCCTTAACTCCATAATACCATAACACCATAAAAACCCAACACCAAATAATTTCTTATCATATATAAACATAAAAGTTTTTAATCCTCACTTTTTATCTTTCATCTCTCTCTCTCTCAAGCTTCCCTCCAAAATATTTTTCTCAACCTTACACTACCTACTCATATTTCTCTTAAACATTTCCCTCAACCTACTCATTCTACCTCAAGATCAATTTCGGGCATGTTACTTTAATATCCATTATTATATTGTATGAACAATGTTTGTCTGAATGCACGCTAAAATGGTAGGAAACCATAGCATGCAAACCCTAATATGAAAATATTTAACAACTACAATGTAAACACTTTTTAATTGTATTTCAATCATACATAATTTGAAAATTGGAAATATATTGCATAGAATACGAAGCAAACACCTTTAGTCTTTTAAAACGAAACAAAAATCTAGAAAGATAAATCTATGGTTACCCGTAACCGTAGATGATAATCCCCTTTGGTTACAGTGAGGAGTAACCATATTATTTTAGTTTTGCTCAAACCTAACGGCAGCTACCTACCGTAATGTTAACCACTATGGTATAAGGCAACCAAAGTATTAAGCACTAAGGTATGTTCTAACCGTAATATGATAAATTCGATGATAAGACACTGTAAGGGTCTCCTAATGGGCTTCTTATAACCGTATATGTTCCTTATACGGTCATATCTCACTATGGTCTCCCCCTTACGTTTACTTATCACCGTACTATCTCTTACGATCGTATGTTTTTATGATTCTAGCTATAAAGTGTTATTATATACATGAATTAGTTTTACTTATGATTTAAGATCTACATATTTATTATTTGGTCATATGATGAAGCAATTAGTTTCTATGAAGCTGTGAGTTAGGTTCAATTATTGTGTTTGGACATGTAACAGTGATTTGATGTTAATTTGTTAGTATAAATTTATTAATTTGTTAGTATATATTGTGCAACTATTAGTTAGGTTTGAGAGCTTTTTTGCATATATAATGTTGATTTGCTTACTACTTTTAGTTTTTATAATAGTTGTATGTGTAGTGTGCTTTTATTGCTTTATGCATTAGTATAAATATATATGTTGAGTTTTTGTGGTTATATCTTTTTTGTTATTGCAATTGTAGGATATATAAATGGAAAGATCTAAATCCCTTCCTATCGCATCAGAGCGAAAGAGGAGGTTGGAGGTGGCAAGAGGAGGTGAGCAACCCTCATCATCTAGCGGTAGTGACAATGGAGATAGTAAAGAGTATTCTCCTTCATAGTAGTCATTAGATAACGTTATTGAGAAGGTGGTCGGTGATGTACAACGGGTGGGGACGGGAAAGCGGTTGCCAATGCGGAGGAGATTCTTGAGGCAGAGGGGATTGAGAGTGAAGCGGGAGAGGAGGGTAGTTCGCACAAGGTTGCTTAGGGACAACCAGAAATATTTTGTGGAGGATAAAAAGGAGATAAGGAAGGATGAAAAGGAGGAGAGCAAGTATGAGATAATGTAAGAGAACCAGTAGGAGAGAAAGGGGATGAAAAAAGAGATGATACAGGTGACGAGTCTTCTTCTTCGGGAGATGAAATACAACCTTCAACATCTTCTAAAGTGCCCGAGAAGAAACATCAGAAAAAATACACCACTCAGTTTCACAACCACTCGAGGGGTGAACGCCAAATAGCCCGGAGTTGCTGAAAAATTTTCACAATCTTATCGCTTATTCGATTGGAACCGCGATGGGGAGAGGGGCATGATGAAGTGTGCGTACCACTTCAAAACATTTATCAAGTGGGATAAAGAGAAGGAAGATGGGCGAGTGATTGAGTTGGTTAAACAATGTACTGGTACATCGACTATGTATTAGTGTTGGCGCTCATCGTATAGTGGAAACTGGAGATGAATTCATTCCATATGTCATTCAGTGAGATAATCATTACCTTAAATGATGTGTACCATCTCCTTAACATCTCGGTCATCGATAACCGGTGTATGGTATGGTGTTTAGGAAAGTCAAAGAGAAAGCAACATAAATTAATGTCTTAACAAATACATTGCGAGGAGAAACCATTAGAAGAATGCAAGTCATTTTATGCAGTCCGTATTGATTGGTTCATGAATAAGTGCAAGGGGAAGGTGAAGAAATTGGGGGACAATGTCACAAAAAGGATATTAAGCAAGAAACAATGGGGTATTTATTGTTCATGATCGAGTGCTTGTTGTTCCAAGACAATCAAAGAATCAAGTATCGATTTTACCTAAAGATGTTGTGGAAAATTAGGAAGTGCAACAAATAGGCGTGGGGGTGGGCATATTGGATCATTTGTACCGGCATCTTGGGGTTATATATCCCAAGTAGACGCGTGACAGGTGGCTAGATATATCCCTCATTTAGTGGTAAATATTTTACAATTGTCATGTCGTATACGACCAATTAATTTATCAGTTTGATGCAGGCATGGATATACGACCACTTTAATTTGGCAAAGGATGTAAGGAATCTGGAGTTTCATCCGTTCGAGTTGCGTATGTGGAAATGCAATGCATAAACGGTATCAAGTGATGCCTCTGTTCAAATGTGGGAGCTAAGGGAAACCCTGGATGATCTAAAAGCTTCTGACGTGAGTATTATTTGATTTAAATGAAATTATCTTATATATGTTAACACTTGGAATAATGTGTAAGTTATCTGGGATCCCTACTCTGAAAATCCTAAGGTCTGCCCCTTCCAGGAGATCTTATGGTACAATGACATATTGATTTGCTATGATTTTAGTGAATCCTATGAGAGGGTCCTACTATAGGCTGGCTGTGTACAAACTATACCGAGACTCCCAATTTACCCATTATCGAAGGAGAGGGGAAATACCTAGGCTTGCTACAAAGTTAAGTTTGAAATCAAAAAATGGTTTCAACGGACCATGTTTTATTCGAATCTAGACGGTTGAATGCAGTGATGAACATGCCTTGGGAATGTGTGAATATGTATATGTCCTGATACCTAGAATGATCCCATCCATACATTCAAAATCTCGATCATTGTATTCAAAAGCCTAAATTAAAGCACTCCGATAAAATAGTAAGTTGCGAATATTTATAAATGGATTTATCATTATCACGTATTTTTCTAACACACAGTTGATTGTTATGCATATATAGGTTCATGGAATTAATGTAACCATCAGTCTGCTCCAGAAAACTACTGACGCCGGCTCAAACTAAGATATTTCAGACTTCCTTGATTCTGCACGTGTAGCGCTTGATGCCCTACTCGAGACTAAGGGAATGCAATCTCAAAAATAAAAGAGAAAGGCACCGACGAGTCATGAAACTAGAATAAAGGCACGTCATGATCCAGTCCCACAAAAAGCCCCCCAATAAAAATTCCCCCCTCCCCCCCCCCCCAAAAAAAAAGCGCCCTAAGAGAAAGTAGACAATTTATTCTTGGATGTAACAGTATTTAAAATAATTTATTCTATGGTTTTTCCCGTGGTTGAAACAATTTTGTATGTAATATTGTTGTTTGTGATGTACGATGGTGTATTAATGGTTTGGTATGCACAATTTTGTATGTAATCTTGTTTGTGATTTGGTATGAACACTTCATTGACTTCATCTATATACTTTATTGATTTGGTATATATTTAACTCCCTGCACTGTCTAAAATACACAGTCAAGTCTAATCGCGGCTATAAAATATACGTTAAAATCGAACTGTGTGGTTGAGTTATACGGTCAAGTCTAACCATGTGATTTTAACCCAAAATCACACCCTAATTTCCTTAGTGTGATACAACCTTGTAGATATTTGATGCGATCAAGTCTAACCATATATTTAAGTTACACGGTCTAAAGTTACTTTGATTTATATTATAATTTTTACCATAAATTATTGCCTAATTTCCCTGGTGTGATACAACTATTTCAATATTAGACACAGTGAAGTGCAACCGTCTGTTTGAGTTATAAGGCCTTATGTAACCATAGTGAAAGCTATGATTTTTACTCCAAATCACTACCTAATTTTCCCGATGTGAGATAATTGTGTAGATATGTAACACGGTTAAGTCTAATCGTATATTTGACTTATACGGCCTTAAGTCATCGTGGTTTACGTTATGATTTTTACCCAAAATAACTGGCTAATTTCCCCGGTGTGATACAATCATATAAATATTAGGCATAGTCAAGTGCAACCGTCCATTTGAGTTATACAACCTTATGTAATCGTGGTGAAAGTTATAGTTTTTACTCAAAATCACTACCTAATTTTCTCGGTGTGAGACAACCGTATGAATATTACTACAGTAGTATCCCACCGTGACAACTTTTCCAACGCTGTGGTGTCACCGTTGTTATTTTCTATACGATGTAGTGTCACCATGTCTTAATAGTAGACGGCTAAAGGTGGTCATATGTTGTGTTGTCTAGGTTAGTTCCTTAGATCATGTTGGGACAATTGATAATTTTATCATGTTGAGAATTTTATTTAATGTATAGGTAATATCATATTTGATATTTGACCAGAAAAAGATAAAATAAATGCTATAACCAAGTTACATGTTTCCATAAGCAGTTACAAAAATTTACAATCAAGTGCTCATCTTCATCTGATAAAATAATTGCTATAACCAAATTACATATTTCGATAAAAAGTTATAAAGTTATAAAAAAAATTCAATCAATGTTATCACCAAATTACATAATTCCACAAAATGTTACAAAACGTCAAAAAAAAATTATATTCAAGGAACAGTAAAGTCCTCATCTTCATTCAAAGAAATCGTGCGTGGTTCATCTTTCATTGCAATGTGTTTCAGACATATATTCCTAAAATTATGTAAGTGAGACATGAACATATTAGCCCACTCAGGGGATCGTGACTGGCCATCGATCTCCAATGAGAGGCAACTGGTGGTAGGGAACAATAATGGCTGCATTTCAAGTTCACCCAATGAGTATTTGAGATATTGAGGACGAAGACTACACGATTCTATTTAATTGGAGATTTTGGCCGACGTCAAATGGCACGCAAGTTAAGCATTGAAGTTTGGATATCATTACTACTATAAGCTTAAGTGCATTAGCTGCAATATAGCGAAGCTCGGGCACCATAAACTAATGCCCTATAGTACATGAGTGCCTAAAGTAGTACAATCTCCTCTTATAGTCCTTAATGTCATGTGAATTCATAACAGTATCCCACAAAGGCATGTCCCCACCTAGCTCGGACAATAATGCACTACAGATAGCATGAGAATGTTGAAGTTTATCCCCCGCACTGGCTCCTTTTGAAATAGTCGTATAACAACAGTTTCCATCAAATTTGACATCGTATATCTCTTCTACAAATGATTGGTAGAAGTCGGGAATGATCTTAATATAAATTTTATTTTCTCTAAACCACGTCACTGGTTTAGCGCCTATTTATGGGGTCCGGTTTTCGAATGTTGTTTTAGCTCGGCTCCTCCTCCCAAGCACATGGGATTCTTTTGGTAGATATATCAATAGACTTTTTCCCCTTAGGTGGATTACACTTTTGACGAATTTGCACAGGCTCGATCATAGGCGTGCAAGAGGTTTGAGCAATTTCCAATAACTTTCTTAGCATCATCTACCGGATCGCTTCACCCATCTCAATCCACCTTTTCTTAAATAATATTATCTCTGGCGTATATTCAAGCTCATGGTACCGAGGGATGTTCGGGAAAATCGCAAGTTTCTTCCAATCTAGCGCCCATTGGGGATTTTCTTGGCCTGGCTTCTCCTATTGGGCCAACTCGTGAACACATGGGAGTCCCTAAATCATACAAAGTTTGTGTGAGCATCGTAACTCTTTATATTAAATATTAGTGAAAGATTCACTCAACACTGATCTCAGGCAATCAATCACCAGAACAATTAAGTTTAAGGCATAGTGCGATGCCCTACCATGGATCTCATGCAATAAGGAGTCTTTGTGGTCGTGCTTGCTTATTTAGAGTGATTTTTAAAACTACATTTGTATTTGAGTCACTTGGTGGCCAAGCAATGAATTTATTCCCTTCCACGCGATTGTAAAAAGAATTGGTGCTACTTTTTAGGTGTTTTCTAAGTTGGGCATGGGCCCCTTTCACTCTGTTAGTTGCGCGATTACCACGATGAGGTGCCTGGTTCGTCCGAGTATGTACAAATTGATATCGTAGAGACATACAATTCTTTTCTGTGTAACCAATCATGTTGGGATAGTTATGCCCATTTTGATGAAAATTCGCCCACAAATTCTTAAAATCATTCATTGTCTTGAACTCCACCACCATAATCCAACCCTATATAAAAAAACTTCTTATCTTCGTTCTTTAATGTTGTGTTTCAAAGATGATCCTTCTATGTATTTTTGAACATGGAACAAACATAATAGAAGGGTGGCAAGTGAAAACACCTATTGCATCGCATTTAGGTAAGGCTAGTGTTTGTTATAAACAACAACTCATGGCAAAGCTTCCTGCCCATACAGTGACCGTAAATGTTGCAATTCCCAAACAAAATTTTCCTCCTTATCATTCTTTAAAAAAGAAAAGTCAATGCAAAATGATTGCTCGGTCGACGTGACTGCAATCATCTCGAATTATGGCATATTATACCGATTAGTCTTGTAGGTGCAATTGATCACTAGTACGGTGGGGAAGTACTTCACTAACAAACAAGATGTAGGATGTGAGAAAATATATCCACCAAAACATCCGTATGATCCTTTCTCCTATACCCGTGAACATAGCTCTTCTCCGTTAGTAAATGCATCAACTATTGCATCATTGTGCGCCCTTGCATCTCAACATTTTTCATCCTATGCTTTGTATTATATATTATTTTAATAGATGAACAATTATGTTTCAACTCTTGTTTCAATGTGTGGAGTACTTTCATTGGCCCCACCCCATTGTTAATCATCTCGCTTGAAATGTTCCGCTCTTCTTATGAAATTTGCATGGTATAAGGGTGTCCACGGGTGTTTTAGATACCTCGTGGTTGTGTATACCACAAAAAAATTCCACCCCCTAAAGGCCATCCTCTAGCAGAACTTCTTTCAATCAAGAGGGACATTCACACTTTCTCATACCAGAACATCACTTCCTCTTCTTATCCACCCCCTCATCTTTTCTATTTTTATGAAGTTCACTGCGCTCACAGCACAATACATCCCTTCCTTTCTGACTAAATTAGACTTGTCGTGAAATGATGACAACCGTATGAAGTTTACGACCAATTTATTATCACCAATCAATCATATTATCACAGTCATAAAAAATATGCACAAGTATAACATTGTAAATTAAAATTAATCATATATGGAAATTAAAACTATATATCAACAAGTATAACATGTTCATGTCAAATATAAAAAGACTAAAACGTGTTCATATCACATATATAAGAAAATAAACATGCCTCGTCAGTAGTGAATTCGATTGTATGGTCTTGCAAAATTGCATTAACATCTAAGACTTCATCTACTCCCATATCCTATTTAACTATGCAATCAAATGTTTGTATTTTACAATTACTTCATACATTAAAAACCTAAATTAATGAATTTTTTTTTTTTTATCGTAGATAGTGTCAAATCTGGGAACAAATCGCGTAAACATTTACCTGAGGTTGATGTTGTTGGTTCCGTAATCGTGCATTTATCATGCATATTCAATTTTCCAGGTGAAGCACGTTTAGTAAAAACACTCAGTACGATAACGTTGTCTATATCTTGCCAAAATTAATCACCAATGAACGATTCATGTATCTAAAATACAATAAGAATTGATAATATAATAAAAAATATAATATGAATTGAGAATACAATAAGAATTAAGACACGATTAGAACAAAGTGTAAGTGATACAATCACGGGTGAACACCATCATAAGCGTGCACACATGGCAATTTACAATTATAAGAAGTACAACCACAGCTATAAGCAACCGTCATAGCCAACACTTTCTTTAACTTATGATATTACCCAACCGTATATTACATTATATGGTGCAAGATAACCGTAAAGGTGATTACTACGGTTGTGAGACACCATGTTATAAAGTTATCTTTTAAAACCCCAATACTATTCTACTTACCACGGTGTCATCCAATTGTGATTTCCTCATTCACAGTAGCTTCCAACTATATACACATATATTATGGTTTTATTAAACTGTGAGTTAATTTTCAATTACCAAGTAACCTACAATAATTTAACATCAAAAGTACTTATCACTTAAGGTTACGGTAGGTCGTAAGTACAATATGTTCATTTTTTAAAAGTGTTTGCTTTGTTTTTCAGATATTTTTACTCATTATAGACTATGTACTGGTATTTTAATACCTCAAAATCATCAAAAGAGCATTGGATGTTCAACTTTCAGGAAGCTTCAACATCTAGTTTCTTTTCTTCACCCATTACAATGTAGCCTCTTTAAACCTTGTTCTCTGTATAAAAAAAACACCACAACAATACAAACAAATACCATAAATAGAGCTTTGGGGATAAATAAGCAAGGTGAAAATTTTCTTGGTTAAAGCGTATGAGGTTTTTTCGATAGAATGTGAAGAGTTTAAAATATGAACATATGTGGTGGACCAAAGCAGTTAAAGTCTTTGCTGCTATTTTCATCCACAAAAGATAGATAAGGGAAAAGTAGTGGACCAAAGCAGTTAAGGGAGAAACTGTCAAAAATAAAAAAAATCAAACTAGTAGCAGGTCGTTCGAATGACTATGTTCGAATAAATCTTCTAACAAAAAGTCAGTAAAGAATGTGAAGAATCTCGTTCGAACGACATTCTAGCAAAACTTCTAATGAAATTTCAGAGTGTTTTGAGAAAATTGTCGTTAGCAAACTCGTTCGAACAGGTTCATTCGAATGGGGTCGTTCGAATGACCTGGGAAGTTTTCCAACGAAATTTCAGAATTTTACACTGGCTGAAAAGCTTCTTACAAAATTAATTTTAGTCACATTTAGATTGTCTCGAACATACATAAAAGAAAACTTGGTCAAATTCCTTTGGGTAAAGAACATTTGGAATGAATTTGATGAAGGAGAGTAGCCGGATGCCCAAATTATTCAAGGATGATATATGTACGAACCACAATGACCAAAATGTTTTGTCCAACGGAATTTAGCCAATACTGCAAATGACTCGATTGGAAAGTTATCCTTGCAAATCTTTCCCTTTGGCTATTATAGGACAAAACATAAAATAAATAAAATACAAACAAAATGAATCTGAATTTGCTAAGTTAGACATCAAGCCGATTCTAAAACACATCCCCAAAATACAAGGACTAACTCGACTGACTTAGAATGTTGCATTGTTGAAAGCGGCCTTTGAATTTGTAATATGAGTCCTACACACATGAACCAACAAAGACATAATACGTATGGGGAAATATAGAGTGTAAGAGCAAAAATATTAGGCTCCCCCTACACATGTTCTCCCCCTTTTTGTCCGGAAAAGACAAAGTGATAGAATGAAAACCTGCAAGGTTAGTGAATATAACAAGGGTTTCCCATAAACAAGTAAATGAAGAATAGTAATAGGATTATAGACAGATGAACAAGTAACAACAATTAAGCATCCATCCATCCAACAAATATAGGAAAATAGGAACTAGGATTACTCATTAACGCTTTCAAAACCAATATAAGTCAAGAAAAATCCAACAGAATCCAAATCCAGAAAAGGGAAAATACAAGGAGCTGGTACAAGTGAGAATAGGAAATGAAGAAAATACAAATCGCTCACTCTCAAAAGTACACAAGTGCATAAAATCAGAGGTAAAATGACATCAAGGGGCAGGAGCATCATGTGGAGCATTAACTGGAGCGGATTCGGTGCTTGAAGAGCCCGCACCACGATACATCTCTAAACGATGTATCTCCTGAAGATGTTCCATGATAACATAATCACGCCTAGCTTGGGCCTCATCTCAACATAACTGAGCATCCTCCCTATGAGCTTGAGCCTTCTCGACTCGTTGACGGTCACTCTTCATGGTAAGAAATAGCTCCTGCAAAAGAGCCCTATCCTATAGACGATCCTCTTGAAGCTCCTGAACCCGTGAACGTACCACTAAAATGTCCTCCAACTCAGTGGGTGGAATGGTGGGTGGGTGATATCATGACAAAGAAGGTCTAATAGGTGTGGGGGTGGTAGAAGCGGCAGAGTGGGATGATATAGATTAGGAAGGAATGCACTGAGGAGTATGACAAGGAAGGTGATCGTGGGAGCGACCAACAGAGGTGATATTAATTCCCTGAAATCGAGTGACGAGAATATCCGAGGGAAGGAGAGGACAACCAACCTCAAGACATTGTCGAGTAATAATAACAACAAAAGGTAAGACGTCCCTAATCGAACCAAGAGGATTGACCTTAATGGCCTGAATAACACCAAATATGAAGTTGGGAAGGTCAATACCAACCTTGATGCTAATGGAAACCATGAGTTCCATATGTGCCTTAGAATTTTGAATGGTATTTGCATGAGGAAGGATGCAGGCACAGATAATACAGTTAAGGATCATAAAATCTGGATTAAGATTTTTATGGTAGATTGTAACGCATCCGGGAATAATCGTATGACAGACGGTGGTCAAACTGAGTTGTCCCGCAGGTCGATAGTCAGGCAGCCAAGGATAAGAGGGGTTGTTGAGGCGAGGTAAACCTATGAGGCAAGCAATGGACTCATGGGTGATATTGATTTCCCGACCACGGGCAATGGAGAAAAGACGAGCTTCTAGAACACGCATCCCAAAAAAATATTCCCTAATAAGATCGGGATAAATAGTATCCGTAAGGTCAAAAGGGAATCCCAACCCATGGTAGACAACCATGTGTAGACGACAGTGCTAGAGAGGGAGGGGAGGTCGACGACCTTTTCACAGACAAAAGAGTGAGTTACAAACCCTTGAGTGTGGTATAAGGTGTGATTTTCAAGGGTTCGCCAATGCAGTCTAAGGTTGGGAATGGAAGCTTCAGCAAAAAAGTTCTCATCTGAGGAGGAGGAGGAGGAGGAAGAGGAAGAGAGATCCTCTACAGATACAGCGACGCAACGATTACGTCGATTATGACGGATAGGAATTGTCATATTTGGATGAAAAGAAAAAAAAACGAAGGCTAGAACCTACAAGGATATACCACCCAAACCACCAATCACCAACATCAACAAAACCAAACAGAAAAAACCCAAACTCCATTAGCAGCAGCATAATATATAGGAAATGCAGTGAAGACAAATTAAGTTTAATGTCATGAAATTTTGAAAAAAAAATCAATATTTCAAGAAATGAAAAAAAATCATGATATTAACACTTAATTGGGGGGGGGGGGGGGGGGTGTATTTATATAGTATATAGCCCGATAGAGGTGGATAGGGTGTGTATGAACTGGGAAGAAGAAAAAATGTTTGAATATTTGTAAAGAACCCAACTCATATATGCTCAACTCTAAGAAAAAGAAATGGAACAAAAAGGATAGAAGAAAATGAGCTACCTGAGAGAGATGATGAGGGAAACGAAATGGTGTAATCTCGAAAATGGGGTGTAGCTGTATAGAAATGGTGGAATGGAGGTAGTGGGTAGAATAGGTAAAGTGGAGAGAGAGAGAGGATATCGTGGGTTTTTGAGAGTTCGTGGAAGAGTGGGGAGAGAGAAGGTTGGGGAAAAATGGGTTGAAGAGGGTTCCTCTTATAACATGAGAGAGAGAAGGTAGTGGAAGCTAAAATGGTGGGAAAAGAAAAATTGACTGAACCGCCACTTAAAAACGTAGGTCATTCGAATGAAATTAAATCTCGTTCGAAAAACATCGTTCGAACGAAAATTAAAGATATATCCAACAAGAATTCAGAAGGAAATGACAAAAAGTCATTGAAAGAGGCGTTCGAATGACTTTGTTCAAACGAAATTTGAACGAACATCGAACGAAAAGGCAGAAGATTTGGGGCCAAAAATCGTTAGAAAACTCGTTCAAATGAGATTTTTTTAACGAAAAATAGTGTTTTAAAACTTCCAAAAACGAAAAAAAAAGTTAAAATTTCATAGTATAAGGCCTAAAAGGTTATAAACACAAAAAAAAAATTCAAGATGTACCAAGTAGTGTAGACATTTCCAAACCATGAGAGCGGGAATGTAGGAGTGTGAACAATGCGAGTGAAAGCATTATGAAGACAATGCATAAGTGCAAAATGGCAAACAATATATTCACATAATATACACTCTCATACGCCTTGTGACAATAAATGGAATATGATGAAATACTATCCACAAAAATAAACGGATGGAAGATTGATTATTCTCATGCCAATAGCGTTATAAAAAACGAAGGCAATATGGATTAATTGTGCAAAACCATTGATCTTAAGCCTATGTATCCCATCAATATGAAATAAACTCTTGAATTCTTTTGATTTTGAAAGAAAAGCGATAATATCATCAAAATGACAAATTAGCCTTGGCAATCTTTTTGATGCCATAATTTTTTAGGCTCTTTTACTTTTTTACGAATGGTGGCTATTCACGTAAAAATATTTTGTTTTTCGCAGCCCATGTCCATTGCTAAGCACAAATAAATCGAATGAATATAATGATCATTTTTCCAAATTTGGGCAATGGTTTTACATGCACAAGATCGATTGCTCATAAAAGGGGTGAAAAAATTGATAAGACAACAACGCACTTCACTTAGCATATGCCAAGTGACGTAGATAATCACGCAATTTCGTGAAGGGTGTGTGCAAATAAGGCAATATTATGAAGCAATCATAGTGAAATATATCGTAAATAAGCATCAATGTGCATAAGTGAAACGAAGCCCGGATTAGCATCTCATCGAAAGCCACATGGACATGGAATGAGATAGAGATCCGAAAACGTCATACACATTACTTATATGGACAAAAGTTTTATGAAGGTATTTCTACTATAAACAAAAAGGAATATGTTTTTGAATTTTTACAAAATATATATACAAGGAATAATCTAGTTCATAGGTATAAAAATAGACATGAGAAACAACCTAAACTAGATGACCGACTCCGAACTCAGTCAATGGACCAAACCCCAATGGAATTTCTAAGGTTTTCAAACCTAAGGGAATCTAGAGGTTTGGTAAAGATATCGACCAATTGATGATCGATGCCTACAAAGCTTAAGGAAACGACTTTCTCTTCAACTAACTCTCGAATGAAGTGCTCACGAATCTTAATATGCTTTGTTCTAGAATGTTGGACGGGATTTTGAGAAATGTGAATTGCACTCGTATTGTCACAATAAATAATAATAGTGCCTTGTGGAATACCGTAATCCTCCAACATTTGTTTCATCCAAATGAGTTGAGTGCAATAACTCCCGGTGGCTATGTATTCGGCCTCCGTCGTGGACAAAAAAATGGAATTTTATTTCTTGCTCATCCATGAGACAAGTGCACTACCAAAGTAGAAACAGCCGCCAGAAGTACTTTTGCATCCATCAACATATCCTGCCTAATCAGCATCTGAATATGCCGATAGAAAATCATTGGTGTCGAAAGAATACCAAATCCCAAAAGACAGAGGCCCACTAACATATTTGATAATACGTTTAATAAAAAGTAGATAGCGGGCACAAATTCCTACACTAAAGGAAATATCCGGATGACTAGAGGTTAGGTAAAGTAGACTACCTATCAGACTCCTAAAGAGAGTGTACTCTACATCCTTTCCTTCGGTGTCCTTACTAAGTTTAACCGATGAACTCATTGGAGTACGTGCATACTTAGCGGATTCTAGTTACAATTTCTTCACAAGATCTTTAGCATACTTCGTTTGGGACAAAAATATCCCACTATCGAGTTAACAAACTTGAAGACCTAGGAATAAGGTAAGCTCACCGACCATACTCATCTCAAATTCATCATGCATTTCTTTTGAGAAAAGTTGAGTATGTTTATCGCATGTAGATCCAAAAAATATGTCGTCGACATACACTTGGGCAACTAAGATCGCATTCTCATCGTGATGAATAAATAAAGTCATATCTACTCCCCCTCTCAAAAAGCCGCGAGAAAGGAGATAAGAGGTGAGCCTCTCATATCAAGCATGGGGTGCTTGTTTCAAACCATATAACGCTTTATTCAAAAAGAAGACACGACTAGGATATTTAGGGTCTTTAAACCCTTTAGGTTGTTCAACATTGACTTCCTCCCAAAGGATGCCATTTAAAAAAGCACTTTTGACATCCATTTGATATAATTTGAATTTAAGATGACATGATATGGCTAGTAAAAGGCAAACTGATTCTAACCTAGCAACCGGAGTAAAAGTCTCATCAAAGTCAACACCTTATATTTGGGTGTATCCTTGGGTAGCCAACCTAGCTTTGTTACGAACAATGACACCATTTTCATCCATTTTATTTTAAAAAATCCATTTGGTACCAATGACGTTAGTATTATTAGGCCTAGGGACTAATTCCCAAACATCATTTTTCTTAAATTGAAACAACTCTTTTGCATGTCATTAATCCAATGTTCATCTTCTAATGCTTCTTTAAAATTTTTAGGCTCAATTTTAAAGGTATAACACAAATAAGTAACCTCATTTTCTATAATTTTGGAGGGGTCATGACTTTTACGAACCCATGGAAATGGATCCTTCGTTTCCATTATCGGGTCCATCGAGTCATTATGTAACTCGATGTTTTCAACATCGGGGGATGCAACACACTCACTAGGGGAATCTTCCTCATCATCAACAAATGTAGACGGAGCATCATCTTTTATGACTACATTAATTGATTCCATAACTTTGGAACTCACTAAGTTGTAAACTCTAAAAGCTCTACTATTTTGAGAATAACCTTGAAAAATACCTTCATCACTCCTTGAGTAAAATTAACCTAGGATCTCTCTATCCTTAATGATATAACAAAGACTAACCAAAACTCTAAAATAGGCCAAATTAGGTTTCTTGCCAGTCCATAATTCATATGGCATTTTATTAGTATTATGACATAAATAAACCCTATTCACGCTGTGACAAGCGGTGTTAATCGCTTCCGCCCAAGACCTATGAGGCACTTTTCTTCCAAGGAGAATTGATCTTGCCATTTCTTGGATCGTTCATTTCTTTCTCTCAACTATACCATTTTGTTATGGAGTTTGAACGGTCGAGAAATCATGTTTAATACCAACTTCATCACAAAAGGCATTCACACCACATTATTTAACTTCGGTTCCATTATCACTTCTAAAATGGTTTATGATGACGCCATGTTGATTTTGAAGGAATCGACATTTAACCGTTAAAAATTTAATAGCATCGAACTTTTCTCTTAGAAAGCCTACTATAAAGTATATAGAAAAGTCATCTACCATCACTAAGATATCTCTCTTTCCTCCTATACTCTCGATATGAGTGGGACCCATAAGGTCCATATGAATCAATTCTAGGATATAAGAGGAGGTTATAGAGTTCAACTTACTATGAGGACTCTTAATTTTCTTTCCTAATTAAGAAGGTCCGCAAATTGAGGAGGTAGGTTTTCCTAAGGATGGTAAGCCACGGACTAGGTCTTTCCTAACTAGATGATCAAGATCTCTAAAGTTTACATGACCTAACCATTGATGCCAAAGATCGGCAGACGAGACCTTGTCACTATTGTAAACTAAAGAGGATTTTGGAACAATTCCATAATAATTATCACTAGTTGATTCGTATCGAATATTGCATATTTCCGCCCGTTATCTTTATGCATTCTAGCACTTTTACGGTCCAAAATGCCTATAATTATGCTCATTAACCAGACAACCATAGATTTTGATATATACATGCTTTGTAGGGGTTATTTGTGCTTTTGTAGGTATTGGAATGCTAAAAGTGAGGTTCGGTTGCATTTCGGAGAAGTTTCGTCGTCGAATTCTACTTCAAGAGCAATTTGGTCTTTTCAAACTCACTATTTTTTATGGAATGAAGCTACCAACATGTAGATCATCAAATTATCTTTATGTGGCCACTGACCGTGCGTCATTCTGACTCCGTATGTGGAAGTTATGGCCTTTTCCGGAAGGTTTTGATATTTTCTTCTACTTCAAGGACATTTTGGTAATTTCATACTGCATAACTTGAAGGGTTTCAAAACATAATCATGTAGATAATTGAATTAGCTTCGCGTTGGTTCTGACCACGCCTCATTTCGATTCCTTATGAGGGAGTTATGGCCATTTCCGTGCAACGCGTCAAAATTGGTTCGGAGAGGAAAAGTGGGCTGTGTCCAGCCCAAGGCATATTCCAAAAGTGCGGTCGACCGGTCCCAAAACAGAGGTCGACCGGTCCCATCAGATATGGACGAAAATTGACTTATTTTGGGTTTTTTGGCTTAGTTTTGTTGGGGGTTTATTTTGGGGTATAAATAGAATGTTGTAGGCTTTTCTTTGGAGATATATTTAATTTTCGGTTAGGGAGGAGGGGATTTATGGGTTTGGCTTATCTCTCCTAGGGTTGACACCATTTGGGTTGTGTAAGTTACTATTCATCTTCCCCTCCATTTATATTATTTGTTATTCTTTGTTTAAGCTTTATTCTCTTGATTTATTGCTTTGATTTACTAGTTGTTGGTAGTTTAATTCTTGTTTTCTTTGGTAATTAGTTATTTTACTTAGTTTAATCATGTGTAGTGAGTAGTTTTACGGGTTGCGTTGAGCTTCGAAAGTTAGGTTTTCGAACCGAAATTCTAATTATTAGTTGTTTAGCCCATGGTGGGGACACGATCCCGACTCTCATTTTATTAATTCTAGTTTAGACTTAACTTCTTAATTTTTCCCTTTTCTTTATTTCCAACCTATCACCTTTTACTCTTTTATTTTAGGAGTATTAAATCCTATAAATTCTAGCAATTCGTCTTTGTGGATTTTCGATACCCGACTTACCGCTATACTTGTATCGCAAGTGCAGTCGTAATTTAGGTTTTTCGTATTAAGGCGGTGAACAGAAAATAACGATTAGCGTTCTGACGCGACGCTACTTTTCACCCTTAATCAAAATAGAGCCGTTGTCGGGGATGAGTTTATTTTAGACTTTATTTGATTTAGTATTTCATAGTATTTTCTTTCTATTTGTATTATTTGCTAATATTTTGCAGGACTTCCACATTTGAGCACTTAGAAACGCTCGATTTCTTTCCGCGCGCACTTACTTTGTGGAATCCGCCACTTCGAGCCATTTTTGGGGTAAGCATGTCTTATTCCAATTCTTTCGGTAATCATTTTTATAATTCTCAAAATTCTCGCAAACCTATGACTTTCGGGGAATACTTAGCATTCCAAAGTATAACAAATTCAAACATGGCTTTGGGCGAGTATAACGAAAGTCAAAACTTAGGTTATTGGAATTTTGATGATGATGATAATGATTTTGGGCCTTTACCTCCTTATAATAGGAATTTTGAAACGAATTCGAATAGTTTTCAAAATTCCTATAATAATGAGTTTTCGTTTAAGTCCGATGGTAATTTTCAAAGTTCCCATTTTTATGCATCCGCACCTCGACCCATGACATTCAGGGAGGGTTCGCGTATGTATGAGAATGAGAAACGTGAAACTCATTATCGGGAAGAAAATCATTGTTGGGAACATGAGTTGGATTTATATTTTGAGTCCGACGATGATTTTGCTTCTGAGACTTTCGAGGTCGACGAATGTTTTGAACCAAATGAGGTACTTGTGCCTACTTTGGAACAAGCCATTCTAGACTTTGCCCATTGGGTAATAGATATTGAAAGTGAGGATTATAATGACGTAATATCTATTTGCAATGAAATGATTTCTTCTTTGTCCCCCAAAGAAGAACATTTCATTGAAAATGATATTATTTCCTTTAAAATTCCAACTTCATGCGATGATGATTCATCTCATGAGTTTGAATTTCTTTCATCCCCATTTTCATTCTCTATTATGCCACCGGAACAAGTACCCGATGATTTGGTTTCAAACTTTAATGTTTTAAACCCTATCGTCGATGAGGAGTACTTGCTCGAGTCGCCCTCCACGGTCGCATCTTTGCCTTTGTGTGCTCCGCCTCCCATTCCAATTTTAAAATCATTGGGAGGATATTCGGCTTTTCTTGGTCCCCACTTATTTTTGTCACCCGTGCAATCCAAACCCCCTATCGTCCCTCCAAAACTTTTACTTGGCGATGGTTCATTTCTTCCTCCTTACACATGCCTTCCGTTGTTCAAAAGAAATTCATATTTTTCAGAGGGCATGCTTGTATGTGAGGGTACACCGCTTATCCTCCAAAGTCAAATCGTTTTCACAATGGACCCTCGGCTATTTAGACTTCTAGTGTACAGTTAGTGTGAAGCTTAAATAGTAGGTTGTATATAATTAGCTTTTTATTCTTTATTTCTTTTTATTTTTCTTTCCTTTTATTTAATGTAGTGTAATTAGTTAACATTTTATTAGTTGTTTTTGCTATGCTTGGTACTAACTTGTTTTGTAGATTTTTTGGACTTGTTCTTATGGGGATCGCTCCACTTTTGGGTAATATCGCTCTTTTCCTCTCTTTGACTTGGTTCTTAATTTACATTTAGGATAATGTTAAGTTTTAAGTTAGGGGGTGTGGGATATTCTATCCATTTCTTATTTTAGTCCATGTTTTTGCTCATATGTTAGTTACTTAGTCTGCTTTTCTTAGAAAAATTCAAAATTTCAAAAATATTTTTTTTCTTTTTTCTCCTTTTTTGGGCATTTTGCCTTTGTTCTCGATGATAAATTTCAATAATTGTCCGATCCAATAGACAACCCAATGATGCATGTTCTCGATTTTAGAAGTTATTAGACTTTAGTCTCACTTATTTATTTTATGAACAACTTCATGAATTAAACTTTAACCCCATGAACACATGCACTTTTATGGTTATATTGATTTGGTTTAAGATTTTTATAACTCGATAATCTTTTGTTGCATTGTATATACTTACACTGAGTAAGCTTTGTACCTTTCATCGTTTGTGAGTGTATGCACTATTCTTTTCTCATTGAAAAGGTTGAATTCGTTGTTAATGTCACTATTCTTTCATTTGACCGTTCATTAATTGAGTTCATACTTGAAATGTGTTACTTGATCATGATTTTCATATATTATTTTGATTCGAGAATTGCGTAAACTTTTGGAATTGATCATAGGCATTCTTTGTTATATCACCCATATTAGCCTTGACCTCACCCTTATATGTTTACCCTCGTTAACCCCTTTGAGGCTAAATATAGCCTTTCGTTTCATAACCCAAATTTCCATAACCAACTCTAAATTGGAGTTTTAAACCATACATACACTTTCCATACCTTTGGTTGGTTTGTTACATGGGATGGAATGTTATTGTTGTTATGATGTCGATTGAAATTTAGGCATATGAGAGTTTGATAAGTAAAGAAAAGAAAGTAGTGAAAAAAAGTGAAGAAAAAGAGAAAGTAGAAAACAAAAGAAAACAAAAGAAACATGAGAAAAAGAAGAAAAGAAAAAGAAAGAGAAGTTTGTAAATGTTGTATATAGTTCAATAAGCTTTGATTGCTCTCCACGATGATATATCTAATGACTTTTTGGAACTTGTTTTCCAATTTTGCTATTGCCCGCATTATCCCATTATCTCCAGTTTTCATTCCGAACACTTTGAATCCGTACATACATTCCTTTCATTTCTTACCCTAGCCATACCTACATTAAAACCCTATTAAAGTCCTATGTGATCTTAGGTTGATGTAATTTAAAAGTTAAAATAGTTTTGTTAATCTGTGAAAATGCATTTCGCCTCCTTTAATTTGCGGTATCTTTCATTGAGATTACAAATTTTCATTTTATATATAGCGTTCTTCATTTGTGACATGTGCGCGGCCTAGTTTCCATTTACATTTACGCTTTAGCCCGCATATTATGTGTGTTACCTCCCTTGTTCAAGTGAATTTCATTTGATGAGTGTGATACCCGTGAGGATTGAATATATGCTTGCTTTAATGTAATTCCGGTTTATATAAGTTTTTACCAAATCACACTTTGCATGTGCTCGCTCCCCTCCCACATTTTAAGGTTTCAATTCTATGAGGTGCATTCTATAATGTTAATGATTCGTACTTTTGTGTGAATTCATTCACTTTGATAATAATGCATATGAAATCTTTTTCGCTTTTATTGGGCTTGTCGCATGTTGGTTTGGGAGTATTTTGAGTAAACCATATGATGTTTGTGGGTTTCATCCCTGAAAACCCTCACGAGACGACACTCATCCACTAGGGTAACCTAGAGGTTTAACGGCTTATTGCATATGCTAAATGCAATCGTGTTCCTTACGAAAGTGGCAATTATATTTCGATGCATATATACATTTTGTATTTCCATATGTGGACTAGTTTTGTTTGATTCATCACTAGGGACTAACAATGTTTAAGTTAGGGGGTGCGATTCGTATCGAATATTGCATATTTCCGCCCTTTGTCTTTATGCATTCTAGCACTTTTACGGTCCTAAATGCCTATAATTATGCTCATTGACCAGACAACCCTGGATTTGGATATATACATGCTTTGCAGGGGTTATTTGTTCTTTTGTAGGTATTGGAACGCTAAAAGTGAGGTACGGTTGCATTTCGGAGAAATTTCGTCGTCGAATGCTACTTCAAGGGCAATTTGGTATTTTTAAACTCACTATTTTTTATGTAATGAAGTTACCAACATGTAGATCATCAAATTATCTTTTCGTGGCCACTGACCGTGCGTCATTCTGACTCCGTATATGGAAGTTATGGCCTTTTTCTGAAGGTTTTGGTATTTTCTTCTACTTCAAGGGCATTTTGGTAATTTCATACTGCATAATTTGGAACGTTTCAAAACAGAATCATGTAGATAATTGAATTATCTACGCGTTGGTTCTGACTACGCCTTATTTCGATTCCGTATGAGGGAGTTATGGCCATTTCCGTGCAACGCGTCAAAATTGGTTCGGAGAGGAAAAGTGGGTTGTCTCCAGCCCAAGGCAAATTCCAAAAGTGTGGTCGACCGGTCCCAAAACAGAGGTCGACCGGTCCCATTAGATATGGACGAAAATTGACTTCTTTTGGGTTTTTTGGCTTTGTTTTGTTGGGGGTTTATTTTGGGGTATAAATAGAATGTTGTAGGCTTTTCTTTAGAGATATATTTAATTTTAGGTTAGAGAGGAGGAGATTTATGGGTTTGGCTTATCTCTCCTAGGGTTGACACCATTTGGGTTGAGTAAGTTACTATTCATCTTCCCCTCAATTTATATTATTTTCTATTCTTTGTTTAAGCTTTGTTTTCTTGATTTATTGCTTTGATTTATTAGTTGTTGGTAGTTTAATTCTTGTTTTCTTTGGTAATTAGTTATTTTACTTAGTTTAATCATGTGTAGTGAGTAGTTTTACGGGTTGGGATTGCATTTTCGCCATTAATGGGCGTCGAGCTCCGAAAGTTAGGTTTTGGGGAAAATTGCGTTTAATTGAAACCTCGGGTATTAAAGTCGGATTATTATGCATTTAACTTTCTTTGTCACGCAACGTTAATGTTTATAGCGATAATCCGAATTTAATCCTCGTGTGACCATTTTTTATTAAATGTTTAATCTCGCAACTTTGGGTTAAATTCCTTATTGTGTGATGTTTATACTTAATTAAAAATGCTCGATTAAATGTTTTCGAACCGAAATTCTAATTATTAGTTGTTTAGCCCATGGTGGGGACACGATCCCGACTCTCGTTTTATTAATTCTAGTTTAGACTTAACTTCTTAATTTTTCCCTTTTCTTTATTTTCAACCTATCACCTTTTATTTTACGAGTATTAAATCCTATAAATTCTATCAATTCGTCTCTGTGGATTTTCGATACTCGACTTACCGCTATACTTGTATCGCAAGTGCAGTCGTAATTTAGGTTTTTTGTATTAAGGCGGTGAACAGAAAACAACGATTAGCGTTCTGACGCGACGCTACTTTTCACCCTTAATCAAAATGGTGTCGTTGCCGGGGATGAGTTTGTTTTAGACTTTATTTGATTTAGTATTTCATAGTATTTTCTTTCTATTTGTATTATTTGCTAATATTTTGCAGGACTTCCACATTTGAGCACTTAGAAATGCTCGAATTCTTTCCGCGCGCACTTACTTTTTGGAATCCTCCACATCGCGCCATTTTTGGGGTAAGCATGTCTTATTCCAATTCTTTCGGTAATCCTTGTTATAATTCTCAAAATTCTCGCAAACCTATAACTTTCGGTGAATACTTAGCATTCCAAAGTGTAACAAATTCAAACATGACTTTGGGCGAGTATAACGAAAGTCAAAACTTAGGTTATTGGAATTTTGATGATGATGATAATGATTTTGGGCTTTTACCTCCTTATAATAGGAATTTTGAAACGAATTCGAATAGTTTTCAAAATTACTATAATAATGAGTTTTCGTTTAAGTCCGATGGTAATTTTCAAAGTTCCCATTTTTATGCATCCACACCTCGACCCATGACATTCGGGGAGGGTTTGCGTATGTATGAGAATGAGAAACGTGAAACTCGTTATCGGGAAGAAAATCGTTGTTGGGAACATGAGTTGAATTTATATTTTGAGTCCGACGATGATTTTGCTTCTGAGACTTTCGAGGTCGACGAATGTTTTAAACCAAATGAGGTACTTGTGCCTACTTTGGAACAAGCCATTCTAGACTTTGTCCATTGCGTAATAGATATTGAAAGTGAGGATGATAATGATGTAATATCTATTTGCAATGCAATGATTTCTTCTTTGTCCCCCAAAGAAAAACATTTCATTGAAAATGATATTATTTCCTTTAAAATTCCAACTTCATGCGATGATGATTCATCTCATGAGTTTGAATTTCTTTCATCCCCATTTTTATTCTCTATTATGTCACCGGAACATGTACCCGATGATTCGGTTTCAAACTTTAATGTTTTAACCCCTATCGTCGATGAGGAGTACTTGCTCGAGTCTCCCTCCACACTCGCATCTTTGCCTTTGTGTTCGCCGCCTCCCATTCCAATTTCAAAATCATTGGGAGGATATTCGGCTTTTCTTGGTCCCCACTTATTTTTGTCACCCGTGCAATCCAAACCCCCCATCGTCCCTCCAAAACTTTTACTTGGCGATTGTTCATTTCTTTCGCCTTACACATGCCTTCCGTTGTTCAAACGGAATTCATATTTTTCGGAGGGCATGCTTGTATGTGAGGGTACATCGGTTATCCTCCAAAGTCAAATCGTTTTCACAATGGACCCTCAGCTATTTAGACTTCTACTGTAAAGTTATTATGAAGCTTAAATAGTAGGTTGTATATAATTTGCTTTTTATTCTTTATTTCTTTTTATTTTTCTTTCCTTTTATTTAGTGTAGTGTAATTAGTTAGCTTTTTATTAGTTGTTTTTGCTATGCTTGGTACTAACTTGTTTTGTTGATTTTTTGGACTTGTTCTTATGGGGATCGCTCCACTTTTGGGTAATATCGCTCTTTCCTCTCTTTGACTTGGTTCTTAATTTACATTGAGGACAATGTCAAGTTTTAAGTTGGGGGTGTGGGATATTCTATCCATTTCTTATTTTAGTCCATATTTTTGCTCACATGTTAGTTACTTAGTATGCTTTTCTTAGAAAAATTCAAAATTTCAAAAATATTTTCTTTCTTTTTTCTCCTTTTTTGGGCATTTTGCCTTTGTTCCCGATGATAAATTTCAATAATTGCCTGATCCAATAGACAACCAATGATGCATGTTCTCTATTTTAGAAGTTATTAGACTTTAGTCTCACTTATTTATTTTATGAACAACTTCATGAATTAAACTTTAATCCCATGAGCACATGCACTTTTATGGTTATATTGATTTGGTTTAAGATTTTTATAACTCGATATTCTTTTGTTGCATTGTATATACTTACACCGAGTAAGCTTTGTACCTTTCGTCGTTTGTGAGTGTATACACTATTCTTTTCTCATTGAAAACGTTGAATTCATTGTTAATCTCACTATTCTTTCATTTGACCGTTCATTAATTGAGTTCATACTTGAAATCTGTTACTTGATCATGATTTTCATATATTATTTTGATTCGAGAATTGCGTAAACTTTTGGAAATGATCATAGGCATTCTTTGTTATATCACCCGTATTAGCCTTGACCTCACCCTTATATGTTTACCCTCGTTAACCCCTTTGAGGCTAAATATAGCCTTTCGTTTCATAACCCAAATTTCCATAACCAACTCTAAATTGGAGTTTTAAACCATACATACACTTTCCATACCTTTGGTTGGTTTGTTACATGGGATGGATTGTTGTTGTTATTGTTATGATGTCGATTGCAATTTAGGCATATGAGAGTTTGATAAGTAAAGAAAAGAAAGTAGTGAAAAAAAGCGAAGAAAAAGAGAAAGTAGAAAACAAAAGAAAATAAAAGAAAAATGAGAAAAAGAAGAAAAGCAAAAGAAAGAGAAGTTTGTAAATGTTGTATATAGTTCAATAAGCTTTGATTTCTCTCCACGATGATATATCTAATGCCTTTTTGGAACTTGTTTTCCAATTTTTCTATTGCCCGCATTATCCCATTATCTCTAGTTTTCATTCCGAACACTTTGAATCCGTACATACATTCCTTTCATTTCGTACCCTATTACAACCCTAATAAAGTCCTATGTGATCTTAGGTTGATGTAATTTAAAATTTAAAATAGTTTTGATAATATGTGAAAATGCATTTCACCTCCTTCAATGTGCGGTATCTTTCATTGAGATTACAATTTTTCATTTTATATATAGCGTTCTTCATTTGTGACATGTGCGTGGCCTAGTTTCCATTTACATTTATGCTTTAGGCCGCATGTTCTGTGTGTTACCTCCCTGTTTCAAGTGAATTTCATTTGATGAGTGTGATACCCGTGAGGATTGAATATATGCTTGCTTTAATGTTTATCCGGTTTATATAAGCTTTTACCAAATCACACTTTGCATGTGCTCTCTCCCCTCCCATATTTTAAGGTTTCAATTCTATGAGGTGCATTCTATAATGTTAATGATTCGGACTTTTGTGTGAATTCATTTACTTTGATAATAATGCATATGAAATCTTTTTCACTGTTATTGGGCTTGTCGCATGCTGGTTTGGGCGTATTTTGAGGAAACCATATGATGTTTGTGGGTTTCATCCCTGAAAACCCTCAAGAGACGACACTCGTCCACTAGGGTAACCTAGGGGTTTAACGGTTTATTGCATATGCTAAATGCAATCGTGTTCCCTACGAAAGTGGAAATTATATTTCGATGCATATATACATTTTTTTATTTCCTTCTGTGGACTAGTTTTGTTTGATTCATCACTAGGGACTAGCAATGTTGAAGTTAGGGGGTGTGATTCGTATCGAATATTGCATATTTCCGCCCGTTATCTTTATGCATTCTAGCACTTTTACAGTCCTAAATGCCTATAATTATGCTCATTAACCATACAACCTTGGATTTGGATATATACATGCTTTGCAGGGGTTATTTGTGCTTTTGTAGGTATTGGAACGCTAAAAGTGAGGTTCGGTTGCATTTCGGAGAAATTCCGTCATCGAATGCTACTTCAAGGGAAATTTGGTCTTTTAAAACTCACTATTTTTTATGGAATGAAGTTACCAACATGTAGATCATCAAATTATCTTTTCGTGGTCACTGACCATGCGTCATTCTTACTCCGTATGTGGAAGTTATGGCCTTTTTCGGAAGGTTTTGATATTTTCTTCTACTTCAAGGGAATTTTGGTAATTTCATACTGCTTAATTTAGAGGGTTTCAAAACATAATCATGTAGATAATTGAATTATTTTCGCGTCGGTTCTAACCACGCCTCATTTTGATTCCGTATGAGGGAGTTATGGCCATTTCCGTGCAACGCGTCAAAATTGGTTCGGAGAGGCAAAGTGGGTTGTCTCTAGACCAAGGAAAATTCCAAAAGTGCGGTCGACCAGTCCCATCAGATATGGACGAAAATTGACTTATTTTGGGTTTTTTGGCTTGGTTTTGTTGGGGGTTTATTTTGGGGTATAAATAGAATGTTGTAGGCTTTTCTTTGGAGATATATTTCATTTTAGGTTAGAGAGGAGGGGATTTATGGGTTTGGCTTATCTCTCCTAGGGTTGACACCATTTGGGTTGTGTAAGTTACTATTCATCTTCCCCTCCATTTATATTATTTGCTATTATTTGTTTAATCTTTGTTCTCTTGATTTATTACTTTGATTTATTAGTTGTTGGTAGTTTAATTCTTATTTTCTTTGGTAATTAGTTATTTTACTTAGTTTAATCATGTGTAGTGAGTAGTTTTACGGGTCGGGATTGCGTTTTCGCCATTAATGGGCGTCGAGCTCCGAAAGTTAGGTTTTGGGTAAAATTGCGTTTAATTGAAACCTCGGGTGTTGATGCAAAAAACTGGACCGAATCCCATTTTTATGATCACAGATAAATAGATGAAAGCAATCTAATCAAAAAAGATTTTAAAGTGGTTCGGCTATGAATAAAGCCTACGTCCACTGTTATTTTATTCCCAGGGGTTTACAATAGCACCATAGGGTCTAGAGAGAGAAAGGATGTGTATATTGTGTATGGTGTCTCTCGGTTCTCCCGGATCTCTTCTCTTTTGGCTAAGGGGATACATATATTTATAGTGATGGGAGTTAAAGAGATTCATTGTATGTAGACATTTATGTCTACATTCAACGAATCTAATTGTTGAATTGCTTGGTATGCTATGTGTTGTCATCCATTAATACAGTATAAATGTACATTAAGGCTCATTAAATGCACTGCCATCTTCATTAATGCACATTAAATGCATAGGTATCCTTTGATCTTCCTGGTTGATATGCCGACCAACTCTCCTCGGGTGCTGACTAACACTCCTCGGGTGCCGACCAACTCTCCTCAGGTGCCGACTAATTCTCCTCGGGTACTGACCAACTCTCCTCGGGTGCCGACTAACACTCCTCAGGTGCCTACCAACTCTCCTCGGATGCCGACCAACTCTCCTCGGGTGTCGAATATTGCCACGTAGGATGACATGTGTCCTTTTCTGATTGGTCCTCGTAGATGGAGAATTTTTGCGTTAACAGAAGCCCCCAATGCTCCATGCTTGATGGTTTACTTGAAAGGATGGAGTGTTGCTCGGTGCTCGTGAAATTCTTGATCTACCTTCTTGATTTGTTCAACATAAAGTGCATTATCTCCTGGACGACATATGATGCAGGCTGATCGATGGTTTCTAATATTTCTTTAGAGGAACTCCGTGTGCTATGTATCACCCCTGGGAATTTGGATGTAGCCATGCCATAGTATGCAGCTTGTAGCTTGTCATAATCTTCAAGTATGTTGATTGGTTTGCTAGCCGACCAACCGCCTCCTGTGCCGAACAACTGAATGCTAACTTCACGTGCTTGATTCTTCTGATTTATGATCCTCTGAATACTTTGTCGAGTAACATACTAGCTTTTGAACCCAACTCTTCAATTTGATTAGTACCAAGCTAGTGGTGGACTTCGAAACATTTTTATACAACTTCTTCTTCAATGTTAGTCGGGACAGTGGTAGTAAAGATCTCAGTGCTGTAGATGCTGAATTTGACTTCTGAACTTCAATAGTATGTTCATAATAACTCCTGAATATGCCTCCTGAACTTCTGAATGCGCTTCCTGAACTTCTGAATTCGCCTCCTGAATTTCAATATACCTCCTGAACTTCAATATTCCTCCTGAACTTCAATATACCTCCTGAATTTCAATAGCCTCCTGAACTTCAATATACCTCCTGAACTTCAATATCAAAAATAATTCATGAGCAAGAAAAACAACTTCTGAATGATAATTGGTCGGGGCCCCGACCGTGTGAGTTTGTGGAGTTGAACTTGATGTTAGACTGCATGATGTTATAAGAATGTGCCGCCAAATGAACAAATATATCTGTAATAGAAGCCCCCAAGTGTGGAATGTGAACTTTGAATGCTTTTTGCTTGATCGCTTTCACATACTCATACTTTGTTTCCGACCAACTGTAGTTGACAGCTTCTTATTTCTGACCAACCTGAATTGGTGGATTTTTTTCTTAACGAGCAACTTTGACACTTTCTGGAATAATTTTACCTCCCGAGGAATACATAGTTTTACTTCCCATAGGAATACATAGTTTTACTTCCCGTAGGAATACAAGTTTTACTTCATGAAGGAATACAATTTTTACTTCCCGGAGGAATACAAGTTTTACTTCCCGGAGGAATACAAGTAGCTTTACTTCCCGGAGGAATACAAGTAGCTTTACTTCCCGGAGGAATATAAGTTTTACTTCCCAGAGGAATACAAGTAGCTTTACTTCCTGGAGGAATACAAGTTTTACTTCCCGGAGGAATATAAGTAGCTTTACTTCCCGGAGGAATACAAGTAGCTTTACTTCCCGGAGGAATACATTTACTTCCTAACCAACATAATTTGGAATTTTTAGGAATACATTTTTGATAATAAATGATAGAGACTTCCTCGGAGCTGACCAACAGATTGTTGGGAATAAGATATAATAAATGCTGGAGACCTCCTCGGAGCTGACCAACAGATTGTTGGGAATAAGATATAATAAATGCTGGAGAACTCCTCGGAGCTGACCAACAGATTGTTGGGAATAAGATATAATAAATGCTGGAGAACTCCTCAGAGCTGACCAACAGATTGTTGGGAATAAGATATAATAAATGCTGGAGATCTCCTCGGAGCTGACCAACAAATTGCTGGGAATAAGATATAATATATGCTGAAGACCTCCTTGGAGCTGAATATATGATTATAAATATTTGTCGAGCTCCATGCTGAAATAAGAATAGAATATGCATCCAAATTGATATAAAGAATAATAAAGTGCCTCGTTGATCTGTCGAGGTAGAATTATATAATGCCGAACAAGAATAAGATCTTCTAGAACATAAGAATATGGCCGAGAACGTTGTCAGGCCTGAATACAAATAATAATTATCCGACCAACTATCCGTTGGGGGTGAAATACAACGAATGTTGTAATTCTTCTTAAAGCCGAATAAGTATCTTGTCGAGGCACAATTGCATAATGCCGAATAAGAATAATATTTTCCAGAACATAAGAATATGGCCGAGAACTTTGCTGGGCCTGCATATAAATAAGAATTACCCCGACCAACTATCCGTTGGGGGTGACATATAATAAATGTTATAGTTCTCCTCGGAGATGAATATGATAATAAGTATCTCCCCGAGTTCCATGTTGAGATGAATATAGAATATGAATCCCAAGGGATATATACAATAATTTGTGCTTGAGCCGATATCTGGGCCTGAATATAAATAAGAATTGCCCCGACCAACTATCCGTTGGGGGTGAAATATAATAACTGTTGTAGCTTTTCCTCGGAGCTGAATATGATAATAAGTATTTCGCCGAGCTCCATGAAGAGATGAATATAGAATATGAATCCAAATGGATATATAAAATAATTCGTGCTTGAGCACAAATCAAAGCAATAATAGAATATATAGTTCCTTGCTGAGGTGAAATTTCATAATGCTGAGCAATGATAATAGTTTCCAGATTGTTTTCGAGCATTCGTCGGCGTTGAATCTTGTACCTGTAAAAATTAATAATTTGCTCTATTATATGTGTAGGCTGAATTGATTAGTCATGAGAATAATTTACTCATCCAATCAATATATGATATGTATATGCTTGAGAAATTAAAATATTAATTTCAAAAAATGAAACAATATATGTTGGCTGATATGTCGAGGTAAAACTGCCTGATGTCGAGCAATAATAGTTTCCAGAGGTTTAAGATTGTGGCTGAGCTTTCATCAGGATTGAATCTCGTCCCTATGAAATTTTAATAAGCTGCCCGAGCACCTGTCGAGACTAGATCAAATAATTATTATCATGAGAATAATTATTCAGCCAAACAATATGTGATGTGTATCAGCATAAGGCAATAAAAATTTCAAAATATGAAATAATATTTTTGTGCCAAATGTGTGCGAGATGGACAAATTTTTATCAGATATGCATCATAAATAAGACGTAGAGTTTTTTGTAAAGTTATTTAATCTCCAACAACTAATCAGGTATAAGTTGCTGTTTGAAAATTATTTATCACTTGGTTTTAAAAATATTTTTGGGGTGATCATAAGTTAAAAAAAAAACTTAAGCCCCCTGTTTGTCCCCGAGTTGAACTCGTGTTTAAAGAAATATCTAGGGTGCTTCGCATTTTTTAATACCCCAAGATTCTACTGTTGCCGATAAACGGCATGGATGTTGCTGACCAACATTTAAGGATATCTCAAGTTATAGAATATATGGTGCCGACCAAGAAGTAAATGGTCCCCGACCAGCTGAGCAATTTTGTCGATCAACAAAAATGGTGCATTGACAGCACCGAACAACATTAGATGTCACCGACCAAAAAGTGGATGGTTGGATAGTTGCCGACCAGTAAATTGAACCCTCCGAACAAGACTGAGATGTCACCGATCAATAAGTAGATGATCGTCGACCTGCAATTGGTTCCATCGAGCTACAATATGAGTCTCTGACCAACAATAAGATACCTCGTAGTTGGATAAAATTATTTCAACGTTGCTGATGGATCTTCACATCTTATCTTCGACAAACAAAAATGGTCTGGTTAAGCTTCTCTTTAATAAAATATGGCCCAAGATGATGCCGACCAACAGTATGTATGGATGACCATAATATCTCGAATCCTTAGATCAGAAAAATAACATTCGATGTAAAATTTAAGCATTAATAATGTTAATTAAATGAATAATTATCTAATCCACTAGATCGTGTGATTCCGATAAAGAAACCCCGTGATGTGATGAACGAGGGGCCAACATATCAAATTTGTGCCCAGAGTCTTGATATGGTCATGATTGTTTTACTGATCCTCTTTTACAAGAGGTGGGTAATGATTTTTTTTTGGTTACATAAAATTATTTTTTATATTGATCCCTTCTTATTCCCCATTTGCATAGATAAAAATATGGTGAATGGTCGAAATTATTACCAAATTTATATCAAAAATCAATCAATTTGACTTTATTGACATAGATGGAAGATGAGCCAAATATAGTTCATAAAAATGAATGCAAAGAGACTCAAACTTGAAGAGAGAGAAAGTAGATATGGGTCATGATTTCCATGAGAAAACTTTTTATTGTCTTTAACCTTTTCCCATTCTCTGATTAAAAATATAATGGGAATTTGAATATTCATCAAAGATCTTTCAAAAATTATTTCAAAATCAACAATGAAAATTATCAAATCTTATCATCGTCGTATATATTGGTATATGTAATCATTTAAAATATTTATTCCATGATATAAAATTGAAACTTGGGAATCAAGCAAAAAGTTATGATTTATGAAATCCACTATTTTTCAGATTTCTAAATAAGAATGAATCTAACAGTTATGATTTAAAAATCATGCTATGCAACATTTTGCAGTTAAAAATTGGACAATTAATTTATGTATATAAACATAAAAGTCATGATTGAATCAAGAGATGTAATGTATAATTGATTATACGTAGATAAAATAAAAACTTAGCTTTTGATGGAGAACAACGCTTGTAACACGTTCCCACAGACGGCGCCAATCTGTTGATGCAAAAAACTGGACCGAATCCCATTTTTATGATCACAGATAAATAGATGAAAGCAATCCAATCAAGCACATAAGAGACAAAGATTTTAAAGTGGTTCGGCTATGAATAAAGCCTACGTCCACTGTTATTTTATTCCCAGGGGTTTAAAATAGCACCATAGGGTCTAGAGAGAGAAAGGATGTGTATCTTGTGTATGGTGTCTCTCGGTTCTCCCGGATCTCTTCTCTTTTGGCTAAGGGGATACATATATTTATAGTGATGGGAGTTAAAGAGATTCATTGTATGTAGACATTTATGTCTACATTCAACGAATCTAATTGTTGAATTGCTTGGTATGCTATGTGTTGTCATCCATTAATACAGTATAAATGTACATTAAGGCTCATTAAATGCACTGCCATCTTCATTAATGCACATTAAATGCATAGTTATCCTTTGATCTTCCCGGTTGATATGCCGACCAACTATCCTCGGGTGCTGACTAACACTCCTCGGGTGCCGACCAACTCTCCTCAGGTGCCGACTAATTCTCCTCGGGTACTGACCAACTCTCCTCGGGTGCCGACTAACACTCCTCGGGTGCCGACCAACTCTCCTCGGATGCCGACCAACTCTCCTCGGGTGTTGAATATTGCCATGTAGGATGACATGTGTCCTTTTCTGATTGGTCCTCGTAGATGGAGAATTTTTGCGTTAACATCGGGTATTAAAGTCGGATTATTATCCGTTTAACTTTCTTTGTCACGCAACGTTAGTGTTTATAGCGATAATCCGAATTTAATCCGCGTGTGACCATTTTTTATTAAATGTTTAATCTCGTAACTTTGGATTAAATTCCTTATTGTGTGATGTTTATACTTAATTGAAAATGCTCGATTAAATGTTTTCGAACCGAAATTCTAATTATTAGTTATTTAGCCCATGGTGGGGACACAATCCCGACTCTCGTTTTATTAATTCTAGTTTAAACTTAACATCTTAATTTTTCCCTTTTCTTTATTTCCAACCTATCACCTTTTACACTTTTCTTTTAGGAGTATTAAATCCTATAAATTCTAGCAATTCATCTCTATGGATTTTCGATACCCGACTTAACGCTATACTTGTATCGCAAGTGCAGTCGTAATTTAGGTTTTTTGAATTAAGGCGGTGAACTAAACAACGATTAGCGTTCTGACGCGACGCTACTTTTCACCCTTAATCACTAGTCCTCACACCTTGTAAAATAGCCTCACATGTTTGATTATAAATGGTGCACTCCGATTGGCTAAACCTAACATCAAGGTTGTCATCGCATAATTGTCTAATACTTATCAAATTAGCTTTGAGACCATCAACATAAAGACATTTTCTACTTTTGGAAAACCAGAAACCTATATGGTTCCTCTCCCTTGATTCGAGACTTACTTCCATCGCTAAAGGTGACTTTACCATCTTTATAGTTTTCAAGTGTAGTAAAAAGAGATTTTTCGCCTGTCATATGTCTCAAACAAGCACTATTAAAATACCATTGAGAGGTATTTTAGGCCTTAAGTGCAACATGAACAATAAACTTTTTATTGGTCTCATCTTTCTTAACTCAAGCTTGAGTTGTATTCTTCCCTTTGTTGACTCTAGTATTTTGGTTGGAATTATTTCCTTGGACTTTAGAGAACCTTAGAAACTCTTCGATTAGACCTTTGGATGTATTAACTAGATACTCAACTTATCTCTTAAGGATATCTAAGGAGCTATAATTTTGCTTAGAAGTTGTGAAATAAGAGTTCTTCCCAAGCTTGTAACACAAATCTCTTAGGTGACCCTGTTTGTGACAATGAGTGCACACACAGGGTTATTTAGGAGTCACTTTTGGAGTTTGCTTAGGTGGACTTATTTTAGGTAGATAAGGTTTAGGTGGGTTTGTTTTGGTAACAAACTTAGCTACGGGTTCGGATTTGTCTTTGGATGACTTTCCTTCTACATATCATATACCCTTTCTCTCTTAGTAACCTTTTTCCTTATACCCTAAAACTAGACCTAGAAATAATTTACCCATTCTTCCTGAATTATCTTCAAGTGTGACTTTGACTTCCCTAGAGAACTCGAGATCTTTCTCAAGATTAACAATTTTTTCTTCAAGACTTATTCTAATCTCTAAGGATTCACGAAGATCATTGCTAACACGAGCTAGAGACTCTATCAAATCACATTTTTATTTACTGACCAAAATAAGCTTCTCAGAAAGAGAAATTTTTACAGCCTTTAGTTGACTAACTAAAGCCTCCTTATCCTTCAGGCTTTTCAACTCCTTTTCTAAAGTTAAAACTTTAAAGTTTTATCTTTTATTTACCTTTTGAATACGAAGAGACTCACTGTATAGTTCTAATTAGGCGGATTGCAATTCACTCTCATCTACTTCACTCTCACTTCATTTTCATCACTACTTTCTGAGTGAGTGGAAGAAACCTCAAGATCATGCTCGGAATTATCAACATTAGGATGTGACACACTTGAATTGCTAGCATGACTCTCCATAAAGGAAGTGAGGTTATTTCTAGAAGGAACGGAATCATCAAAATCATCAGACTCAATTTCACTATTGATCAAGCGTGTAAAGTAGTATCGCGTCAAAACGCTAATCGTTGTTTTCATTTCACCGCGTTAATATAAAAACCTAAATTTTGACTACACTTGACAAGCAAGCACAGCGGCAAGTCGGGTGTCGAGAATCCACAGGGAGTGATTGAATTTTAGATCTGTAATTAATTTGCTACTTCAGCAATAAAAGTGTAAAATAAATAAAAGAAAAGGTGATCGTTGAGAATGGTGACAAAAGAAAAGAATAAGTTACTCTACACAAAAGTAAAGCAAGGATCGGGATCGCATATCACCACACGGGTCGAAACAACTACTAATTATAGTTAAGGCTAGGAAACATATAACCAAGCATTTATAATTAAGCATAAAATTCACGCAATAAGGAATTTAACCCAAAGTTTCTTGAATAAACATTAAATAAAAAATGATCACGTGTGGATTAAATTCAGATTGTCGCTATAAACACTAAAGTTGCGTGACAAACGCATAACAATCCATTTAAACGCGATTTTACACAAAACCTAATTTTCAGATCTCAAACCCATTAATGGCAAAAACGCAACCCCAACCCTAATAAACTAGTCTACATACATGAATAAACTAAATTAACACTAGGAAACCAAGAAATAATTGAAATACAAGTTAATCTAGGCAAGGAAAAGAAATGACATCAATGGAAATAAAGCAAGATAAGGAAATACAACTATATTAATGGAGAAGAAGATGAATACTATTACTTGCAAACCCAAATGGTGCAAACCCTAGAGAGAGAAACTCTACCACCAAAATCCCCTCAAACCCTAACCTAAACTATTATGAAATGCAAGATAAAAGTCCCCCAACATAACACGATACTTATATATAATAACCCACCAAAAATCGACTTAAAAATATAAATTTTCAGACTTTCTAGCATTCCGAATCAATTCAAAAAAAATCCGAATCGATTTGGTATCTGGTAGTGCTGAATCTGCTTAGGTCCAATTCCGGACATGTTGCACGAAAATGGCTATAACTCCCTCATCCGGAATTGAAATGATGCGTGGTCGGAACCAAAACGAAGATAATTCAATTATATACATGAATCCATTTTAAAACCCTCCAAATTATGAAGTATGAAATTACCAAAATTCCCTTGAAATAGAAGAAAACATCAAAACCTTATCGAAACGAGCATAACTTCCCCATACGGAATTCGAATGACGCACAGTCAGTGGCCACACAAAGATAATTTGATAATATAAATGTTGGTAAATTCATTACATACATAATAGTGAGATTAAAAAGACCAAAACGCCCTTAAAGTTTCCTCTTGTGACGAAACAATCCCGGAACGCCACCAAACTTCACGCTAAGCACTTTAATACATGCAAAAGCTCAATTATACCTCATATAGCATGTTAACATATAAAACGGAGATTTTCGGGTTAACGAACATAAATATAGGAATTAATGTACTCGAGGGGGATAATAAGGCGTAAGTTAATGAGTGAAATATGCAATATTTGTATCGTATCACACCCCCTAACTTACACATTGCTACTCCCTAGCAATGAAATTCAAAGCAATAAGAACTACAAGAAAACCACAAAACATGATATATATATATATATATATATATACAAAAGCGATAAAAACATAAAAGCCACTTTCACAGGCGAACGACTGCATTTAGCGCATGTAATAAGCCGTTAAACCCCTAGGTTACCCTAGTGGACGAGTGTTGACTCATGAGGATTTTCAGGGATGAAACCCACAAACATCAAATAGTTTCCTCAAAATATGCCCAATCACATGCAACAAGCCCAATGATACGAACAAGATTTGAACATGTTATTAGCAAAGTGAATGAATTCACATAAAAGTCTGTATTACTAACATTATAGAATGAACTTCATTGAACTGAAACCTTAAAATATAGGAGGGGAGCGAGCACATGCAAATTATGATTTGGAAAAAGCTTAAATAAACCGGATAAGTAACATTAAAGCATGCATATAATCCGATCCTCATGGGCATTACACTCAACAAATGAATTCACTAAGAAAAGGGAGGTAACACACGGGACATGCGGGCATATATAGTAAATGTATATTGAAACTAGGTCGTGCACATGTCACAAATGAAAAATAAAATATAGAAAATAAAATATGTAATCTCAATGGAAGATACCGCCATTAAAAGAGGAGAAATGTATTTTCATAGATTATCAAAACTATTATGACTTTTAAATTAAATTCACCCTAGGATCACATAGGACTTGTATAGGTTTATAATGTAGGCTAGGCTAGGGTACAAAATGAAAGGTAATATGTACGGATTCAAAGCGTTCGGAATGAAAACTTGGAATAATGGGAGATTGTGGGCAATTCCAAAATTGGAAAACAAGTTCCCTAACAAGCATTACATATAACAATAGGAGAGTAATCAAAACTTATTCGAACTATATGCATCACATATACAACTTTCTGTTTATTTTATTTTATTTTATTTTATTTTTTGCTTTTTCTTTTATTTTTTACTTCTTTATTTTCCTTTATTTTCTCACTCTCATATGCTTAAATTGCAACCACACTAGTCAGCATCATTCTATCCCAAGAAACATTCCAAACAAAGGTATATTAGGTAATAAGTATGGTTGAAAACTCCAATGTGGAGTTGTTTATGTGATTTTGGGTAATGAAATGAAAGGCTATATTTAGGCTCAAAGGGGTTAACGAGGGGAAATATAAAAGGTGAGGTCAAGGCTAATATGGGTAATATAACAAAGATTGCCTACGATCATTTCATAAAGTTTACGCAATGTACAAGTCAAAACAATCTTTGAAAACCGTGCTCAAGTAATACATTTCAAGATATAAACTCAATTAGTGAATGATCAAATGAAAGAATATTGAGATTACCGATGAAAGTAGCTTTTTCAAAGAGGAAAGAATAGTGTATAACACTCAGAAATGACGAAAGGTACAAAGTTCACTCGGTGTAAGTATATACAATTCAACAAAGATTATCAAGTTATAAAATCTTAAACAAAATCAATATAACAAGGAAAGCGCATGTGCTCATGGGATAATGTTTAATTCATGAAGTTATTCATAATATCAATAATTTGAGGACTAAAGTCTAATAACTTCTAAAATCGAGAACATGTTTCACTGAGTTGTCAATTGGATCGGGAAATTATTGAAATTGATCATCAAAAACAAGGCAAAATGCCCAACAAAGGATAAAAAAAGAAAGAAATTATTTTTGTAAACTTTCAATTTTTCACAAAAGGCATTCTTAGTAATAAAATGTGATGAAACCCATGGACTAAACATGAAATGGATAGAATATTCCACACCGCCTAACTTAAATGTTGCATTATCCTCAATGCAAGTCAAGAACACAACATAAAGAGAGGAAAATAATGATATTACCCAAAATTAGAGCGATCTCCATAAGCACGAGTCCTAACGAATCTGCAAAACAAGTTAGTACCGAGCATAGCAAAAACAAATAACAAAAAGTTAACTAATTACACTAGACTAAATTAAAAGGAAAGAAAAAAAAAGAACAAAAGAAAGAAAATTAAAAAGCTAACTGTTTACAACCTACTATTTAGGCCTCACACTAACTATACACTTGAAGTCTAAATAGTTGACGATCCACCCAAAATACAATTTGACTTTGGAGGATCGAAGGTTGGCCCTCCCTAGAATAAATTCCTCCCGAAAAATAGAAATTCTATTTGAACAACGAAAGGCATGTGTAAGGTGGAAGAAATGAACCATCACTAATTATAAATTTTTGGGGGACGATGGGGGATTTGGATAACAAGGGGGAAAGATACACTTGAGGTCCAAGAAAAATCGACTCATCTCCCAAAGGTTTTTCAAAAGGAATGGGATATGGTGCACACGTGGGTATAACATCCATCGAAAAGAAGTCCGATAAAGAGTACTCATCGGCAAAAAGTGTAGAAGTTTTAAAAGTTTCTACCGACTCATAGGAATCAACCGAAAATTCTAATGGTTCGATCACGGAAAAAGTATATGGTACTAAAATAAATTCAATCTCAATCAACATATCGTCGGAAGGATATTGAATTTCGGGGGAGAAAGATTCACATTCGATGAGAAATTCTTTAAAAAATTGAGGCGAAACACAAGATTCTACCTCCTCGTTGTTTTGTGCATAAGAATTCATCTCATGGCAAAGTGTTACAAGTCTCATTCCAGCACCATTTAGGCTTTCCAAACCTTGGGAGTAAAGAATAAAAGTTTCTTCCAAAGTAGGCTTCCTCGGCTCAAGAGCGTCGTATTTCTCATTTGGTTGAAACTCGTCTTTGAAAGTATCGGAATAAGAATCGTCATTGGATTCGAATAATGAATCCAACTCAAGCTCCCAATAACGCTTTTCATTCCGATAATTGTTTTCAAGTTTTTCAATATCAAGAAAATCTCCAGAATGAAAAACTTGAAAATTATCCCCAAAGTAAGAATCATTAGAATGCCCGTAAGAATTATAAAAGAAAGACATGATTACCGAATTATTTGTAGATGGAGAATCTGAGAAAGAAAGTGAGCAACCGCGAATCCAAGTTTCTTAGCGCTCAAATATGCAAATCCTGCAGAAAAGGTTAAAAAAAAGAATACAAATACAAAAGAAAGAATACTATGAAATAATAAAACAATTACAATCTAAAACACACTCCCCGGCAACGACGCCATTTTGATCAAGCGTGAAAAGTATTATCGCGTCAAAATGCTAATCGTTGTTTTCATTTCACCGTGTTAATACAAAACATAAATTATGACTACACTTGACAAGCAATCACAGCAGTAAGTCAGCTGTCAAGAATCCACAAGGAGTGATTGAATTTTAGATCGGTATTTGATTTAATACTTTAGGAATAAAAGTGTAAAATAAATAAAAGAAAAAATGATGGTTGAGAATGGTGACAAAAGAAAAGAATAAGTTACTCTACACAAAAGTAAAGCGAGGATCGGGATCGCATATCACCACACGGGTCAAAACAACTACTAATTAGAGTTAAGGCTAGAAAAATTTAACCGAGAATTTATAATTAAGCATAAACTTCACGCAGTAAGGAATTTAACCCAAAGTTGCTTGAATAAACATTTAATCAAAAATTATCACGCGCGGATTAAATTCGGATTGTCGCTATAAACACTAAACTTGTGTGACAAACGCATAACAATCCAACTTTAATACACGCGATTTTAATTAAACTCGATTTTACACAAAACCTAATTTTCGGAGCTCAAACCCCTTAATGGCGAAAATGCAACCCCAACCCTAATAAACTAGTCCACATACATGTAACAACCCGAGATTTTTGAGGCAATAATTTATTTATTTTTGGGAGAAATAAATATTAATTTAATTGGAGAATTATTAAAATTGACATTTGAGGTCAAAATTTGAAGATGTTAGAAAGTGATTCTAATGACAATTCTGAGTGTGCCATTGTTCCGAAAGGGTCGAGAAAGTCAAAATGACTGTACTTGGGGTCTATTTGGGTTCCAAAATATTTTAAGTTCGTTTGGCTCGAATTAAAGTTATCGAGTCATTTAAAGTGCGTATTATCATTTAAAGTTGTGTATTTTGGAGATAAGGCTTATTAAGCCTACGGGAGATAGAAATCTCCTAAGAGAGAAAGAGAGAGAAAGAAAGAAATAGAGAGAGGAAGAAAAGAGAAGAGAAAAAGGGAGAAAAGTGGGATTTCTGGCCATTACGCGATCTCTAGCAAGATTTAGACTCTACGAATTTGAGGCAAGTGATTAAAGTTGATAAATAATTGTTGTGTATCATTTATTTCATGATTTGTGGATAAAAATTGTGAATTTTGGGATACATTGCTAAAACCTAGATTTTGGGTAAAATCTTAGATTTGTTGTGTATATAATGGATCAAGGTTAGAAATTAGCTGAGGTGTGTTATTTGATGAGTACTAATGATATATATGTGTTTGGGATGAAGAAAAATGGTTGGAAGAGGATTAAATTAATTTTTGGGAATTTTGGGTTTTGAAGAAATTAACCCATTTCGTAGCTTGCTGACCAAACCAAATCGATTCGCCCCTTCCGAATCGATTCGGTAGGAAGCAGACTTACATGTCCTTTGGACCGAATCGATTCATTGGGGCCGAATTGATTCGCTGATTGAGACCGAATCGATTCGGAAATGAAGCTACTTTTGAGAGGTTTTTCTGGAGTGAGTTTCATCCGGTTTTGTCTGATTTTGTCAATTGGGAATCTCTATATGAATTATGTGAAGTGTGTTTTGGATACTTTTTGGGAGTTTCCCTTATGAGAAAGTGTTGGAGTCATAATGACTTATCCCGAGAGAGTATTGATTGGAGATTAATGTACCGACTAGTGGGGAAGCCCACTATCTTTGAGATTTCAAATTGGAGATAATTATGGATTGATAAGAAAGAGTTAGGATGCGCTTAAAGATAATGGATTTTAGTATTAAATCCCAGATGGGATAAATTTAAAGGTTCATATGATTGATTGAACCATATTATGAATTGAGAATAATAAATGCTAATAGATGTGCATATGGATTTAGAGAGTATCCTTAATGAAAATTGAATTGGGAGATGTTTCACATAAATGATTAATGTTGATCGAGGTGCATTAGAATATAGAGAATATCCTTAACGTAAATGGAATTGTGAGACACTTTTTACAAATTGAAGTGATGTGTGAATTTTAAGTGAGAAATAGTATAGTGTATGCTAAGTGGGGAAGTTATGTGAGTTATTGACGAATAGTGTATCGAGAGTAAAATATACTAAATAATGAGATTATTTCACTTACGCTTAAGAGCGTATTATGAGTATGTAAATAGTGTGATATACATACCTTGCGTGATGGTATAAAATTATATGATGTGATGATGTATGTATATCTTGTGTGTATGATATATATATAAGTGAAGCATACCCTCTCTTTGCTATCATGGGAAGTTGCGCGATGAGGGTGAACGCCCTGACTTGAGGAGCAAGGTGTGGATATTCCCCCGGTCATAGTATCCATTATTATTGTGTGATTGTTTTTATTAGTGGTGAGACGTGGTGGGTATGTTTCATCTCATTTTCGGGAAGGAACTATGATCGCTTCGCATACGTTGTGTTATGGTTGTTTTGCCAAGGCGGTGTGAGATTCCGATCGTTGGTACCCAGAATGATATATGAGTGATTCCCTGGTAGATGATAGCATTGAGAACCTGCATCCTCGAGTTATAGCTCGTTGGGATCGTTATTAGTATACTTATGTGAATAGTATACAAATTCTATATGATTATGTGATATCATAATTGTCTCTTGAGTAAAGAGACATAAGAAGATTGCTTGAATCTCATTCCGGGAGATTTTAACCGGACTTCAATTGTGATGAATCTATAATGAGAAAATAAAGAGTAATTAATTATGACTATATAATACTTTGGGTATCGAGGGCATAGTGGACCTCAACGACCAACATTGCCAAGGAGTAGTGTATCGGGGGGGTTCCTTGTTTGGATTTCCCTTGCAAGACGTCCCACGCACGAAACGCATTGCAATGTTGGGAGTGAGGACAAGTTAGTCCTTAGTGCTCATATATCTACATTGTTATCTATCTCGACGATCGACAGTGCCAAGGAGTAGTGTATCGGGGGGTTCCTTGTTTGGATTTCACTTGCGAGACGTCCCACGCACAAAACGCCGTGCACTGTTGAGAATTGGGATTAATAAATTAATTAATTGGGTAATAAGAATTTTGGGTTATACGCATCATGCATTGAGGGCATAATGAATCTCGATAATCAATACTGCCAAGGAGTAGTGTATCGGGGGACTTCCTTATTTGGATTTCGCTTGCGAGACGTCCCACGCACGAAACACAGTGCAATATTGAGAATTGGGAAAAGTTTAGTCCTTATCACTTAGATGCTAATAACTCATATATATATATATATATATATATATGTATATATATTTATGTCCTTAGCTAGAATATGAGAAATTCTAGTAAAAGAGAATGTTTATGTATGTTTTATATGTGTAGATAAGTGGGCGATTAGATTAGAGTGAAAATATTTGGAGTTGAGAGATAATTTAGATTGCTCTTAATTGAGTATAAACTTTGGGGGTAAGTTAGAGTACTTTGCCCTAGATAAATTTGGGTAATTATTTGGAGATCACGTGCATACATTTGGTGGCGCGCTTTAGTTGAGAGGTGAGTTGAATTTATGGAGAGTGCGACTCCACTTTAATCATGTCATAATGCATTTATAATTATTATACATTTTAATGCACTTGCTAAAAATGTTTTTCACACATCGGGCTCTGACCCGTTTATTTTTTCTCTTGCTATGTATATATATACTGTATTATTTTAGGTGTCCCTTCGCAAGGATGCCATTGGTGTCATCCATCCAGTGTATTCGAGGAGCTGTGGCAGTAGCGAACTTCTGCGGTATCTTGATATAGTCGATTCCTATCTCTTGTGTATCTAGATTAGGACTCAGTCTGTATATCGAGTTTATACCCAAGTGTTGTAGTGTAGCACTTTTACATTTTATTTCCAAGTGTTGTATTGTCTGTGACCCGACAGCATATTCAGATATTATATATTGTACATTTTGTTGTACTCTTATAGTAATCTCCTTTATATTATTCGAGCTTGTGTGTGTCTCTTATCATATTTAAGTGTTATGTTGTTGGTTGGTTGTTGCATGGTTTGTTTTAGTAAGCGTTAAATAAAATGTTTTAAAAATTTTGGCACCCTCTTTTTGTGGTAATAGTTTGTTAGCCGTGTTTATTTTAGAATCGTTAGTAGATGCTGAGGATGATCCACTTGAGATTTTCAATTATTTTAGTATAGGGCTGGCCATCCGTTATTATTTTAAGAAGGTTGTCACAATACATGAATAAAATAAATTAACACAAAGTTAATCTAGGCAAGGAAATGAAATGGCATCAATCGAAATAAAGCAAAAAAAAGACATATAACTATATTAATGGAGAAGAAGATAATTAGTGTTACTTACAAACCCAAATGGTGCAAACCCTAGAGAGAGAAGCTCCACCACCAAAATCCTCTCAAACCCTAACCTAAACTAATGTGAAATACAAGATAAAAGTTCCCCCAAAATAACACAATGTTTATATATAATAACCCACAAAAAACCCACTTAAAAATAGAATTTTTTGGACTTGTTGGCATTCCGAATTGATTTGGAAAAAATCCGAATCGATTAGGTATTTGCCAGTGCTGAATCTGCTTTGGTCCAAATCCGGACATGTCGCAAGGAAATGGCTATAACTCCCTCATTCGGAATAGAAATGATGCGTGGTCAGAACCGACACGAAGATAATTCAATTATCTACGTGATTCTGTTTTGAAACCCTCAAAATTATAAAGTATGAAATTTCCAAAATGCCCTTGTAATAGAAGAAAACACCGAAACCTTACCGAAATGAGCATAACTTCCTCATACGGAATACGAATGACGCACGATCAGTGGCCACGCAAAGATAATTTAATAATATACATGTTGGTATCTTCATTCCATACAAAATAGTGAGATTGAAAAGACCAAAATTCCCTTGAAGTTTCCTTTTGCGACGAAACAATCCCGGATCGCAACCAAACTTCACGCTAAGCACTTTAATACCTGCAAAAGCTCAATTATACATTATATAGCATGTTAACATATAAAAAGGAGGTTTTATGGTTAACGAACATAAATATAAGAATTAATGTACTCGAGGGGCTAATAAGGCGTAGGTTAATGGGTGAAACACGTAATATTTGCATCGTATCACACCCCCTAACTTACACATTGCTAGTCCCTAGCAATGAAATTCAAAGCAATAAGAACTATAAGAAAACCACAAAACATGAGATATATACAAAAGTGATAAAAATATAAAAACCACTTTCGTGGGCGAACGATTGCATTTAGCGCATGCAATAAGCCGTTAAACCCCTACGTTACCCTAGTGGACGAGTGTTGTCTCATGAGAATTTTCAGGGATGAAACCCACAAACATCAAATAATTTCCTCAAACTATGCCCAATCACATGTGACAAGCCCAACAATACGAACAAGATTTCAACATGTTATTAGCAAGGTGAATGAATTCACACAAAAGTCTGTATTTCTAACATTATAGAATAAACTTCGTTAAATTGAAACCTTAAAATGTGGGAGGGGAGCGAGCACATGCAAATTATGATTTGGAAAAAAACTTAAATAAACCGAATAAGTAACATTAAAGCATGCATATAATCCGATCCTCACGGGCATTAAACTCAACAAATGAATTCACTAAGAAAAGGGAGGTAACACACAGGACATGCGGGCATATATAGTAAATGTATATGTAACACCCCGCCTAATTAAATACCGGGTGGCCAGCCCCATACCAAATTAAAACAGAATATACAGTTGGCTCATTCTTAGCATCACTGTCGAAAAACATTTACAACTCACCCAATACCCAATTAAGCTAGTGTTAAAAACTTTCCAAATTTTAATTCAACAAAATTCATTTCTAGTTTAAGAATAACACAACACATTTTATTCTACAACACTGATAACCAAATAGATAACATAAAAGAATTTAAAAGCATTTGGAATAAACATTCCCACATAATATTAATCCATTACAGTAATCCCAACAATGTTAAATGTATTAAAAGACACGAATACAATAGAATTTGACCCCAATAGAAAAGAGATAACTGAATCCTTTGGGCGACATGCCCTGACTAAGAATACTGTGAATCAAAAAGATGATAGGCGTTTAAGAAAAACTCCATAGATCCATAGCCTGTCATAATCCGCTAAGGTTGGCGTCCCTATTGCTGGACACCTGATATAGAAGATACAATAGAAAAGAAAATATGCAAGGAAACGGTTCAGAGCCCGATTGTGTAAATGATTTTTAAAACAACAAGTATTTAACAAGTGCAATAAAGCATTTATTATGTACATGTTAGATCCAACTCTCACTTGCTATTCTCACCTCTCAACTAGAGTGCACACTTAACGTTTCCTATTAACCTCCTAGTTAATGATTCCTCTTTAACAATTCCATAATATAATTCCATTCCCATATCATAACCCCGTATGTCCCATACCATACGTTATATAATCATTCTTATACATTTTTCATTTATATGAATCATTGCTCATTAACATGAATCATTTCTCATTAATATGAATTAAGCTTTTCAATTTTATAAGAATAAACATTCATTAACTTAATTCCATTATTTTCTCAATTCGCCTTTATCTACAATTATCACACGGTAGATGACTTAACCACAATATAACCATTCAATCATTTAATTCATTATATATATATATATTCATATATAATACGGCACCCCGACTCACAGCTGCGGTGCAATTCATTACTCTGCTATCATGTCCCATCATCGCTGGTCGCCGAATAGTGGACAAAAGGTTCGGTAAGGATTCCTCGAACCATAAACAACAACACAAACATTGGAGGCGAACATAGTTCTCGTATCCATGGGTCACGCACATACCTACGTACCCACAGTCAGCGGACTTATCAACTCCCCGATAAGTCTTTCATAGACCTATGTTCTCGAGCGACAAATCAAAGATCCCATGGATTCATCAGGATATGACTGTCCTCACGCGCAAACCTCCCACCGATAGCAAGTAAGCTAGGTATGTCATACACATAAATCATCAATCAATCAAATAGGCATTATCATACCTATAATATAATATCAATAAGGTACTTACATTACCCTAAGATAGTTCCCATACGTAGCATTATATCTCTTTTAAATTCCACGTATTAAAATATCATATCTTTACTTCATAATTTAATTATCCTCGCATCCTATAACATCTCTCCACTCCCGACGTCGTTAAGGTTCATGCGCGGAGCGTCTCGCAAAGCGAAATCCAAACAAGGAACCCCTCCAATACACTACTACTTAACTTTGTCGATCGAGGAGGTCCGTCAACTTTAAATACGTGATTGGGATAACCTCATACCCTCTTTCAACCAAATGTGTTCTAAACTCCCATCTCTATCCAGGAGTCATACTGATAAGCGCTCGTATTACACTTAGTCCTTGCACAATCAATAATGAGCTTAAACTCAGTCCTTGATGTTCATATTATAATCCTAAGGCTACCCAGGTGTTACATTCAATCACCACTACTCGACCTATCCTTAATCCTCAAGCAAACCAATTATAATCCAACAAATGAATCTAGCAACCGAAATTTCTTTAATTTAATTATCATCATTCTAATCAATTTAAATCCCAATCAAATTAATTCAAATCTTATCAAGGGTCTACTGAAATTTTCTAAGTCCCATAATATCCAATTAATAATCACCAAAGATCCACAAAATTTTTGGGATAAGAACCAACATTAAAAAGAAACAACATCATGAATTCTCATATTTTAAATACTCAAAAAAATCAGATCCAAAAATTATTCGAATCATCAATCCGACTTCAGATTTGGATTCTACACGAAAAATTGAGTCAGGTATGTGTTTGAGTTTTTCTTAAATCTCATCCAAATGCACTCAAAAAGGAGATCTAAACATTCCAAATTGGCTATTCTCATTCCACTCGTTTTTGCCTCTTTTTTTCCAGAAAATTATCAACATATTATCTTCAAGAACACAAAATGATTTTCAGAGTTTCTTCCACAGATTGATGAATATTTCTTAGATTACTAACTACCTACAACATGAGTTTAATTCCTATATATTTCATACTTCCAGAAATCCATTACTACTCCATTTTTATCTTCCAAACATGAAAAATCATCTCTTTTCATAATTATTCTAACATGGACAATATACGAACTTAAGTTGCAAATATCAAACACTTGCCTTTAATGAAGATCGTATCCTTTGGGGTTGAATAACATAGGTGGTTCTCCCTTTTTCCGGCCACTTTCGGTGGTGGTTGGTGGTGGTGACCTTTGGTCTTTAGTTCTCCTCCTTTCCAAGCAAGCTTTTCTCTTCCCAAGCAACCTTTCACTCTCTCTAAGAAGATGACCTTTCGATTTTGTGTAGAAGAGATAAATGAACCCACATTCAACTAATCTCCAAATACTTATAATAAGACAAAACCCGAAATCACTATTCATCCCTCTTGTAAAAATAACCAAAATGCCCTTTTGGGTTGTCTTTTCATTTCCAAATGACCCGAGACCCAAATCCAACATCCAAATAGACTTTTCTGACTATTTCAACCCTTCCGGACGCAACGATGCAGTCGAAATGACTATAAAGTCGATAGAAAATAAATTTCCTTTTTAATTTAATAAATTAGTCCCGACACGTCCCATACCGCGTCTGACTAAAAAATCCAAATTACCGAAATTATATCACACCGTCATAATAATGACATCATATTCATATATTACCTAAATATCTTTAAGTAATATTCATAATCATCCATTTTAATATCCACAATTCGGATAAAACCCAAATGAATTAATTTATAATAAAATCCAATTAATCCATTAATTTAAAATATAACCCATTTTAAAAGTCATTAAAATCACGGGGTATTACATACTTCCCCCCTTATAATAGAATTTTGTCCCGAAATTCAGGAATATAAATCATACTGGTAAGGTCAACTCCGAGTATACATCTCACATCGCAAGAAACCTAAAACGTACCGCCCATACAGTACATTAACGAAAATCCCTATCGATGTTATACGCCAAGCCTCACCATATAGTTTCAACTGAATCGAATTTAAACTTTACCCAATCTTCCTTATACCATTCACGTAACCAAGTTCAGAAAAATGATCCTCAATCATCAAGTAAATACATCCTGAAGTCATAACTACTCACTCTTTCACAATTATGAGAACTACTACCATTCAACCATCCAGGGCGCCCATACACCCTATCGTACCACTTTCATTATAATATTTGTCGCAAAGGTTACAAACTCATATACTAAGGACCTAACTTATTTCGACTCCCAACGGTTATTAGTTTCATGCGTAGGGTGTCTCGCAAGCGAAATCCAAACAAGGAACCACCCCGATACACTACTTCCTAAAGTAGTCGGTCATCGAAACTCCTAAGGTCCTTATTCAATAGTGTATAAAAATTTGGTTTATCGAAAAAAAAATATCAGGTTTATCAATTTAAACTATTTTTTTTTAGGTTTTATTGATTTTAAATAGAGTCTACTCATCTACTCTTCTCTAGAAGACAAGATGCTGGCTAATAGTAGTACATACGCTCTCGTATACCACAAGTCAATGCATGCCGATAGTCACATCATGCTCGGACATGCCCAAAGGAAGTAATCCCATGATAAAAATCAAACCCACGTGATAACATATAAAACATAGGTGTCCCACACCCCTTGGCGAGTCTACGTAAATAACAGTGCTATAGGCTAAGTTTAGCAATCCTTTTTGCCCACACAATATTAATCGCTACAAAAATCAATATACGCCTCATAATTCCTTAGATAGAAAACATACCCTTATTCGTGGGTGGTGGTTGTTGAATCCCACAATTATAACTTTTCTCCAATGAGTCAAGAAAAATTTTACCCCCAAATTTTCAGTTCTAGTTCACCACACTCCACTATATGCCGAAGCCTTTGAATATATTGCCTTCGTTAGGTAACACACATAATTCCCGCATTTCAAGAACTTCTACTAATGACTCTCCTTAATTTTTCCATAATAGGGGTGACCTCGACTACGGTCATCATACTCGAACATACTTCATAACCTCCTAAGTACGATCTCCGCTATCCGTCCAATGGCCCTCATCTGCCATACTTCTCGTACGAACCTGTTCGAACGCAAATAATATTCACTAATATCTACGTTATAGCAGGAGAACGAAATCCCACCAAGGAAATTAACAATCCTAAACATAGGGCTCTACATCAAAGAACGCAAAGCTGAAAACACAGTAAGCCGTACAGACCCTAAAGGACACTAGAACCTGATGCTCTGATACCACCTGTAACACCCCGCCTAATTAAATACCGGGTGGCCAGCCCCATACCAAATTAAAACAGAATATACAGTTGGCTCATTCTTAGCATCACTGTCGAAAAACATTTACAACTCACCCAATACCCAATTAAGCTAGTGTTAAAAACTTTCCAAATTTTAATTCAACAAAATTCATTTCTAGTTTAAGAATAACACAACACATTTTATTCTACAACACTGATAACCAAATAGATAACATAAAAGAATTTAAAAGCATTTGGAATAAACATTCCCACATAATATTAATCCATTACAGTAATCCCAACAATGTTAAATGTATTAAAAGACACGAATACAATAGTATTTGACCCCGATAGAAAAGAGATAACTGAATCCTTTGGGCGACATGCCCTGACTAAGAATACTGTGAATCAAAAAGATGATAGGCGTTTAAGCAAAACTCCATGGATCCATAGCCTGTCCTAATCCACTAAGGTTGGCGTCCCTGTTGCTGGACACCTGATATAGAAGATACAATAGAAAAGAAAATATGCAAGGAAACGGGTCAGAACCCGATTGTGTAAATGATTTTTAAAACAACAAGTATTTAACAAGTGCAATAAAGCATTTATTATGTATATGTTAGATCCAACTCTCACTTACTATTCTCACCTCTCAACTAGAGTGCACACTTAACGTTTCTTATTAACCTCCTAGTTAATGATTCCTCTTTAACAATTCCATAATATAATTCCATTCCCATATCATAACCCCGTATGTCCCATACCATACGTTATATAATCATTCTTATACATTTTTCATTTATATGAATCATTGCTCATTAACATGAATCATTTCTCATTAATATGAATTAAGCTTTTCAATTTTATAAGAATAAACATTCATTAACTTAATTCCATTATTTTCTCAATTCGCCTTTATCTACAATTATCACACGGTAGATGACTTAACCACAATATAACCATTCAATCATTTAATTCATTATATATATATATATTCATATATAATACGACACCCAAATGAAATGGCATCAATCGAAATAAAGCAAAAAAAAGACATACAACTATATTAATGGAGAAGAAGATAATTAGTGTTACTTACAACCCCAAATGGTGCAAACCCTAGAGAGAGAAGCTCCACCACCAAAATCCTCTCAAACCCTAACCTAAACTAATGTGAAATACAAGATAAAATTCCCCCAAAATAACACAATGTTTATATATAATAACCCACAAAAAACCCACTTAAAAATAGAATTTTTTGGACTTGTTGGCATTCCGAATTGATTTGGAAAAAATCCGAATCGATTTGGTATTTGCCAGTGCTGAATCTGCTTTGGTCCAATTCCGGACATGTCGCAAGGAAATGGCTATAACTCCCTCATTCGGAATAGAAATGATGCGTGGTCAGAACCGACACGAAGATAATTCAATTATCTACGTGATTCTGTTTTGAAACCCTCAAAATTATAAAGTATGAAATTACCAAAATGCCCTTGTAATAGAAGAAAACACCGAAACCTTACCGAAATGAGCATAACTTCCTCATACGGAATACGAATGACGCACGATCAGTGGCCACGCAAAGATAATTTAATAATATACATGTTGGTATCTTCATTCCATACAAAATAGTGAGATTAAAAAGACCAAAATGCCCTTGAAGTTTCCTTTTGCGACGAAACAATCACGAATCGCAACCAAACTTCACGCTAAGCACTTTAATACCTGCAAAAGCTCAATTATACATTATATAACATGTTAACATATAAAAAGGAGGTTTTATGGTTAACGAACATAAATATAAGAATTAATGTACTCGAGGGGCTAATAAGGCGTAGGTTAATGGGTGAAACACGTAATAGTTGCATCGTATCACACCTCCTAACTTACACATTGCTAGTCCCTAGCAATGAAATTCAAAGCAATAATAACTATAAGAAAACCACAAAACATGAGATATATACAAAAGCGATAAAAATATAAAAGCCACTTTCGTGGGCGAACGATTGCATTTAGCACATGCAATAAGCCGTTAAACCCCTACGTTACCCTAGTGGACGAGTGTTGTCTTGTGAGGATTTTCAGGGATTAAACCCACAAACATCAAATAATTTCCTCAAACTATGCCCAATCACATGTGACAAGCCCAACAATACGAACAAGATTTCAACATGTTATTAGCAAGGTGAATGAATTCACACAAAAGTCTGTATTTCTAACATTATAGAATAAACTTCGTTAAATTGAAACCTTAAAATGTGGGAGGGGAGCGAGCACATGCAAATTATGATTTGGAAAAAAACTTAAATAAACCGGATATGTAACATTAAAGCATGCATATAATCCGATCCTCACAGGCATTAAACTCAACAAATGAATTCACTAAGGAAAGGGAGGTAACACACGGGACATGCGGGCATATATAGTAAATGTATATTGAAACTAGGACGTGCACATGTCACAAATGAAGAACACAATATAGAAAATAAAATATGTAATCTCAATGAAAGATACCGCCATTAAAAGAGGAGAAATGTATTTTCATAGATTATCAAAACTATTATAACTTTTAAATTAAATTCACCCTAGGATCACATAGGACTTGTATAGGTTTTTAATGTAATGTAGGCTAGGGTACGAAATGAAAGGTAATATGTACGGATTCAAAGTGTTCAGAATGAAAACTTGGAATAATGGGAGATTTTGGGCAATTCCAAAATTGGATAACAAGTTCCCTAACAAGCATTACATATAACAATAGGAGAGTAATCAAAGCTTATTCGAACTATATGCATCACATATACAACTTTCTCTTTCTTTTCTTTTCTTTTTTGCTTTTTCTTTTATTTTTTACTTCTTTCTTTTCTTTTATTTTCTCACTCTCATATGCTTAAATTGCAACCACACTTCACAACATCATTCTATCCCAAGCAACCACACTACACAACATCATTTTCATTAAATTTTGATAGGTAATTTTGTTCAAACATAGATCTTTATTGTCTGTTCTTTCAGTTAAACTACTCCGTCAACATGGATCCCTTCTATTTATTCTCCACTTTGTGCTTGCTTTGTCAGTTGTGGAGGTCTAAATAAATTGTCACCCAAATACACCTCCAATGTATCCTCCAATGTTCATTATTTAGATAATATTATATTAATCCAAACATTAAATACTAACGCATGCATTTTATTTTTATATTTTTAGTTTAACTCACATTTTCCTAAATGTTCATTGTATTATGGTACATTGTGTTATTTTATATGATTTGTTACTTAATGACATTTTTTTTCATGTTTTACATCGGTCCATCTGTGACCCATGCGTCAACATCCACGAGTGGGGTTGGGGGGTGTAGTTGGTGTTGTAAGTAAGAGCTTAGACAAGCCGTTTTATAACAAGGATTTACATGGCATGTAATTTATGTGATGCTTAAATAGAAGAATATTGTAGAACATCTGATAGGAACATATCTGTGTGGATCTCATTTAAAAGATGGAGAGAGGGACCGCTGTAATCCATAGAATATGAAAATATATAAGAAATTATGGTTAAAAATGATCCTACAACATGAAGAATTTTTATCCCCCAACTACTTTCACTTTGACTACTAGTGAGAAGAAGATACTCTTAGACACATTGTTCAACTTAAAGACTCCAACTGGTTATTCAAGTATTTTACATAGGATAGTAAGCTACCAAACAAATAACTTGAAGCAGTGCAAGTTTCATGACAGGCACGTAATCATCCAATTAATCCCTCTGTTATTTCGACATTATTTCTCTGAACACAAAGATCTCCATCGGGAAATTGTGCAGATTAGTTTGTGTTTTACCCTACTTTGTGCAAAAATGGTAAAAAGAATACACATTAAAGCTATGAAATCAACTTTACCAGAGGCAATTTGTGTATTAGAGAAATACTTTCCTCCGTCATTCTTCGATATCAGCGTCCACCTACTTGTGCATTTATGCGATGAGTCTTTGTTATGTGGTCCCGTTAGGTATCGCTGGATGTATCGTTTTGAGCCTTGATGAAAACCTTCAAATAGTACATAAAGAATACCCGGTATATTAGAGAGTTAGTTGCTGAAGAATACGTTACTTTGGAATTTTTTTTATACGCTCGGGAACATATTCCAAGTTAAGAGGTGATGAGGTTCAGTCCTCATGGGCAAAAAGTGATAAAAAAACTTGACAATTTCGAGGATGAATTGACTTTTGGAAATCCTAACGAGGTGAAACTTGCATATCTACGATTTGAGCAAGCAGTTCGTTATGTCTTCAAATCGCAAGATGAAGTCAAAAAGTGGAGAGAGTGAGTATATATTGAATTATTATTCTTTGAGTATATATATTCTTTATATTATGATATAAACTTTGCAATTTAGCTGTAGGAAGTACGAGAACAAAATTGCCCAAAATCACAAGAGAAATTGCACGACAACTGATTTTAAGTTATGGGTATCAAAAGAGGTAACTTCACATCTTATGTGTGCCATTAGTTATTCATGTGTGGTAAAAACATGCCCTAATATAAATTCATTAATAAATTTATCTTCTAAAAAGAGGTGATGTCTTTTCAACGCTTGCACGCCTAGGAAAAGGTCATAATTTTCATGCAAAAGAGTTTAAAAAATTCTGCAGCAATGGTTTTGATTTTTTTTTTATATCCATATGAGGAAAAGATTTTGATGCAAAATAGGGGAATTTTAATTTCTGCCTTGACTACCTGCGTCACTAGCAAAAGTAATAAGAATCCAAAAGATACGGTGATAATTTATTATGGGATAATCCAACAAATCCTATAACTCGATTACTTAGATTTCAAAGAAACCATATTCCATTGTGATTGGGTGAAGGTATAGGATACTACGAATGCTTGTAAAGTTGATCTTGACTCCAAACTTATTATGGTAGATTTGTTAAAGATGAAGTGTAAAGATTGCATAATCGAAGAACCTTTTATTTGTGCCTTCTAGAACGAAAAGAAGGTATTAAGTGTGTAAATGATGGCAATTGGTCTATTATTCTGCATGCACCAAAGGGTATGACTACTCTAGCAGACACATTAAAGGCTCCAAAAGAGTTCAACTCAACTCTTGATGATAACCCTAATTTGAATGATCTTTTAGTTGATTTAGAGGAAGATTGAGTATCAAAATATTATTTTTATCCTTGTCAATATTGTTACTATCTTATAATGATATGGACACTATATTAATGCTTCACTTTGATTTATGAATGCCTAGTTTCATGTATGGATCTTAAGTTTAATTTACGAATGTTTAATATCATTTATGTAGGTTTAGTTTGATGTATGAATGTTTAGTTTGATATATGAATGTTTAATTTGATATTTGAATGTTTAGGGGAACGAACACCTTTCACGAGATGCTCGGTTTTAGAATAGAATCTCTTGAGTTTGTGCTTGGACCAAATTGACCCGTCTCAATTTCCTCATGTTCATGTACATATACATTTATGGATTAGTTTCATTGATACAATCTTCATAAAATGAAGTAAAATTAACATCTCAGATGGGATAAAAATCAACATTAGTGATGTCCTCAAAATTTAGAAACTCTAAGTTGGTGACGAAGTTATTCTATTTTGAAAATTATCCTTGATCAAACACAAGGATATCAGTGGATATGAAATTTGAATTTTGAGAACATAATAACCTCATCACTAACTTCAAGCTTCGAAATTTTGAGGATATCAGTAATGTTGATTCTTATCCCATGAGGAACGTTAATTTTATTTTCATTTTATGAAGATTATATCAATGGAACTAATCAGCAAAGGTACATATATAAGAATACGCAGGGGGTTTTAAACTCTATTAGGTCCAATCACAAATTTAGAAGAATCTATCTAATGGCCTTCTTGGATCGCACAAACTAGGTATTGTTTACTTTAACTAACATTTGTATATAATTGATATGCATAATATTTTAAACATTTGAAAATAGGTAGACTTAGGCTTAACGAACGTCGTAGAAATCGACCGTGTAGTCGTGGGACTCCCTGTTTCAGAATAGGACCCAAATTTGAAAATAGGCACACTTAGGCATGAAAACGAGCCGCTAGTGGGACAAAACCCGAACATCCCTCAAAAGGACCCTTAAGGGGCACGAACAGCTCGTACGTGACCAACATAACATGTATCAACCGACCGCATATTCGTCGGACTCCCAATTTGAGTATAGGACCCAAAGTTGTGTGAAAACATGTCGCTAGTGGGCTAAAACTCCGAACTGTCACCAAACATCCCTGCAAGGGGCACAGACACCTCGCACATGACTAACATAAATCGTAGCAATCGATCTCATAGTTGTGAAACTCCCGAATTGAGAATGGGACAAAAATTTGAAAATAGGAACACTTAGGCTTGAAAATGTACCATAAGTGGGCTAAATCCCAAACAGCCCCAAAACGGCGCCGTAAGGGGCACGAACACCTCGCACGTGAACAACATAACTCATAGAAATCAATCGCGTAGTTGTGGGACTCTCGGTTTGAAAAGAAGCCCCGAATTTGAAAATAGGCACATTTAGGCTTGAAAACGTGCCGCTAGTAGTCCAAAACCTTGAACATTCCTCAATAGACCCCGTAAGGGGCATGAACAGCTCGCACGTGACCAATATAACTCGTAGAAATCGAATGCATAGTCTCGGAACTCTCAATTTGAGAATAGGATCTGAATTTTAAAATAGGCACACTTAGGCTTGAAAATGTACCGCTAGTAGGCCAAAATCTCGAACAATCCCAAAAGGCCCCACAAGCAGTATGAACACCTCGCACATGACAAATGTAACTCCTAACAACCGATCGCCTAGTCGCATGACTCTCGATTTTATAATAGGACCTGAATTTGAAAATAGACATCATTGGGGTTGAAAATGTACCTCTAGTGGGATAAAATATCGAACAACCTCCAAATAACTTTATAAGGGGCACAAACACCTCACACGTGACCAACGTAACTCCTAGCAATTGATCACGTAATCTTGGATCTCCCGATTTGATAATAGAATTTGAGTTTGAAAATAGGCATAACTATACTTAAAAATGTGCCGCTAGTGAAGAAAAATCTCAAACAGTCCCTAAACGGCTCCTCAAGGGGGACGAACACCTCACACATGACCAACATAAATTATAGCAACTGACTATGTAGTGCGGGCCTCTCGGTTTGAGAATAGGACACAAATTTGAAAATAGGCACAACTAGGCTTGAAAACGTCCCGCTAGTGGGCCAAAAACCCGAACAGTCCCCAAACGGCTCCGCAAAGGGCACGGACACCTCGCACATGATCAACATAACTCGTAGCAACCGATCGCGTAGTCGCGGGACTCCTGATTTGAGAATGGGATCCAAATTTGAAAATAGTCACACTTAGGCTTTAAAACGTGACACTAGTGGATCAAAACCCCCCAAAACCTCCAAACGGACCCGCAAGGGGCACAAATACCACGCATGTGACCAATAAAACTTGTAGCAATAGACCGCATACTCGCGGGACTCCCAATTTCAGAGTACGACCCAAATTTAAAAATAGGCATACTTAGGCTTAAACACGTATTGCTAATGGACCAAAATCTCAAACAACCCCCAATCGATCCCGCAAGGGGCACAAACACTTCGCACTTGACCAACGTAACTCGTAGCAACTGATTGCATAGTTGTGGGACTGTGAGTTTAAGTTTAGAACCTGAATTTGAAAATAGGAACATGTAGGCTTTAAAATGTGCTGCTAGTGGGTCAAAACACCGAAAAACCACCAAACGGCCCTGCAAGGGGCACGAACACCTCGCATGTGACCAATGTAACACGTAAAAACTGATCGCATAGTCGTGGGACTCCCGAATTGAAAATAGGACCCGAATTTAAATATAGGTATACTCAGGCATGAAAAACATACCACTAGTGGGCCAGAATATCCAACAACCCAAAAATGGCCCCCTAAGGGGCATGTACACCTTACACGTAACAACGTGACTCATAAAAATTGACTGTATAGCCGCGAGACTCTCGATTTAAGAATATGACCCAAATTTGAAAATAGGCACACTTAGGCTTCAAACACATGCCGCTAGTGGGATAAAATCACGAATAGCCCCTAAATGGCCCCGTAAGGGTCACGAATAGCTCACACGTGACTAACATAACTCGTAGCAATCGAGTACATAAATACGGGACTTTCGGTTTGAGAATAGGATCTAAATTTGAAAATAGGCATACTTAGGCTTTAAAATGTGTCACTAGAGGGCCAAAACCCCAAATTGTTCCAAAAGGCCCCGCAAGGGACACAAACATCTTGCACGTGACCAACATAACTCCTAACAATCGATCGGGTAGTTGCGGGACTCTCGATTTTAGAATAGGACCCGAATGTAAAAATAGGCACACTTGTTCTTGAAAATGTTCTGGTAGTGGGCTAAAATCACGAATAATCCCCAAACGGCCCCGCAAGGGGCATGAACACCTTGCACGTGACCAATGTAACTCCTTACAATCGATCGCGTAGTCACGAAACTCCCCGTGTGATAATAGGACCCGAATTTGAAAATAGGTATAACTAGACTTGAAAACATGCCACTAGTGAGCTAAAACTCTGAACAGTCCCCAAATGGCACCGAAAGGGGCATGAATACCTCACACGTGACCAATGTAACTCGTAGTAATCAACTGCATAATCGTGAGCTCCCAATTTGAGAATAGGGCCCAAATTTGAAAATAGTCACACTTAGGCTTGAAAACGTGCCGTTAATGGGCCAAAACCCGAACAACCCCAAAACGGCCCCCACAAGGGGCACAAACATCTCGCACGTGACTAATGTAACTCGTAGCGACCGACCATGTAGTCGAAGGACTCCCGATTTGAAAATAGTCCACTTAGGATTGAAAACGTTCCACTAGTGGATCAAAACCCCGAATAGCACCGCAAGGGCCACGAACACCTCGCACGTGATTAACATAACTCGTAGCAACCAAAATTATAGTCATAGGACTTTCGGTTTAAGAACAGGACACAAATTTGAAAATAGGTGCACTTAAGCTCATAAATGTGCCGCTAGTGGGCCAAAACTCCAAATTTCACCCAAACAGCCGCGCAAGGGGCACGAACACCTCACACATGACCAATGTAACTTTTACCAAATGATCACCTAGTCGTGAGATTCCTAATTCAAGAATAGGATCCGAATATGAAAATATGCACACTTAGGCTTGAACACATGCCGTTAGTGAGCCAAAACCTGAACAACCCTCAAGCGGACCCACAAGGGGCACGAACACCTCGCATGTAACCAGCGTAACTCGTAGCAACCAAATGTGGATTCGTGAGACTCCTATTTTGATAATAAGACCCAAATTTAAATATAGGCACACTTAGACTTAAAAATGTGTTGCTGGTGGGTCGAAACTCGAAACAACCCCCAAATGGACCCGTAAGGGACACGAACACCTCGTACGTGACCAATGTAACACATCGCAATCGACCGCGAAGTCGTGAAACTCCCTATTTCATAATAGAACTTAGATTTGTAAATAAGCACACTTAGGCTTGAACACGTGCTGCTAGTGGGCCAAAATCATGAACAGCCCTCAAACGAACTCGTAATGGGCACGAACACCACGCACATGACCAACATAACTCGTAGCAACTGACTGCATAGTCAAGAGACTCTCGGTTGGAGAATAGGACCCAAATTTGAAAATAGTCAAACTTAGGCTTGAAAATGACGGCATAGTCGCCGGACTCCTGATTTCATAATCGGACCCGAATTTGAAAATAGGCATATTTAGGCTTGAACACATATCGCTAATGGGATAAAAACTCGAATATCCCCCAACCAATAATGCAAGGGACATGAACACCTCGCACGTGGCCAATGTAACTTGTAGCAACTGATCGCGTAGTCATGGGACTCTTGGTTTGAGAATAGAACCCGAATTCTAAAATAGCCATGCGTAGGCTTTAAAACGTGCTGCTAGTGGACCAAAACACCCGATATCCACTAAACGGACCTAGAAGGGGAACAAACACCTCACATGTCACCAACATAACTTGTAACAACCGATCACGTAGCCGCAGGACTTCTGGTTTGATAATAGGACCCAAAATAGCCCATATTTTTTTCATTTAAATATGGTCACGGACTTGAATCGTGACTTTGTTTTAATTTTTTTGTGATAAATTTTTGATCGCGAATTTGGTTCGTAACCAAAGCGAGACATGTTTAAAAGTGGGTCACGACTATAGCCCGTGACCTTTTTGCATCATGTGTAAATATGGAACACGACTATGGTTTGTGACTTTGTTGAAAGGTTTGTCATGCCTGGAGCACAACTTTAGTCCATGACCTTGTTAAAAGGGTTGTCACGATTGGGCCAAGGATTAGGTTTGTGAGTGACTAGTAGCTGTCCTTGTCCTTGTCCTTGACCAGCCTGCCACACGCCGTGGTCCATGAATACTTTTTTTTGTCAGGGATATGGTCCGTGACCAGTGGTTTTGGTCACACCTATTTTGGTTATGGATCGGATTCGTAACCCGTGGGCCTGGTCACGGCCTGAGTCCATGACCATTCGCCTATTTTTGTGTAATGGAGGACAAGTATATAATTAATAACAATAAATTTGTCTTTATATAAATAAGAGAATCTTTTATTTCACATAAGAATAAGTTATGTATGTCCTTGAACTTATAAAAAGCTTATTGATTTGTTAAATTTTGTTGTCATTGTTTATGATGAAGGTGAAGCACTCTTGGTATTAAATTAATTATCTCACACACGTGTGGGAGGTCACAGAATAAGAACTTTGTTATTTGTAAAATATCTTGATCTTAATCAAGACGTGCATATTTTTTAGGGAGTACAACTACTTCAAAGGATAAATTTTGAATTTATTGTAATGAAAGGTGTACGGGGAAAATATCCATGTACCAAGTATCACTATCTCACAAGTTTGATAATGAATGTAAATGAGAATAAGTCACATACAAACATAGAGAACAATAATGTACGTAGTGTGTATAGTTTCTATTAATTTCGTAAGAGATTACGCATACATAAAGGTTTCGTATATGTAAATCCATATGACCTTAATAGGGATGAACATCTCCATTTATAGTGAAACACTTAGTTGTTTTGGGAGTTTATTCTTAAAATCATATATGACATTTATTTTTTAATAAATGTGTGTCGGGTTCATTTTATAATAAGAACCATGTTTGTGAAAATACCTTATATTTGTTCTTAAATTTATTATATGCGATGTCGATCAATTGCACTTAGTAGTAATTCTAGTGAGTTGGATTTGACCTGATCACGAAAGGTAGGAATTTTGATTCGAATGAAATTAAACAGTTCACAGTCCAGATGGGGAGTTGATATCATATTAGTAAAGCTGGGAGTGCAATCATAGTAGTCTATCTTAAACTATATGAACTTGTTTAATGGTTCAGGAACTTGCCTGATACTCTGAATGGGATTATGATTGGTACATTGAGGAATGTATTGAGAATGATTATGGGTGAGATTCAAGTCTAGGTGTTAACTAGACTAGACTTTCACAATCCAACCGGTTTGAAAATGGTGCATAGATTCTTAATCCCTAGGGTATTCTTGCACAATTGTTGCTTTGATTGTTATGAATGCGATTCAATTTTAGTTTAAACTAAATCCTCGCAAGTTAAGAAATTATTGTGTAAGTAGGTTTAAGATCAGAATTTGCAAGAATCCGAATCCAATAAATATCTTGAATTATGATACGTTGTTGAGAGACTTATAGGTTTTGATTCTAACAGTAAACCTAATCAATGATTTTATATTCGGTAGAGTATCAAATAAGTTAAGTTTGATAATTAAGGAATAAATCAGAAGTCGGTTAAAATCAATTCGTGACGAATCGAGTTGACTAAGAGGGTATTGTATACTTAATGTGGGAAATAATATTATGTACCGTAGCAACTTTGCAAATAAAACCTCGTCATTCGAGTAATTAAATAATAATTAAATTAGACTACAGTCGTGATTATTTAGTGGAACTAATTGCGATTAAATAGAGAAAGAAAATAAATTACGTGAATGTAATTTGGTATTTTTGAGTACCTATAGGGATGAAAATTTAATTATTTAGTCTTGGGTTCCTAATATAGTTTATTTACCAAAGTAGCAGGCCCAGGCTCTGTAGAAACCCAATTTAGCCCAATACCATGTCTTATACCTATATATATTGGTGTAAGCTAGGGGTTTAAGATGCATACTCATTATTAAAGGATAGAGAGGGAGAGGAAAAGTACTATCCACATTTTTGTGAAAGTTTGTAGAGAGAAAAAGTCATATTTCACTAAAAATTAGTGTTCGTCTCAAGAAGTGCCCACACACATAGTCTGCTTTGAAAGGATTATATACTAGAAGATAAAAGGCTTTAGTGTGTTCTAACAGGGTTTTATAGGACAATAAAAGGAAGCCCTTCAACTTCTTCTATGTCTATTTCTCCTCATTCGGATCACCTATAAGATTCCCTAAGGTATCGTGATTCCAAACCCTAGGTTTATGCCTTAAACCTAGTTTTTATTCTTCCTTTCTATTTCATGATTAATCAAAGTTTTGGGGATGAAATTTTTTTTCGTGTTTATTAATCCTAACCATTGGTATCAGATCCCCGATTATATATTAATCATATTTTTAGAATTTTAGAGGATAGTGTGAAAGTATTATATCACTTAATAATTATATCTAAAGTTCTCCCAGAACAACCTATTGCAATCATGTTATAATATTTACCATATCTCACACACTTGACATAAGTTATAATAGGATGCATCATCGATCATGATCCGAAAAATCTTTCATACCATGGGTTTTCAATCAACCGGATCATTTTCTTGCTATATTCTTTAGGTGTGCTTGTAAAAACCATTACTTGTGAGTTGATTTAAAACATTGATAATGGAAAAATTGGTAAGAGGTGTCTGAATAGGGTGACATCTACAATTGGAAAAAGACTTAAAAAAATTATTTGTGCAAAATTGAGAGAAAATAATAATAGAAAATGTAAATTTTGAAATAGCACAAATTGAGTGTGATACAATTCAATGACCAATGGGTTTTCACACTTCATCTCATAAGTTAATTTTTTTACCTTATTGTAGTTCTTAACATATACGGTTATCTTTATATTTCTATCAACTTCAATCTAAAATAACTTAAACGTTTTCAGTATTGCTGACTTGTCATAGAATGTTCACTTAAGCGTTTTTAGTATTGTTGAATCGTGTTATGGATTATTTAATTAGGTTTGTTATAGGGTTCGTATGGATTTTGAACTAGAGTCACTATTTTTAAGGTTCTTTAGACCTTTCCTATTATTTAGGTTGCACGTGTTTCGACATTCTAAATCATTTGATGTGCGGAGCCATTCATGTTTTATTTTTATTTATTTTTAGTTTATTTCATTTATTAGTTCCTAATAATTTTTTTAAAGAGCATGTACTTATCACATTCAAACGAGGGTCGTCCTGGTTCAAAAGAGAGCCATTATAGATTGAACGAGGGCCTAGGTTCAAATAGGTCTTCGTCTTAACAGAGTGTCATTTTCATCTCAAATACACTTAAAACCCTATGTCTTCCTAATTATGACATACTAGACCTCCAAGCCCTCATTTCTTCACTCTTTCTTTAATCCAAGTCTTGGTTTTGCCTTCTTGGAGTGTGTAAATCACTTTTTGAGGACCCATTTTAGAGTTTTTGGTCTTTGGGTATGATTTAGGCTCTTTCTCAGTTTGTCCATTAATATATATATATATATATATATATATATATATATATATATATATATATATATATATATATATATATATATATATATATATATATATATATGTGTGTGTGTGTGTGTGTGTGTGTGTGTGTGTGTGTGTGTGAGAGAGAGAGAGAGAGAGAGAGAGAGGGTGACTTGTATTCCCTCGTTACATATATATAGCATTTTCTGGTTTATACATATTATTATGTGTGGAAACATATTTTTTTCCTTTAATTTCTATATATATGCCTATATGTATATGTAGATTTCTGTTTTAAAAAAATAAATCTTTTGGCATAAACTAGTGATAAGAAAACTTATTAGGTATATTTGTTGGTCATTGGTCTTTATGCAGGTTATCGTTGGTAGTTAGGTATTTTTCTTAGATTTTGTACATTGCTATTGTGGTTGGGTCATCGTTGAAACCTATTTTAGGTTACTAGACTAGCTTAGGAAATCTGTAGCTCATTCTCATCCATTTTTCTTGGTTATCTTCCTCCATTGGAAAGATAGCCAAAGAGCTTCCACCTAAGCCCCACTCTCATTTCAGCACACTTCAGTGGGCCTCACGTGAGGAGTACGAGAGATTCATCTCCACCTAGTACTACCCAATGAGAGTGGTGATAAGTGTCTGATATTTCTATCAGAACTTGAGGGTACATTTGTTCCTTCTTAGTTATATGGGAGGGGATGGGAGCTTATATTCTAGATGTGCGATTTTGCGTATGTTGATATGGTTAGGGAGTTTTATTTTCATGTTAGGGTGAGTAGGATTTTATAGTGTCTGTAAGGACACAAATTTCCAATTGAGTCCTCTTATAGTTTTGGCTCAATTCCGGACAAAAACATTTATTCATAGGATTTTATTTAATTGTAATATTCAAGACCTATGAAGTGTTTGTTGAAGACGTAGCGGCAAAGAGTATAAAGCATCATCAACATGCCGTAGTTTATGTGCCTCGTTTGTACGTCATCAACTTAGGTTCCATGCTCCCAAGGTATGAATGTATTTATATTTATATAGGAACTTGGAACAATGTTTATTTGGGTGTTAGGTTTAATAAAACCCTATTTTATTTCAGAAATAATTTAAAAAGAACTTTATATTAATATATATAAATGTTTCTGGGCCAAAATAGAATTTAACAAAAATTTCTGAAACTCGTTCGAAATTTCGTTCGAACGAGATTTTTCGTTCGAACCAAACTTCGTTCGAACGGGACTGCTTTCTAACCTAACTGGTCAGTCGTTAGATAAGTCGTTCGAACGACTTTCTCGTTCTAACGAGATATCTAACGAGCCCAGGCTGGTCGCTCGTTAGAAACCTCGTTCGAACGACAGTCAAAGTCGTTCGAACGAGAATGCCAGGCGGGAACAGTTTTGAGCAGTTTTTTGGCAGTTTTCTCCCATGATCCCCACTTGTTTTTTAACCAACTTTTTCCAGCCTTATGAGGGACGAAAAACACATTTTTCCTTCTAACTTTTCCAACTTAGTTTATCTCCTAGAGAGAGTTTGAGAGCAAAAATATGTTTAGGAAAATGTTCATGTTTTGAGTGTAATTCTTTCAAGAAAAATTTCATACACACTCTAGTTTACACCCAATTGTTTATCCAAGCTTCTATATAAATATCAATTGCTTGGAGATTGTTTTGGCACCGGTTTTTCTCTACACCGAATTGAAGAGAAGTTTGTTTCATTTCTACCCATTTGGAGAAAGGCTCCATGTTTGGGTGACGGTGTGCCTAATTGTCCCATCGGTGTATTCCGAGACCACGGTGGAGCTCCGTTGGTTATCCGCTAATTGGAGGTTGATACAAGAAGGAGCATCACGGCTTGAGAGGGTTCGAGTTTAGGAAGTAAGTCTTTTGTCTTGTATTTTGTAATACCATTTTTAGTGGATTTGAGGCTAGGGCCGTCCCGAGGTTTTTTCCCGTTAGTGGGTTTTTCCTCGTACATCGCGGTGTTGTGTGACTGTTGATTTTATCTTGCTCTATATCACTTAGAACGCATGCTAGATTAATCTCAAGATAAAATTTGGTTTTACAATCACACTTAATTAAATTGGGACTTTAATTTAATATTGGGTAAAATTGGTTTATTCAAGTCACTTGCATTAATTTGGTTTCGCCTAACTTTGAATAATGGTTAATTATGACTTAGGCAAATTCTAGGACTTGAATTTTGTTTTGATTTGTTTTGTTAAAACTATCTCAACGCTTCCGCATTTATTTTAAAAGGAAATTAAACATTTTTAATTGTGATAATTATTAATACCCGGGGATCCAATCCTGACTATTCAAATTGGTATCAGAGCCAAAAACGATAAATTATTTCGTTAAAGATCCTTTACTTTTTGGCTAAATATGGATTTTTCCCCATTTTCAAAATTTCCTATTTTTGATGGTTCTAACTACGCGTATTGGAAAGCGCGAATGAAATCGGCACTTAAATCTATCGATGAACGTGTTTGGATGTCTGTTGTTAACGGTTGGACCCCACCAACACATTTAATTGAAAATGTACATGTTCCCAAACCCGTTGATAGATGGAATGAAAATGAGTTTAAGCTAGCAAATTTTAATTCCCGTGGTTTAAATGCCTTATTTAGCGCTGTCGCACCGGATGAATTCCGACGTATTATGACGTGTGAAACCGCTAAAGAAGCTTGGGATATTTTACAATTAACTCATGAAGGAACGAGTGTCGTTAAAGCTTCAAAACTCCAAAACCTCACCACTCAATTTGAAACTATCAAAATGGATGAAAAAGAAACTTTTGATAAATTTTATGCTAGACTTTCTGATATTGTCAATTCATCCTTTAACTTGGGAGAGAAAATACCTGACGACCGTGTAGTAAAGAAAATTTTAAGGTCCCTACCCGATAGATTTATTCCAAAGGTGACCGTTTTAAATTCTTTACCCACTTTAGCCTCTACGAAATTAGAAGAGCTTGTAGGTGATTTACAAACCTATGAACTAGATATGTTTCCCTCTAAAAATGAAAAGAAAATCGAAAAGGGCGTTGCTTTAAAAGCCCGCAAAGAGGTTAAACAAGTAGTAGAGAGCGATAGTGATAGTGACTCGGAAGATATGGCTTTATTTGCTCGTAAATTTAGAAAATTTCTTAAATTTAACAAAGATAAAGTTAAAAATGATTTTAAGAAATTTGAATCTTCTAAACATGATAAAAACGAGAAGATTTCTAAAGCCGATAAGATCCCTAAACCTAGTAATGAAAATATTGATAGGGACGAGTCTAATAAATGTTTTGGTTGTGAAGGTTATGGCCATAGGGCTTATGAGTGCCCCACTAAACTAAGGAAAGAGGGTAAACGACCCATTTCATATAATGCGACCCTTAGTGATAGTGATAAGGAAGAGAAGCCCGAATCCCCCACTAAGAAAAATTTTGTGGCTTTTATAGCACATGTGAGTGATAATGAGAACTCATCGGATGATGAAATTATAGCACATGCCACTTCCAAGGTCATTGTACATGATTCTCTTATTTTTGATGATAGTGAGAGTGAAGAAGAAGAAAGTGAAAATGAAGAAGAGGTTGATATGAGTGAACTTCAAAATGCTTTTCATGAATTATATAAAGAATCTATTAAATTGAAAAGAGCTAATTTGAAGTTAGAAGCGAGTTTAAGAGAGAGTGTCAAGGTCATTGATCAAAGTGCCTTAATATAAGACCTTAGGACACGTGAGAGGACTCTTCGAGAGAAGCTAGAATACGTAGAAGGCGAGAGAGATAGCCTTAGGGGTTTAATGGAATCCTTGAAAAAGGAGCTTCTTGTTTTTGAAGAGCAAAATGTTTTACTAGAATCTAATATTTTAGAATTGGAAAATAAATTAAAAGATTCTAGTAATGTCAAATTTGATTTGGAGTGTCGTTCGGAAAAACTAGATAAAATGTTAGGAACGGTCCAAATTAAAAATGACACTTTTGGTTTAGGCTTCAATTCTTGTAATGATTTTAACCCTCAAGTCAAAACCAATGTTTTAGGAGAATCTTCTAGGAATGCATTTAATGATCACTCCTTAGATAAATCTTTTCGACATATTCTTACTTGTACACTTTGTGGTCGACAAGGTCATCTTAGGAAATTTTTTTTAGATCTTAAACGAATTCCTAGAAAATCCCATAGTAAAGTAACCACGATAGCTAATGTTCCTACACCCCAAGATAGTAATTCTTCATTAATTTGGGTTAGGAAATCCGACTTGGTTGCCTTACAAAATAGGGATTTTGATTCTCATTTACTTTCACATCCTTCCTCCCTTGCTAAATCTAATGGATGAATGTGTTAGTGTTTGCATACTTTAGCATTTGTACTTCATGCTATATTCATATGCTAAATGTATGCTTGTTTAGTCATTTTCTAGTCATTGCCTTAATTCATATCACATGCTAGAAGTTATGACTTGTTTATCTTTTTGTATTATATTTTGTGTTTGAATCGACTGCATAATATAAAAAGATTTTTGTTTATCATTTGTGTTTTATTTATTTCATTTAAGCTTAATGAAAAATACAAATGATTTTTGTTTGTCCTTTTTGAGTAAATATTTATTTTTGATTAAAAATGTTAAAAACTCAAAAAGATTTTGTTCTGTGTGTATTTTTGTTTGACACACTTTATGTGGCATATATTTGTGTTTGAATCCTATCGTTTACGCTTCCATGTGGCTAGAACTTTTGGTTTAGATTTTCAATCCTTAAAATGTTCTTTACCATGTTTTATATGGAGTAGTTGGATTTTGTATTGTTTAAATGGATTCTATTTCTATATGCCTCTATTCACACATGCACGAGCTCTTTTGAAATCTTAATGTCACATGTTATATTTGAGCTTTTTGAGGTGTTCTCCTATCAATCTAGTCATCTATATATCTATGACCTAGGAGGACTAGTGCATGTCAAAATCCGTTGCATGTGAGATTTGTGTGAAAAATGAAAACATGATAATTTAATATATGCACGGGGAAGGGCTCCGAAAGGATGAATTAAGTCCTTTGCGATAGTAAGCCACCGTTGATTGGATCTAAAAGAAATACGTGATCCAAAGGCCTAAAAACAGAATATTTGGAATTAAACAAAAAGCAATTGCCAAGGCCTATGTTTGTTTGATATATTCATTCACAAACAAAAGAATATATATGCTCATTGAGGGAGAATTGGATGGTATATCAACGGTTTGCACAATGTCCGTTTATCCTAGTCGTCTTTAATGTCATGACTCTATTTGGTTTGTAGAATCATCATCATGCTAGGCTTGTATGCATTGTGTATGTTTGTTCATTGAGTTCAATCTTTATATTGTCACATGAGGTTATATTTAACTGTGATGAAGTTTGCAATCAAATGAGAACTCCGTGAACGTTTCTTAAGTGTTTGGGTCTAAATTTAATTGTTGCTAGTTCACACCCCTACACTTCCGTTTCCATATGACACATTTTTGCCATACGAGTGTGCAAACTTATTGTATTTTGTGTCATGTGTTTTTTTATATCTATATATATGCAAGTTCTATATTGGTATATTTCTAATGTCTATATATATGATATTTATTTATCTTTGCCTTGTTTTTAAATTGCCCATATGCTTTCATGTCTTAACACTTTAAGCTCTCACTTGCTGTTTATTAGTTCTTTCTCCTTTGCCTATTCCCGAACAAAAAGGGGAAGAATGATGATAGGGGGAGAAATGGTATCTAATCCTATTATTATCGTATCTTCGTTTGGGGGAGATTTATCTTAGGGGGAGACGTCTTTCTAAGTAGGTCATGTGTTTAAAAGGGAGAATTAATTTAGGGGGAGTAATTAATTAATTGCATTTAATATTTTGATATTTCCTATGCATTTGATGAGTTTGCTTAAGTGTGCAGGAATTATTCTAAAGCGGCATCTTTCTACGGCAAAGAGTTTGATCCTTGGGTTGAGTCAAGATTGGGCGGGTTATGTTTTGAGTCTAGTAGAGCTTGACGACCCTTTTAGGATTTTTGTTTGGTTTTTGTCCCGGAATAGCCAATGGGGGAGATTTGTAAGGACACAAATTTCCAATTGAGTCCTCTTATAGTTTTGGCTCAATTCCGGACAAAAACATTTATTCATAGGATTTTATTTAATTGTAATATTCAAGACCTATGAAGTGTTTGTTGAAGACGTAGCGGCAAAGAGTATAAATCATCATCAACATGCCGTAGTTTATGTGCCTCGTTTGTACGTCATCAACTTAGGTTCCGTGCTCCCAAGGTATGAAAGTATTTATATTTATATAGGAACTTGGAACAATGTTTATTTGGGTGTTAGGTTTAATAAAACCCTGTTTTATTTCAGAAATAATTTAAAAAGAACGAGTATTTAATTAATTGCATTTAATATTTTGATATTCCCTATGCATTTGATGAGTTTACTTAAGTGTGCAGGAATTATTCTAAAGCGGCATCTTTCTACGGCAAAGAGTTTGATCCTTGGGTTGAGTCAAGATTGGGCGGGTTATGTTTTGAGTCTAGTAGAGCTTGACGGCCCTTTTAGGATTTTTGTTTGGTTTTTGTCCCGGAATAGCCAAAGGGGGAGATTTGTAAGGACACAAATTTCCAATTGAGTCCTCTTATAGTTTTGGCTCAATTCCGGACAAAAACATTTATTCATAGGATTTTATTTAATTGTAATATTCAAGACCTATGAAGTGTTTGTTGAAGACGTAGCGGCAAAGAGTATAAAGCATCATCAACATGCCGTAGTTTATGTGCCTCGTTTGTACGTCATCAACTTAGGTTCCATGCTCCCAAGGTATGAAAGTATTTATATTTATATAGGAACTTGGAACAATGTTTATTTGGGTGTTAGGTTTAATAAAACCCTGTTTTATTTCAGAAATAATTTAAAAAGAACGAGTAATTAATTAATTGCATTTAATATTTTGATATTCCATATGCATTTGATGAGTTTGCTTAAGTGTGCAGGAATTATTCTAAAGCGGCATCTTTCTACGACAAAGAGTTTGATCCTTGGGTTGAGTCAAGATTGGGCGGGTTATGTTTTGAGTCTAGTAGAGCTTGACGGCCCTTTTAGGATTTTTGTTTGGTTTTTGTCCCGGAATAGCCAAAGGGGGAGATTTGTAAGGACACAAATTTCCAATTGAGTCCCCTTATAGTTTTGGCTCAATTCCGGACAAAAACATTTATTCATAGGATTTTATTTAATTGTAATATTCAAGACCTATGAAGTGTTTGTTGAAGACGTAGCGGCAAAGAGTATAAAGCATCATCAACATGCCGTAGTTTATGTGCCTCGTTTGTACGTCATCAACTTAGGTTCCATGCTCCCAAGGTATGAATGTATTTATATTTATATAGGAACTTGGAACAATGTTTATTTGGGTGTTAGGTTTAATAAAACCCTATTTTATTTCAGAAATAATTTAAAAAGAACTTTATATTAATATATATAAATGTTTCTGGGCCAAAATAGAATTTAACAAAAATTTCTGAAACTCGTTCGAAATTTCGTTCGAACGAGATTTTTCGTTCGAACCAAACTTCGTTCGAACGAGACTGCTTTCTAACCTAACTGGTCAGTCGTTAGATAAGTCGTTCGAACGACTTTCTCGTTCTAACGAGGTATCTAACGAGGTTCTAACGAGCCCAGGCTGGTCGCTCGTTAGAAACCTCGTTCGAACGACAGTCAAAGTCGTTCGAACGAGAATGCCAGGCGGGAACAGTTTTGAGCAGTTTTTTGGCAGTTTTCTCCCATGATCCCCACTTGTTTTTTAACCAACTTTTTCCAGCCTTATGAGGGACGAAAAACACATTTTTCCTTCTAACTTTTCCAACTTAGTTTATCTCCTAGAGAGAGTTTGAGAGCAAAAATATGTTTAGGAAAATGTTCATGTTTTGAGTGTAATTCTTTCAAGAAAAATTTCATACACACTCTAGTTTACACCCAATTGTTTATCCAAGCTTCTATATAAATATCAATTGCTTGGAGATTGTTTTGGAACCGGTTTTTCTCTACACCGAATTGAAGAGAAGTTTGTTTCATTTCTACCCATTTGGAGAAAGGCTCCATGTTTGGGTGACGGTGTGCCTAATTGTCCCATCGGTGTATTCCGAGACCACGGTGGAGCTCCGTTGGTTATCCGCTAATTGGAGGTTGATACAAGAAGGAGCATCACGGCTTGAGAGGGTTCGAGTTTAGGAAGTAAGTCTTTTGTCTTGTATTTTGTAATACCATTTTTAGTGGATTTGAGGCTAGGGCCGTCCCGAGGTTTTTTCCCGTTAGTGGGTTTTTCCTCGTACATCGCGGTGTTGTGTGACTGTTGATTTTATCTTGCTCTATATCACTTAGAACGCATGCTAGATTAATCTCAAGATAAAATTTGGTTTTACAATCACACTTAATTAAATTGGGACTTTAATTTAATATTGGGTAAAATTGGTTTATTCAAGTCACTTGCATTAATTTGGTTTCGCCTAACTTTGAATAATGGTTAATTATGACTTAGGCAAATTCTAGGACTTGAATTTTGTTTTGATTTGTTTTGTTAAAACCATCTCAACGCTTCCGCATTTATTTTAAAAGGAAATTAAACATTTTTAATTGTGATAATTATTAATACCCGGGGATCCAATCCTGACTATTCAGTGTCCACGGTTAAAGTCATTGACATAATCATATTACCTGATACCATAGTCGTGCTCTTAGATATTCCTAAAGTTTTGTCACCTCAGTGCCTCGAGCATCCTGATTATCACACTTCTTACTATACCTATATATCCCTGTTCATTTTACACCTATCGCCTTGGACAATTGTAAGCCAAAGTATATCTTTAACCGATTGGTAATCATAGTAATTATAGCCTCGAGCACATTCGGTTCATGCATGACATCGGTACCGCTATGACTATCGATCTTCAATTCATGATTTATAGGCACATATTTTTCATCTGAAATGATGGAGATAGTAGGTTGCGTATGTCCCTACCCTATAGGATATTACTCACCATCGTCATGCAAATAGTCGATGTACTTCCCATTCCTAAATAGAGAACTTTATATTATCTTTTGAGGATCAATGAGGCTATAGATCATCGCACTGAGTCTCATGTACCTGATTATGCCAGAGTTCATCCGCCAATTTCTTCAAATGAGGATGATACTATGTACGTTTAGTCCAAACACATCCTAGCACCTCAGGAATTTATCTTGAGAATGGCCTCACTTACACCAGCACTGCTACCTCAATTTGAGTCTACCTTTTATAATCAATTCACCTGATTCCAATGAGAGATGAAGGAGACTATGCAGTTTCAAGAACAGTAGACATCAATTCTACAAGCACATATAGCAGCTCTAACAAAAAGAGGGGAGTTATGGAGGATTCTTTATTTCAATAGTGGTTTCGGGAGAAGAGAGACCATGAGAGGAAAGATAGATACGAACCATGAGGATCTAGATGTGATGATGATGATGATGATGATGATGATAATGTTGATGCATGATTGGAGAATTTATTTTTTTACTTTATTTAATGATGTACTATTCACAAAGAGAGAGAGAGAGAGAGAGAGAGAGAGAGAGAGAGAGAGAGAGAGAGAGATTTGATTTATCATGTTGTGCATGTTATTCATTTTATACTCTATATTGATTCATGGTTGTTGGGCATGTATTTTTTGTTTTGGATATAATCAGTAGTGATTTCGTATATTCATCGTTTCTTTTACATAATGAGATATCTCATATTCTAGCATTTTTATTTATATAATTATTATGGATACTTGATAGATTTATATAATATTGATGATGTTACATGTCATGTTACGATATGGATATGACATTTCTTATTGATACATGATTTATCATATTCGCGTTTCCATGCATATCTGTAACTTATCTCATTGAGCACATATTTTAATTGATTGTCTTATTTTCTTAATGTCATTGATTTGTGATAAACTTTATTTATTTATTTATTTGTCTTTTTGAGAAAAAACAGGGAAAAAATTTAGGATTCGGGGGTGAGTATATATTTAGGGAGATTAGTTTAGTGCCTACATTGCAGTGTACAAGACTTACCAGTCTCATTATGTTGATACTTCATTTATTGAAGATGTCATACATCTTTATCGAGTCTCACGGGGATTGGTATTGGGTAGATTGATGTATAGGAATTTTTTATCTCGCTATTGGTTTGGATCTTTTTCATTTTTGATTTTTTCCCAAAATAGTCATAGAGGGATATTTGTAAAGACATGTTTTACATTCCCTTTATGTTTTAGTTTGTGTTATCTTAATTCCAAAACAAACATTCCAATCATTTTATCTTTGTATCGAGTTTATAGAGTTGTAAGGTTGCATAATATAAAGACAAAAAGATAAAAAGACAAAGCATGGTGAATTATATTACTAAAGAAAATCGAACTTGTATATTACGTACCAGAGATTTGGTTAAGGTAATGATATTTCAAGTTTTGTAATTCCTTATTGTTTATTTTAATTACTTATAATTGACAAGGAATGAATATAATGAAAGGCTTGAAATATTATTTTAAAAAAATTTGTCAAGTGTCATTACTGAGTGACCTCGTTCGAATGAGGTCATCCTCGGTTGATAGTCTATTATTAAAGGTTGTAGACCTCGATCGAAGATAGATTTTAAACAAGGAACCGTCGATTTAATTCTATTTCTAACGAGGGCTCAGTGACCATAAAAAGTGACCCTCAACTGAATATCTGATTGATTGAGAGACCCTTGATTGAAAACTCTAGCTCGAATAAGGGATCCCTGGTTCGAACGAGGTCATTTTGTCTTAGAAAACATGTTTAAATAGGTCTTTTCTCTACAAAAACTATTTAAACACCTTTAGACGCGTATCCTAATTAATAAAGAACAGGTTTTTTTCAAATTCCTAATTTGGTTTTGCTAGACTTCATTCCTTTTTAAGAGCATTCCAACTCTAGGCAGCTAAAGTAGACTTTAGGTTTATGAATCACCTCAGGTCTTTTACATGGAAGAGGATAGCATATAGGATTACGTGCTTGTTGATCATTTCCTAATCAATATTGGTGGATACATAGGCTTGGAGGTTGTATACATGTCTTCTTAGATTGGAGCAGCTATCACTGGTACGGAAAGAGGCAAAGGAAATAATGCAAAGGAACGACATCTTGGCATGTGTAGACATTTCGTTCTAATCCCTTGAGATACCAGAGGATTATGGTGCCAACTGTCATCCTCCAAAGACCAGCAAAGCATAAAACCATAACCCAAACCCTGGCAACCCAAGGAAAAAGTCCAAAGATACCCATAACAGGACCACAAATAAGACCCAAAATCAAAAAAATGCAATCGTGACCAATCGGTCCCTCGAGAAAATTACTCGTACTGACTGATCCTGCCAAGGGCTGACCGGTCCTATACTCCTGGTAGTTTGCCTATAAATAGAGTAATAACCAACCACTTCTGGGGAAATTAACTCTTCCTATTAAATATTAGTTTTCTTTTTTGTTGCTTTTTCTCTCTAGTAAAGCCTCCCCAAAACTCTCTTCTTTTTCCTTCCAAATCCCTTTCCAACCAGTTCCATCTTTTTACCCAAAAACCTAAAACTTTCTCTTCTTTTCACATAAATCCAATAACTCCAAAACACACTTTTTTCTTTAAAGCAACACATTATTACTGAAGAAGCAATATATATATTTCATAAAAGGTCGATTTCAAGTTTAAACACTACCGCAACAAAAAAGTACACGTATAACATCATAAGTACATTCTTTCTAGTTATTTTAAAATAAAAGTCAAAACCTAAAAAGGGTGTTATGTGCTTTAACACCACCCATTAACTTCTTTTTCGTCTTATCCATTTATGGCCTTTCTTTAAAGGTCATATCAGAACTATGTTGACTTTGATTCTACCTATGGAAAATACATAGGCGTAATAGGGAGTCCATTTTTGAAACTCAAGTCAGATCTATTTACATGTTCTACTCTTTATTTATGCAAATATAAAAAACATATAAAATCCTACAAAACCAATTTGAGTGATTCTATGAGTAAACCAATTACATCCGAACATATTTTATAAACTCAACCCTATCAACATTTCTAGATCTAAACCAAATCTACTCTGAAACCATTTTAAGACATCAAAAGGAGTTAAGATCTCTCACATAGAGCCTTTTTAAGAGGTAAAATCCCTCCTAGTCATTTTCTAAACTATGTGGACTTTGAATCACTCCTTGCGAGTGCGTAGGCTAACTTGGATTGACATCTAAGTAAATAGGTCCAACTTTGTGTATATATATATCATTTGTGTATATTGTCTATACACGCATCCCACATTGCACTACATTATACTGTCTATTTACACATTAATTATTTTCATTTAATTTTTTCTTTATAAAATGCTTACATAAATATTTTACATCTACATTTGAAACCGAACAAGTGGAGTGGGTGCCTAACACCTTTCTAATGTATAACCTAGTCCCTTGACCTTTGACTTTTTGGTTAAATACGAAGATCACTAGGTCATCACGAAGACCTACCCCTAATTTTGTTTATTTAAGTAAAATAGACTGGCAAGTCCTTTTTTAAAGCGAACAAAGTGATGAACATGTGTCACCATGAAAGACCTCTTATTCAAACACCCACGGATGTGGGGGGGGGGGGGGGGATAGATATTTCGTTGGGTCCAAGTTCTCATAGTGGTGACTCCGTTGCGGACTCATCCCAGGCGAACTGAACTCATTTTAATGTAAATTCATATTTACTTCAGCATGTTATTTGTGTACATCCATGAATATTTTATTCTTTTACTATCTTTTTTAGATACCTAACTACGTAGAAAAACATTATTACTACATGCACTTATTGGGATAAGATTGTACCTTAGGCACCCTTTGAACCTTGTTTGTGATATGTATGAGAAGACACATAATAATATGAAGTTAAATTGGCTATTTCCATAAATAAAAGACTTTCCATCAGATGCACATTAGTTCGTTCCATAATATATGCAAACCACTGTATACCCCATCATCCTGGGAAGCCTAGGAATATGATTTCGGTATAAGCAATGCAAGTTCGTAGTGACAACTTCCGTTCTTCTTGGCCTCGCACCATCAGTGTATATCGAATGGTAAGTTTTCGATAAACCTCACTCACATACCTCAAGGACATCGAGTCATCTCTCCCACCGACTTGTAATACTCCATATTTCTGTGTACTTGGAATTTAAATTATTCGCTTTATTTGAAATTACGCGAGTGAAGTAATTTAATTGAATTAAATAAAAATGTGGTTATTAAATATTAATCTAAAGAAAGAGATAATGATTGATATTATGTGTTAAATTTACTAAGTGAATAGTAAATGATTTATAGAAATTATTATGTGTCATGGCGAGTGAGATTGGCGTAATTAATTTTATCTCAACCGGGAGTCGCGTGTAATACCCCGTAATTTTGATAACTTTTAAAAAGGGATTTATTTAGAATTGATTGAATAATTTTGAATTAATTCGAATTTAATTATTACTTGAGAATATAGTAATATATGATATATGTTGAATATTATTTAGAAAATCAAAGTAATATGTGACTTTACTTATGATTAATTTTAGAAGTTGTCGCGAATAGTTAATACGACAATTTCGGTGAATAAGTCAGACGCGTGTGAAAGTAGTGTCGGGACTGAATTTATATAAAATAAAAGAGGAATATTGTTATGTCATCCAGATGATCATTTTGACTGCGCCAAAGTGCTCGGAAGGATTTTAATAGTCAAAAAAGTCTACTCGGACGTTTGTATAGGGTCTCGGGGCACTTTGGAGCCGAATAGTCACCTCAGAGGGTTAATATAGTCTTTTCACTTGGAAGGTGAATAGTGTACACGAATTTGGGAGGTTAGTTATAATTCTAAAGGGTTTAGCTTATTCATTCATTACACAAACTTAGAGAGAAAGCAATTGAGAGAGAGTAAGCAACACTTACAGTCTTGTATCTAATATTTGAGTTTAAAAAATCTTTCATGGTATCTAAGCGGTAAGCTCTTGCGAGTATTCCTGATTCGGGTAGTCCACACGAGTACACCATTTTTCGGCGGCGGTAGACACCATTCATTGCTACCGTCCGTCGGGTACAAAAGTTAGAGTAAGAATTTTTCCAATGCCCGATACGGAACACACTGGTGGTTGAAGATGTTGAAACTTATCCTCGGCAAGATAAAAGAGAGAGGTAAAACACCTGCTACCATTGAAAGCACTGAGTTGCCCCTAGTTTGTTTTTTTATGAAAGCAGTTGAGCCTCTAATGCTGTTGTTGAAGAAACCAACAATGTTACTCCTAGTGCTGCTAATGCTGCTGCTAAAGAAAGCAGTGAAAATATTCTCCATCATCCTTATGAGTTTATAAGAGTGTCACAAAGGGAAAGTTATCTTCAGAGAAAAAAAAGACAGAGTTAATAAATTTCCAGCGTGTATGTTGGAAGTAATTCTAGTCCAAAGAACATTTTCGATTCTAAAACAAAAATTTTGCTAGTCTCTAGATGGGACTTTCTACCTACGGTCAATATAATTAAAAAAAAAGGTCGAGATTAGTGGCAACTTAGCCCACTTTGAAAGAAATTTTAACTTAAAGTCATTTAAGTTGCAGTAGAAAAATTCTTTTTTTCAAAAAAAAAAAGAGGAAGGTTTGAATTTGTTTTTTGAAACTCTAAAAAAAAATATTGCAAGTTGACGTAACTTTGCAAGCATATTTTTTTTAACAACTCTGGCCCTTGAATCCATCGTGATCAAGCCCAACTCAATGGCCCCTGAATCCATCATGTTCAAGCCCAAGAAGCATAGAGCCTCTGAATCCATTGTGATCAAGCTCAATTTGGCCCAAGAGACCAATTACAGGTGTCAGTCCAGCCAAAATCGATAATAGAGCCTATGAATCTTTTACGATCAAGCTTATTTTGGTCTAAAAGGCCCATTACAAGTGTCGGTCTAGCCAAAACCGTTGATTGATCCTCTGAATCAAATATGATCAAGCTCATTCCGATCTATGAGACCTTATTTTTTTTATGAAGCTGAGTATTATACCCTTGCATCCATAAATCATATGTGTTTTATTTATTCTCAATGTTTTTGGGTTAAAGTGGAGATCTTCTCAGTTTGTTCGATCGCACTCATATCCAAACCTTTGTTAACTCGACAATTTCAATATCTTCGGTCCAAGCTCAATGTGTCTTCACTACCCACACTTCGCTTGAGGGGAAATGTTAGAAATATAATATTTGATAACTGAGATATCAAGCTCAAGCTCTCCACAATCATGGACTTATTCAAAGTGTACGACACAATCATCATGGACTTATTCAAAATGTCCGTAATATTAGGAGTTGTTGTTAACAACAACAAGTTTTATTAACAGCTATATTGTTTGTTAGTTCCCTTATTTTCTCATGCTCGTTTATTTTGTAAGAAGTATATATACTGACATCTATGATGAATAAAATGTAAGCAACAATTACAGTCTACTATCGAATATTTGAGTTTTAAAAAAAGAAAAAAAATTGAGAGAGAGTGAGGAGTCCTCTAGGAGAAAAGGAAAAGTTTTTGTGGTAAAACTAAGAGCCAAATGTCACCACCACCGGAAGTTGACCCGAGAAGGGAAGAACCACCAGGACATTCATCCCCAAAGGTTTAGAACTTCAGAAGAGGCAAGTGATTTGATAATTGAAATATAGTTAGTATAATGTCCATGTTAGGATAGTTATAAATTATGAGAAATTATATGTTTTGGAGACAAACTAGCTAGATGTTAATTCATTTCTGGAAAATAAACATATGTAGGATTAATCTCATGTTGTTGGTAGATATGAATCCACGAAATAAACATCACATGTTGGAGAAACTCTGAGAATTATAAGTTTGTTCTTAAAATATCATATATTTAGTTTTCTCAAAAAAAATATGAGAAACATGCTTTTAATCCAATCTCTTGATGATTCTAGGTCGTTTAAATCAGAAAGAATCATTTACATATTTTTCTATATCATGTGGTATGGATTATAAGAATTTTGGGATGTTAAAATAGAGGTTTGGATGATTAACAGTTGTGTAACCTGTAGGATAAATATTGCATAATCTGGGCTGATAACTGGGTGATCGATCGATCGACCCATGAATGTCGATCGATCGATAAACCTGTGATCATCGATCGATCGACCTCCCCAGAAAACATGAACTTGTTCCTTTTTAATTCTTGATTTAATTCCAAAACTTTTAGGAATTTTTGGTGATTATTATTTGAACATAATGGGACTTATGAAAGGACAGTAGAACAGAGGAAGACCCGGATTAATGTTATTATGTTTGGGATTTAAATTAAGGAGAAGTATGTTAATTAATCAAATGAATTACGGTTGTTAGATTCATGTTTTCGGTTGTAATTCGTTTATGTGAAGATTAAGGATAGGACCAGTAGGGTGGGGATCATTTGAATCACTTGGAAAATATTAAGTCCATATGTGATTAATCTTAAGTGAAGGAATTTATAATTATGAGAGAATAGGTTTTATCGAATATAATTCTAATTAAAGATGAGTTTAATTCACAATTATTCGGGGAGTATGATGAAATGGACCAGTAGGGTATGAGTGATTTTATTACTGAATATATATCAAGGAAAACTTATTTAATCTTCGGGTAATGAGATAGGCTCGGGAAAAATAAATTAAGGAGTAAAGTCATAATATTTAATACGTAGAATTTGAGAGATAGATATTACTACGTATGGGAATTATCTTATGGTTGTACGAATACCTTAATGATATATATATATATATATATGTGTGTGTGTGTGTGGATGTATACCTATATTATAGTTTATTATGTGTACGACATACCTACTCTACCTGCTATCGGGGTGGAGGTTTCGCATAGTGGACGGTCTTATCCTGTGCGCCCAATTTGGGAGGATTTTTAGATACGTACCCAGAGTATATTACCTTGGAAATGTGTTATCTGAGATATGATGGTTCGACGATTTAATGGGAACGTAGGTATGTGCATGACCCATTTAGCTGGGGAGTATGCTCGCCTCTAACATATGCGTGTTATGTTATTTATGATTCGAGGAAGACAACGAACTTTTTGTCCTTTGAACAATGAGAATTGTAACTGGACATGATAGCAGAGTATGCATGCACTACATCTGTGTCTGGGAGATGTGATATTGCTATATATTATAGGGTGAATATATATACTAGGATTCAATCTACAGTATGAAATTGTAGTTGACTGTGAATAAAAGAAATTGAATTTAATTAGGTAAAAGAATACTTAATCCTAAGGCTTTGAAAGTAATATTCATATTAAAAGAGAAAAGAATAAGAATAATTATATTACGTATGGTATGGGACATACGGAGTTTTTATATGGGACATAATCATGTTGTCAGGAAACCATAATTAAGAAGTTACTCGGATACGTTAGACATGCAGTCTAGGTAAGATGAGAGAATATCAAGTGAGAGTCTAAAACCTAACATGTACATAATAAATACTTTATTGCACTTGTTAAACACTTTCTTTTTTAAAATATTTTACAATCGGGCTCTGACTGGTTTCCTTGTATATTCTCTTCTCGACTATATCTATATTAACGGGTGCCCAGCATCAGGGACGTGCAACTTAGGGTATGGATGTTTCATCATGAGTTGCTGTTCCTAGAGATGCAGACTTGTTTAGACAATTCATTTATTTTATTCCTATGTTTGTAGTACTTCTCTTACTTAGGGAATGTTGCCCAGGATTCTAGTATTCCATTTACCATTCAAATATTGTATTGGGTTTATGTTGGTACCTTCATTTTGGTTTGTTTGATTTATTTTGGATATTTTAAACTGGGAAGTTTTATCTAGTTGCATTTAATCTTGTTATTCACTATTCAATTGTGTTAAGAGACTTCTCTAGTGTTGATCAGTATTGTGGTAATGGTTTTCAATTGTTATAAATCTTGGAAAATGTTTTTAACACTTAGCTTAATTAAGTATTGGGCGAGTTATTTTAAAAAGAAAAATGTTTTTTGACAGTGATGCTGAGAATGAACAAACTGTATATTCTATTTAATTTAATAAAGGAGTAGCTACCCGGTATTTAATGAGGCGGGGTGTTATAGGTGGTATCAGAGCATCAGGTTCTAGAGTCTTTAGGATCTGTTCGGCTTACTTATGCTTTCTACTTAGCGTCCTTTGATATAGAGCCCTATCATTAGGATTGTTGAGAATAATATTTGCACATTTATGACTTTAGCTTTTTATGTGGTATTTTAAAATACTGATTTTGATGTATCTCACTTCAGATGCCTCCACGACGTGCACAAAGAGCCCCGGGTTCAGCACAACTAGCTCCATAACCCGCTCTAGCACAGGGCATTATATATGCGACAGAAGTTGCTGCCATTGTTGCTCAAGCAGTAAATATTGCCTTGAAAGCTTCCCAACAAGATCCTCCACCAGCACAAGCAGTGCCACCAGCACCAGTGCAAGGGTTTCCCACTACTTGGGAACGCGTTAGGAAGGCCTTCCAAAAGGCACATCCACCAGAATTCAAAGGGGGTTCTGACGTCGTAACCGCTAGCTAATGGAAGAAAGACATCCAATGACATCTGCAAATGTATGAAGGTACAGAGGTTCAGAAACAAATGCTAGCTATGTTCAAGTTGGTTGGTGCATCTCTACAGTGGTGGGAGTCCACTACCACAACAGAGGAGAGGGACACTTTGTCTATTCAGGACTTCTGGGTGCGATTCGATTGCAAATACTTTCCTTCTGCAGTTCAGAGTCAGATGCGGAGGAAACTCTTAGACCTCACCCAGGAAGGGAAATCAGTTGTTTAATACGAAGAAGAGTTTATTATGGTGACCAATTTGGTGCAAGGAGAGGTACCTACTAAGGAGAAAAAAGATTCAGTTGTTTCGGGATGACCTTACTTGGAGTATTCACCAACATTTGTTGGGAAATATTTCCTTACATACCTACAATAATGTTTTGAATGTCACCTTACTTCACTGCCAGGACCACCGTCTTCATCTCAAGGGAAGTAAGAGGGGAACTGACTCCAGTCAGCAGGGTCATACTGGACGAAATGGCAGTGGATCATCTTCATCTCAAGGGCAGCCGAAACAGTGTGATCAAAATTTGCAACCATGGGATTATGCAAAACAACTGAGATCAGGAGGATTTCATTATGGGCAGGGTGGTAATAGGTATGGCCACCAGGGCCAATAGCACAATCAGGGGGCCATCAGGGCCAAGGCAGAGGTGGAAATGGTCCACAAAGCCATGGCCAACAGGGTCGTAATTGGGGGAAATTTGCAGGTAGATGTTTCACTTGTGGCAAAGCTGGTCACAAGAAATAAGATTACCCAGATAAGGGTAAGATGCCCCAGCAGCAAGCAGCAGGTGCGCACCGAGAGCCTCAGAGGCCTATGTTTCCAGCTACTCTTCCAGCACCAGCCCAGGTGCCAGCCTTACCATCCATTCCAGCAGCTCTGTCGTAACAAGGGAAACAACAGTATGGATGTGTGTACAATGTTCAATAGGCGGCAGTTCAGCAGCCAACACACGCGATTGAGGGTATGTTTTCTATCTTTGGAGTTTTGGGGCGTATTTTGTTTGATACGGGAGCATCACATTCTTTCATATCCAGTAGTTTTGCCCGGGCCACAGGGTTGTTAGACACAACCAATAGTACTATTACTTATATTGATTCACCTATGGGTCATGGCACACCTATTTTCTTTATATGCCATAGTGTGAGTATAGAGATTGGGAGTTTTATTTTACTAGCTGATATGCTTATATTAGAAATGTCCGAATACAATTCTATTATTGGGATGGACTGGCTAGTCACTTACAGAGCCACGATTGATTATTTTTGGTAGGAGTATTATATTTGCTATTCCTGGTCCAGAGATGTTCATAGTAGCGATGCCTCAGCCCGAGGGGGGATCGTCCATTCATTTATATTACTTAGAGGAGGAGACCTTTATGGGAGTTATAATTTCCCTTGATTTAATTCCAGTTGTTAAAGAATTCGCCGATGTGTTTCAGGATATACCTGGATTACCGCCTAGTAGGGAAATTGAGTTTGTGATTGACTTAGCACCAAGCACTCGACCTATAGCTCGTGCTCCCTACCATATGGATCCTACAGAGGTGAGAGAATTGAGGGATCAAATGGAGAAGTTATTGGGACAAGGTTTCATCTGTACAAGTACCTCACCTTGGGGTGCCCCCAGTTCTGTTTTTAAAGAAGAGGGATGGATCCTTACGACTGTGTGTTGATTATCGGGAGCTTAATAAAGTCACGATACCGAATAAATATCCTTTACCCCACATCGATGACTTGTTTGATCAGTTGAGAGGTGCAGCATACTTCTCAAAGATGGACTTGAGATCTGAATATCACCAATTAAGAATCAGATAATAGGATGTATCGAAGAAAGATTTTCTAACACAATATGGATCTTACGAGTTCCGAGTTTTGCCGTTTGGGTTGACCAATACGCTGGATGTATTTATCGACTTGATGAACCGAGTATTCAGAGAGTTACTAGATCATTTTGTCATTGTCTTCATAGATGACATCATGATTTACTCTAATACAGAAGAAGGCACGCCAAGAATTTATGAAAGGTCCTACAAACACTATGTGAGCATCAGTTGTATGCTAAGTACGGCAAGCGTTGGTTTTAGCTCCGAGAGGTTCAATTCCTGGGGCATATAGTGTCAGAAATAGGTATTTCAGTTGATCCTAGCAAAGTATCAGTGGTGAGTGAATGGGGATAACCCACAAAATCGATGGAGGTACACAGTTTCTTAGGATTAACTGGCTACTACATACGGTTTATCAGAGGCTTTTCAAAGATTATGGGACCAATGACTAATCTAACCCGTCAAGGCATACCGTTTGTTTCGGATGATGCGTGTCAGTTGGCGTTTGATGAACTGAAGGATAAGTTAACTTCTGCTCCGGTACTAGCGCTGCCCAGGCCAGGAGTGGAGTATCTTAAATACACTAACGCATCGTTACAAGGACTCGGTGGGGTTTTTCAGTAAGAAGAGAAGTCTATGACTTTTGCCTCTTGTAAGCTTAAGCCTCATGAGAAGAACTACCCTACCCACGACTTAGATCTTGCAGTGGTCTTATTTACCCTTCGGATATGGAGACGCTATATATTGGGTGAAAAGTTTCGCTTATTCACCGCTCACAAGTCACTACAGTATTTGTTCACTCAGGGAGAGTTGAATATGCTACAGCGCAGGTGTGTTGAACTCGTGAAGGATTATCAGTTTGAGATACAGTATCATCCGGGAAAGGCTAATGTGGTAGCCGATTCTTTGAGTCATAAACCTGAGGGTGAACTAGCCTCGGTATGGAAGGCAAAATGGAAGGAACTAGGCCATCAGGATGCAGCTGTTAGGTCATTTATATCTGTTATGACCATTACTCCTCAAATTATGAAGATGGTAGTACAGGCCCAGGAAACTGATCCATTCTGTCAGGAGAAAAGTCGATAACTTTTGGTTAAAGGAGTAGATTCTTACTCAGTGAGCTCAAGGGGAGGCTTATGCTTTAATGGGAGGCTGATTGTTCCAGAAAGGGAAGAGTTGCGACAAGCGGTGATGTCTGAGTCACATGGTTCCAAATTTGTGGTACATCCTGGTGGGGATAAAATGTACCAAGATATGTCGCGACATTATTGGTGGAGCGGAATGAAGAAAGTTATTGCTGAGTTTGTCTCTAAATGTGCAACGTGCCAGCTAGTGAAAGTGGATCATTAGAAGCCAACAGGGTTTCTTCAGCCATTAGAGATTTCGATGTGGAAATGGGAGAGCATTTCCATGGATTTCATCACCACGCCACCTACCACTCAGAGAGGTCACGATTCCATATGGGTGATTATGGATCGGTTGACTAAGGCAGCTAACTTCTTGCCGGTATGGACTGATTATGCTATAGGGCAGTATGCACAGCTTTTTATAGTCGAGATAGTAAAGTTACATTGAGTTCTGCTTAATATTGCGTCCGATCGGGATAAGATCTTTATTTCCCAATTTTGGGAAAGTTTTCACGAGGCCATGGGTACTGAAGTGCGGTTGAGTACAGCCTATCACCCACAGACTGATGGTCAAACAAATCGTACTAACCAGATGTTAGAGTATATGTTGAGTATGTGTATTCTGGATTTTGGAAGGAGTTGGGAACAATATCTTCCTTTGGTGGAATTTATGTAGAGCAATTCCTATCAGTTCACCATTGGTATGGCCCCATTTTAGGCATTATATGGTAGACCTTATCACTCTCCTGCATGCTGGTTAGAAATGGGGGACAACAAACTACTTGGGCCAAAAGTTATTCGGGATACGTTTGCCAGGATTGAAATGATCAGAAGTCACATTCGTGTAGCGCAAGATAGACAGAAAATCTACGTTGATGCTAAGAGGTTCTTTAGGGAGTTTAGCATGGAGGTCCAGGTACTTTTGCGAGCATCTCCGATGAAGGGGATAGTGAGATTTGGGAATAAGCGGAAATTCGCACCAAGATATGTAGGGTCATTTCCTATCATAGAGAGAGTGGGACCAGTAGCATATAGAATTGGGCTATCGAAACACTTGCATCGTATACATGACGTGTTCCACATTTCTTCATTGCGATGGTATCTTCGAGATGAGTCGGATCACACTCATACTGCATTGGAGGAAGTGGATTTTTATCCAGATAGTTCTTGCGCGGAGCGACCAGTGATGATCTTAGACCACACTAAGAAACGCTTGAGATCGAAAGTAGTTCCGCTTGTGCGTGTCCAGTGGGCACACCATAATATTGAGGAATCTACCTGGGAGTGTGAGGACGATATGCGCGAACGTTATCCAGAGTTATTTGTTCTAGGTATGATTTCATTTTTTTGAATTTCAGGACGAAATTCCGTTATTAGGGGGAAGTATATATTACCCCGTAATTTTGATAACTTTTAAAAAGGGATTTATTTAGAATTAATTGAATAATTTGGAATTAATTAGAATTTAATTATTACTTGAGAATATAGTAATATATGATATATGTTGAATATTACTTAGAGAACCAAAGTAATATGTGACTTTACTTATGATTAATTTTTGAAGTTGTCGCGAATAGTTAGTACGGCAATTTCGGTGAATAAGTCAGATGCGTGTGAAAGTAGTTTCGGGACTGAATTTATATAAAATAAAAGAGGAATATTGTTATATCATCCAAATGGTCATTTTGACTGCGCCAAAGTGTTCGGAAGGGTTTTTAGAGTCAAAAAAGTCTACTCGTACGTTTGTATAGGGTCTCGAGGTACTTTGGAGCCGTATAGTCACCCCGGACGGGTAATATGGTCTTTTCACTTGGAAGATGAACAATGTACACGAATTTGGGAGGTTAGTTATAAGTCTAAAGGGTTTAGCTTATTCATTCATTCCACAAACTTAGAGATAAATCAATTGAGAGAAAGTGAGGAGTCCTCTGGGAGAAAAGGAAAAGTTTTTATGGGAGAACCAAGAACCAAATGTCACCACCACCAAGCACCACCGGAAGTTGAGCGGAGAAGGGAAGAACCACCAGGACATTCATCCCCAAAGGTTCAGAACATCATTAGAGGCAAGTGATTTGATAATTGCTATATAGTTAGTATAATGTCCATGTTAGAATAGTTAGAAATTATGAGAAATTATATGTTTTGGAGACAAACTAGTTAGATGTTAATTCATTTATGGAAAATAAACATATGTAGAATTAATCTCATGTTGTTGGTAGATATGAATCCACGAAATAAACATCACATGTTGGAGAAATTCTGAGAATTATAAGTTTGTTCTTGAAATATCATATATTTAGATTTTTGGGAAAAAAATATGAAAAACATGCTTTTAATCCAATCTCTTAATGATTCTAGGTTGTTTAAATCAGAAGGAATCATTTACATATGTTGGTATATCATGTGGTACGGAATATAAGAATTTTTGGGCGTTAAAATAGAGGTTTGGATGATTAAAAGTTGTGTAACCTTTAGGATAAATATTGCAGAATCTGGGTTGATAACTGGGGGATCGATCAATCGACCCATGAATATCGATCGATCGACCCCTGACCATCGATTGATCAACATCCCCAGAAAACATGAACTTGTTCCTTTTTAATTCTAGATTTAATTCCAAAACTTTTACGAATTTTTTGTGATTATTATTTGAACATAATGGGACTCATGAAAGGACAATAGAACATAGGAAGACCCAGATTAATGTTATTATGTTTGGGATTTAAATTGGGGAGAATTATGTTAATTAATCGAACGAATTACGATTGTTAGATTCACGTTTTGGGTTGTAATTTGTTTATGCGAAGATTAAGGATAGAACCAGGAGGGTGGGGATCATTTGAATCACCTGGAAAATCTTAAGTCCATATGTGATTAATCTTAAGTGAAGGAATTTATGATTATGAGAGAATAGGTTTTATCGAATATAATTCTAATTAAAGATGAGTTTAATTCACGATAATTCGGGGAGTATGATGACATGGACCAGTAGGGTATGAGTGATTTTCTTACTGAATATATATCAAGGAAAACTTATTTAATATTCGAATAATGAGATAGGTTCGGGAATAATAAATTAAGGATAAAATCAAAATATTTAATACGTAGAATTTGAGAGATTGATATTACTACGTATGGGAATTATCTTATGGTTGCGTGAATACCTTGATGATATTATATATATATATATATATATATATATAGGTGGATGTATACCTATACTATAGTTTATTATGTGTATGACATACCTACGCTACTTGCTATCTGGGTGGTGGTTTTATGTAGTGGACGGTCTTATCCTGTGCGCCCATTTTGGGAGTATTTTTAGATTCGTACCCTGAGCATAGGACTTTGGAAACGTGTTATCCGAGATATGATAGTTCGACGATTGAATGGGAACGTAGGTATGTTCGTGACCCATTTGGCTGGGCAGTATGCTCGCCTCCAACATATGTATGTTATGTTATTTATGATTCGGGGAAGACACCGAACCATTTGTCCTTTGAACAATGAGAATTTTAACTGGACATGATAGAAGAGTATGCATGCAACACAGATGTGTCTGGGAGGTGCTATATTAGTATATATTATAGGGTGAATATATATACTGGGATTCAATCTAATGTGTGACATTGTAGTTGACCGTGAATAAAAGAAATTTAATTTAATTAGGTAAAAGAATACTTAATCCTAAGTCTTTGAAAGTAATATTCATATTAAAAGAGAAAATAATATGAATAATTATATTACGTATGGTATGGGACATATGGAGTTTTTATATGGGACATAATCAGGTTGTCAGGAAACCATAATTAGGAAGTTACTCGGATACGTTAGAAATGCACTCTAGGTGAGATGAGAGAATATCAAGTGAGAGCCTAGAACCGAACATGTACATAATAAATTCTTTATTTCACTTTTTAAACACTTACTATTTTTAAATCTTTTACAATCGGGCTCTGACTGGTTTCCTTGTATATTCTCTTCTCTACTATATCTATATTAACGGGTGCCCAGCATGAGGTACGTGCAGCTTAGGCTATGGATGTTTGATCATGAGTTGTAGTTCCTGGAGATGTAGACTTGTTTAGACGATCCATTTATTTGATTCCTATGTTTCTGGTACTTCTCTTATTTAGGGCATGTTGCCCAGGATTCTAGTATTCCATTTACCATTCAGATATTGTATTGGGTTTATGTTGGTACCTTCATTTTGGTTTGTTGGATTGATGTTGGATATTTTAAAATGGTAAGTTTTATCTAGTTGCATTTAATCTTGTTATTCATTATTCAGTTGTGTTAAGAGACTTCTCTAGTGTTGATCAGTATTGTGGTAATGGTTTTAAATTGTTATAAATCTTGGAAAATGTTTTTAACACTTAACTTATTAAGTATTGGGTGAGTTATTTTAAAAAGAAAAATAGTTTTTGGCAGTGATGCTGAGAATGAACCAAATGTATATTCAGTTTAATTTAATAAAGGAGTAGTTACTCGGTATTTAATTAGGCGGGGTGTTATAGGTGGTAACAGAGTATCAGGTTCTAGAGCCTTTTTGATCTGTACGGCTTACTTATGCTTTCTGCTTAGCGTCCTTTGATATAGAGCCCTATCATTAGGATTGTTGAGAATCATATTTGCACATTTAAGACTTCATCTTTTTTTGTGGTATTTTAAAATAATGATTTTCATGTATCTCATTTCAGATGCCTCCACGACGTGCACAAAGAGCCCAAGTTGCAGCACAACCAGCTCCACATCCCGCTCTAGTACAAGGCACTATGAATGCGGCAGAAATTGCTGCCATTGTTGCTCAAGCAGTAAATATTGCCTTGGCGGCTAACCAACAAGCTCCTCCACCAGTACAGGCAGTGCCACCAGAACGAGTGCAAGGGTTTCCCACTACTTAGGAACGCATTAGGAAGGCCTTTTAAAAGGCACATCCACCAGAATTCAAAGGGGGTTCCGACGACGTAATTACTAGACAATGGAAGAAAGACATATAGCGGTATTTGCGAATGTATGAATGTACGAAGGTTTAAAAACAAATGCAATCTACGTTCAAGTTGGTTGGTGCAGCTCTGCAGTGGTGGGAGTCCACTACCACAGCAGAGGAGAGGGACACTTTGTCTATTCAGGACTTCTAGGTGCGGTTCGATTGCAAATACTTTCCTTCTACAGTTCAGGATGAGATGCGGAGGAAACTTTTAGACCCCACCCAAGAAGGGAAATTAGTTGATGAATGCGAAGAAGAGTTTACTATGCTGACCAATTTGGTTCCAGGAGAGGTACCTACTGAGGAGGAAAAGATTCAGCTATTCAGGGATGGACTTACTTGGAGTATTCGCCAGCATATGTTGGGAAATCTTTCCTTATAGACATACAATGATGTTTTGAATACTGCCTTACTTCACTTCCATGACCACCGTCTTCATCTCAAGGGAAGTAAGAGGGGAACTGACTCCAGTCAGCAGGGCCGTACTGGAGGAAATGGTAGTGGATCATCTTCAGCTCAGGGACAACCAAAATAGGGTGATCAAAATTCACAACCATGGGATTATGCGAAACGTCTGAGATCGGGAGGATTTCATTATGGACAGGGTGGTAATAGGCAAGGCCACCAGGGCCAATAACACAATCAGCAGGGCCATCAGGGCCAAGGCAGAGGTGAAAATGGTCAACAAGGTCGTGGCCAACAAGGTTGTAATTGAGGGTAATTTGCAGGTAGATGTTTCACCAATGGCAAAGCTGGTCACAAGAAATAATATTACCCAGATAAGGGTAAGATGCCCCAGCAGCAGGTGCACACTGAGAGCCTCGGAGGCCTATGTTTCCAACTTCTCTTCCAGCACCGGCCCAGATGCCAGCCTTACCATTCATTCCAACAGCTCTTTCGCAGCAGGGGAAGCAACAGTATGGATGTGTGTACAACGTTCAAGAGGCGGTAGTTCAGCAGCCAACACCTGCGATTGAGGGTATGTTTTCTATCTTTGGAGTTTTGGGACGTATTTTGTCTGATACGGGAGCATCATATCCTTTCATATCCAGTAGTTTTGCCCTGTCCAAAGGGTTGTTAGACACAACCAATAGTACTATTACTTATATTGATTCACCTATGGGTCATGGCACACTTATTTTCTTTATATGCCGTAGTGTGAGTATAGAGATTGGGAGTTTGATTTTAGCAGCTGATATGCTTGTATTACAGATGTTCGAATACGATGCTATTATTAGGATGGACTGGCTAGTAACTTACAGAGCCACGATCGATTATTTTGGTAGGAGTATTATATCTGCTATTCTTGGTCAAGAGATGTTCATAGTAGCAATGCCTCGTCCCGAGGGAGGATCGTCCATTCATTTATATTACTTAGAGGAGGAGACCTCTATGGGAGTAGTAATTTCCCTTGATTAAATTCCAGTTGTTAGAGAATTTGCCGATGTGTTTCAGGATACACCTGGATTATCGCCTAGTAGGGAAATTGAGTTCGTGATTGACTTAGCACTAGGCACTCGACCTATAGCCCATGCTCGATACCGTATGGCTCCTGCAGAGATGAGAGAATTGAGGGATCAGATCAAGAAGTTATTGGGATACGATTTCATCTGTATGAGTACCTCACCTTGGGGTGCCCCAGGTCTGTTTCTAAAGAAGAGGGATGGATCCTTACAACTCTGTGTTGATTATCGGGAGCTTAATAAAGTCACGATTATGAATAAATATCCTTTACCATACATTGATGACTTCTTTGATCAGTTGAGAGGTGCAACATACTTCTCAAAGATAGACTTGCGATCTGGATATCACCAATTGAGAATCAGAGAACAGGATGTATCGAAGACTACTTTTCTGACACGATATGGATCTTACGAGTTTCGAGTTTTGCCATTCGGGTTGACCAATGTGCCGGATGTATTTACGGACTTGATGAACTGAGTATTCAGAGAGTTCCTAGATTAGTTTGTCATTGTCTTCATAGATGACATCCTGGTTTACTCTAATACAGAAGAAGAGCACGCCAAGGATTTGCAAAAGGTCCTACAAACACTATGTGATCATCAGTTGTATGCTAAGTACGACAAATGTGGGTTTTGGATCCGAAAGGTTCAATTACTGGGGCATATAGCGTCCGAAAGAGGTGTTTCAGTTGATCCTAACAAAGTATCAGTGGTGAAGGAGTGGGGACAACCCATAACACCGACGGAGGTACACAGTTCCTTGGGATTAACTGGCTACTACAGATGATTTATCAGAGACTTTTTAAAGATTGCGGGACCGATGACTAATCTAACTCATAAAGGCGTAACTTTTATTTGGGATGATGCGTGTCAGTTAGCGTTTGATGAACAGAAGGATAAGTTGACTTCTGTTCCGGTACTAGCGCTGTCCAGGCCAGGAGTTGAGTATCTTGTATACACTGACGCATAGTTACAGGGACTCAGTGGGGTTTTGTAGAAAGAAGAGAAGGATATAGCTTTTACCTCTAGGAACTTAAGCCTCATGAGAATAATTTCTCTACCCACGACTTAGAGCTTGCAGCGGTCGTATTTACACTTCGTATATGGAGGCACTATCGATTGGGTGAAAAGTTTCGCTTATTCACGGATCACAAGTCACTATAATATTTGTTCACTCAGAGAGACTTGAATATGCAATAGCGCAGGTGGCTTGAATTTGTGAAGGATTATCAGTTTGAGATACAGTATCACCCCAGAAAGGCTAACGTGGTAGTCGATGCTTTGAGTCGTAAACCTGAGGGTGAACTAGCCTCTGTATGGAAGGCAAAATGGAATGAACTAGGCTATCAGGATGCAGTTTCTATGTCATTTATGTTTGTTATGACCATTACTCCTCAGATTATGACGAGGGTATTACAGGCCCAGGCAGCTGATCCATTCTATCAAGAGAAAATTCGGCAACTTTTGATTGAAGGAGTAGAGTCTTACTCAGTGAGCTCAGAGGGAGGCTTGTGCTTTAATGGTAGACTGATTGTTCCAGAAGGGGAAGAGTTGCGGCACGCGGTGATGTCTGAGTCACATGGTTCCAAATTTGTGATACATCTCGGTGGGAGAAAATGTACCAAGGTATGCGGCGACATTATTGGTGGAGAGAAATGAAGAAAGATATTGCCGAGTTTGTCTCTAAATGTGCAACATGGCAGTTAGTGAAAATGGATCATCAGAAGCCAACAGGGTTTCTTCAGCCGTTAGAGATTTCGATGTGAAAATGGGAGAGCATTTCCACGGATTTCATCACCGGACTACCTACCACTCAGAGAGGTCACAATTCCATATGAGTGATTGTGGATCGGTTGACTAAGGTAGCTCACTTATTATTGGTACGGACTTATTATGCTACGAGACAATATGCATAACTCTTTATAGCCGAGATAGTAAAGTTACATGGAGTTCTTCTTAATATTTTTTTCGATTGGGACAATATCTTTAATTCCCAATTTTGGGAAAGTTTTCTCGAGGCCATGAGTGCTGAAGTGCGGTTGAGTACAGCCTATCACCCGCAAACTGATGGTTAGACGGAGCACACTAACCTGATGTTAGAGGATATGTTGCGTATGCATATTCTGGATTTTGGATGGAGTTGGGAATAATATCTTCCTTTGGTGAAATTTTTGTATAATAATTCCTATCAGTTCACCATTGGTATGGCCCCATTTTAGGTATTATATGGTAGACCTTATCTCTCTCCTGCATGTTGGTTAGAAGTGGGGGACAACAAACTACTTGGGCCGAAAGTGATTCAGGATATGTCCGTTTAGGATTGAAATGATCAGAAGTCGCATTCGTGTAGCGCAAGATAGACAGAAAAGCTATGCTGATGCTAAGAGTTTCTTTAGGGAGTTTAACGTAGGGGACTAGGTACTTTTGTGAGCATCTCCGATTAAGGGGATAATGAGATTTGGGAAGAAGGATAAATTGGCACCAAGATATGTGGGACCATTTCCTATCATAGAGAGAGTGGGACCAATAACATACAAAATTGGGTTATCGGAACACCTGCATCGTATACATGACGTGTTTCACATTTCTTCATTGCGACGGAATCTTCGAGATGATTTGGCTCACACTCATATTGCATTGGAGGAAGTGAATTTGCATCCAGATAGTTCTTACGCAGAGCGACCAGTGATGATCTTAGATCGCCCTGAGAAATGTTTGAGGTCGAAAGTAGTTTCGCTTGTGCGTGTCCAGTGGGCGCACCATAATGTGAAGGAATCTACCTTGGAGCGTGAGGACGATATGCGCGAACATTATCTAGAGTTATTTGTACTAGGTATGATTTCATTTTTTTGGAATTTTGGGACGAAATTCCGTTATTAGGGGGGAAGTATGTAATACCCCGTAATTTTGATAACTTTTAAAAAGGGATTTATTTAGAACTAATGGAATAATTTGGAATTAATTCGAATTTAATTATTACTTGAGAATATAGTAATGTATGATATATGTTGAATATTACTTAGAGAATCAAAGTAATATGTGACTTTACTTATGATTAATTTTAGAAGTTGTTGCGAATAGTTAATATGGCAATTTCGGTGAATAAGTTAAACGCGTGTGAAAGTAGTGTCGAGACTGAATTTATATAAAATTAAAGAGAAATATTGTTATTTCATCCAAATGGTCGTTTTGACTGTTCCAAAGTTTTTGGAAGGCTTTTTGTAGTAAAAAAGGTCTACTCGGACGTTTGTAAAGGGTCTTGGGGCACTTTGGAGCCGAAGAGTCACCCCGGAGGGGTAATATGGTCTTTTCACATGGAAGGTGAATAGTGTACACGAATTTTGGAGGTTAGTTATATGTATAAAGGGCTTAGCTTATTCATTCATTCTACAAACTTGGAGATAAAGAAATTGGGAGAGAGTGAGGAGTCCTCTGGGAGAAAAGGAAAAGTTTTTGTGGGAGAACAAAGAGCCAAAGGTCATCACCACCAACCACCATCTGAAGTTGATCGGAGAAGGGAAGAACCACCAGGACATTTATCCCCAAAGGTTCAAAACTTAAGTAGATCAAAGTGATTTGATAATTGTAATATAGTTAGTATAATGTCCATGTTAATATAGTTAGAAATTATGAGAAATTATATGTTTTGGAGACAAACTAGTTAGATGTTAATTCATTTTTGGAAATTAAACATGTGTAGGATTAATCTCATGTTGTTGATAGATATGAATCCACAAAATAAACATCACATGTTGGAGAAATTCTGAGAATTATAAGTTTGTTCTTGAAATATCATATATTTAGTTTTCTGGGAAAAAAATATGTGAAACATGCTTTTAATCCAATCTCTTAAATATTCTAGGTTGTTTAAATCAGAAGGCATCATTTACATATGTTGGTATATCATGTGGTATGGATTATAAGAATTTTGGGACGTTAAAATAGCGGTTTGGATGATTAAAAGTTGTGTAACCCGTAGGATAAATATTGCAGAATCTGGGCTGATAACTGGGTGATTGATTGATCGACTGATCGATCGATCGACCCCTGACCATTGATCAATCGACCTCCCCAAAAAGCATGAAATTGTTCATTTTTAATTCTTGATTTAATTCCAAAAATTTTAGGAATTTTTGGTGATTATTATTTGAAGATAATGGGACTTATGAAAGGATAATAAAACATAGGAAGACCCAGATTAAGAGAGAGTGAGGAGTCCTCTAGGGAGAAAAGGAAAAGTTTTTATGGTAGAACCAAGAGCCAAAGGTCACCACCACCAGAAGTTGACCGGAGAAGGGAAGAACAACCAGGACATTCTTCCCCAAAGGTTCAGAACTTCAGAAGAGGCAAGTGATTTGATAATTGAAATATAGTTAGTATAATGTCCATGTTAAGATAGTTATAAATTATGAGAAATTATATGTTTTGGACACAAACTAGTTAGATGTTAATTCATTTCTGGAAAATAAACATGTGTATGATTAATCTCATGTTGTTGGTAGATATGAATCCACAAAATAAGCATCACATGTTGGAGAAATTCTAAGAATTATAAGTTTGTTCTTGAAATATCATATATTTAATTTTCTGGGAAAAAATATGAGAAATATTCTTTTAATACAATCTCTTGATGATTCTAGGTTGTTTAAATCCGTAGGAACCATTTACATATGTTACTATATCATGTGGTATGGATGATAAGAAATTTGGTATGTTAAAATAGATGTTTGGATGATTAAAAGTTGTGTAACCCGTAGGATAAATATTGCATAATCTGGGTTGATAATTGGGTGATCGATCGATAGACCCATGAATGTCGATCGATCGACTGATAAATCAATTGACCCCTGACCATCGATCGATCGATCGACCTCCCCAGAAAACATGAACTTGTTCCTTTTTAATTCTTGATTTAATTTCAAAACTTTTAGGAATTTTTGGTTATTATTATTTGAGTATGTTAAATAATCGAATGAATTATGGTTGTTAGATTCACGTTTTGGGTTATAACTCGTTTTTTATGAAGATGAAGGATAGGACCAGTAGGGTGGGGGGTCATTTGAATCACCTGGAAAATATTAAGTCCATATGTGATCAATCTTAAGTGAAGGAATTTATGATTATGAGAGAATAGGTTTTATCGAATATAATTCTAATTAAAGATAAGTTTAATTCACGATAATTCGGGGAGTGTGATGACATGGACCAGTAGGGTATGAGTGATTTTCTTACTTAATATATATCAAGGAAAACTTATTTAATCTTCGAGTAATGAGATAGGCTCGGGAATAATAAATTAAGGAGTAAAGTCATAATATTTATTATGTAGATTTTGAGAGCTAGATATTACTACATATGGGAATTATCTTATGGTTGTACGAATACCTTGCTTATATTATATATATATATATATATATATATATATATATATATATATATATATATATATATAGGTGTATGTATACCTATATTATAGTTTATTATGTGTATAACATACCGATGCTACTTGATATCGGGGTGGAGGTTTCGTGTAGTGGACGGTCTTATCCTGTGTACCCAATTTGGGAGGATTTTTAGATTCGTACCCTCATCATAGGACCTTGGAAACGTGCTATCCGAGATATGATAGTTCGACGGTTGATTGGGAACGTAGGTATGTGCATGACCCATTTGTCTGGGGAGTATGATCGCCTCCAACATATGTGTGCTATGTTATTTATGATTCGGGGAAGACACGAAACCATTTGTCCTTTGAACCATGAGAATTGTAACTGGACATGATAGCAGAGTATGTATGCAACACAGCTGTGTCTGGGAGGTGCTATATTAGTATATATTATAGGGTGAATATATATACTGGGATTCAATCTACTGTGTGACATTGTAGTTGACTGTGAATAAAAGAAATTGAATTTAATTAGGTAAAAGAATACTTAATCCTAAGTCTTTGAAAGTAATATTCACATTAAAAGAGAAAAGAATATGAATAATTATATTACATATGGTATGGGACATACGGGGGTTTTATATGGGATAGAATCATGTTGTCAGGAAGCCATAATTAGGAAGTTACTCGGATACGTTAGACATGCACTCTAGGTAAGATGAGAGAATATCACGTGAGAGCCTGGAACCTAACATGTACATAATAAATGCTTTATTGCACTTGTTCAACGCTTTCTATTTTAAAATCTTTTACATTCGGGCTCTGACCCATTTTCTTTCATATTCTCTTCTCTACTATATCTATATTAACATGTGCCCAACATCAGGGACGTGTAGCTTAGGGTATGGATATTTGATCATGAGTTGATGTTCCTAGTGATGCAGACTTGTTTAGACGATTCATTTCTTTGATTCCTATGTTTGTAGTACTTCGCTTATTTAGGGCATGTTGCCCACGATTCTAGTATTCCATTTACCATTCAGATATTGTATTGGGTTTATGTTGGTACTTTCATTTTAGTTTGTTAGTTTAATGTTGCATATTTTAAACTGGGAAGTTTTATCTAGTTGCATTTAATCTTGTTATTCATTATTCAGTTGTGTTATGAGACTTCTCTAGTGTTGATCAGTATTGTGGTAATGGTTTTAAATTGTTATAAATCTTGGAAAATGCTTTTAACACTTAACTTAATTAAGTATTGGGTGAGTTATTTTAAAACGAAAAATGTTTTTTGAGAGTGATGTTGAGAATGAACCAACTATATATTCTGTTTAATTTAATAAAGGAGTAGCTACCCGGTATTTAATTTGGCAGGTTGTTACATCGCATGTAAACTAAATTTAGGTCGATATAGGATAACTGTTTAAAGTGACTCGGATGATGATTTTGAGATCATGGATGATTTCGAAAGGGTCAAAATAGTTAAAATAGTATACCCGGGGGCGTCGATTGGAGCATGGGGCAATCTTTGACTAAATCGACGCAAAACGAGGACATTTTAGTCATTTGGTAACTAAGAGTTAAGAGACATATGCATTTCCAACATATTTACCAGCATATAGATGGGAGAGGCTAGGGTTTAGAGGTTAAAAAACTCAGAGAAGAAGAGAAACCCTTTGTGAAGGTTAAGAGAGAGAGTTTTTGAGAAATTGGAGTGCGATCTTGCACCATTATCAATTTTGGAGGGAGGATTGGGAGAGAAGGCATGCCATCCAACATAAAAACCATGAAATCGGATCACACAAGCCAACGCAAGTGTTTCTTTATAATTTTCTTTGAAGTTATAATACCCATGTAAGAGTAGGGTTCATGCATCTTGATATAAATGATGAAATTGTTATCTAAGTGGATTTAAATCCATATTATGGGTAGGATTTCATGTAGACTTATTGTATTCATGTAGAGGTTATGAAATAAAGATATGTTATGTATAAATGAAGAACAAGAGATTAGGGTTTTGATGAATAAATGTTATGATCCATGTTTGATTTGAAATCATAATGTTTTTAGGATTGTATTACATTGGAAATCATCCTAATACATGTAGATAATGTTTAGGACAATTGGTTTAAATTTCGATAAAGAACCATGGAGAATTGAATGAGAAAATTATGAAAAACGTAGTTGCATATTAAGAAAGAAGATGATCTATGTAATTCCAAACCAATTCGATCCAGAGGCGAATCATTTCGAAAAGTGAATCGATTCGGCCTCCTGGTGAATTGATTCGATTTCCTAGAAAATATGAAATTTCCCTTTTAAGCCTAGAACTCCTAAAATTTTGTCAAGGAAACTTTTGGGACTTTGTTACAATATAATGAGAGATTTGTTATCTTACAGTAGGCTGGTGATGGGATTATGACCTTGTCTTAATAAGAGGATTAAGGTGAGATGTAATATACTTAAATAAAGGCGTAATTAATTCAAGAGAATGAGATTGAATTATGGGGAATTTAAGTGAAGTTATGTTATAGACTAGTAGTGTATGATAAAGCTAGCTACTAAACTAGGACCCTTAGAGTATAGAGTAATACTCAGATTTACATGATAGCGAGATAAATCGTAAAATTGATGGTACAGTGAGTATTTGAGAGAAAAATACTATGCACCAAATATTATAATTGGGTTGTGTGTATACCTACTGATTTAATATATATAGGTTGTGCGTATACCTATTATATGATTGGTGTTAAATGTGAACTTACCTGCATTGCCTGCTATCCCAGAGGTTCCCACGCAGTGGGCGATCTCACCTTGCCGATTCCAGGGAGGTGTGGATTTGTTCCCTAGGATATAGAACTTAGGGCGGTTCACTATGTGCCTTGTATTAGTGAGAGTGATAGGTCATTTGGGTACGTTAGGTACGTGCGTAGTCCAAAGTCTTAGAACTATGTTTGCCTCCATTGCATGTTATTTTATTTTTGGGTTCGAGGAGACATACCGAACCAATAGTCCTTATTTTAGTACGAGAGGTGCATGGACTGATAACATAGTATACCTACTTTCACGGCGGTCCTTTTGAAAGACACCGTAATTATATATATTAGTGAGATAAATATACATAACCATTTGAATAATTCTACTTAAGTGTGATAGTAGACAAATTGATTATGTGTACACAAATAACGAATTAAGTAGTGAAACTTAAATAAATGATTAAATGATAATAGATGGAGAATGTTCCTATGATATCAATAACATACGAGAGATGTTAATTCGGATAGCGTACTGTATGGGCGGTATGGGGACATGTAGGTGTCGATAGTCCATATATATACTTATGTCTTATTAGCTTGGGTAGTATGGCTAGGTGGGCTAAGTAGAAAATGTTAGGCGTGCACAATAGTTGAGAGGTGAGGAAACTCAAGAGAGTGTATCCTAACATGTGTAATCAATAACTGATTTTTAAATTGTCACAAATGCTTGCTAAATGTTTTCAAAAAAAATTTGGGTTCTAATTATTGCTATAAATATTTTCTAAAATTTTTTAGGTGTACAGCCACAGGGACGCCCGACTTGATGATCTATTTTAGGGACGATTTCTTGCAACACTGTGGATACTTGCAGGACTTGATTAGACACTTCCACCTTTCATTCCTAGTGTAGGATTTCATGTTAATGTCTCAGTTGGGCATGTTCCCCCATTTAGACTTCATTAATTTCGGTTATTCATTTCAAACTTATAGTTGGATTTATTTACTATTTGTTGGATATATTATTTGGATTCTGCAGTCGATGGTTTATTCAGCATGCCAGTTATTTATTTTTTCTTGTGATGGTTTAGATTATATTAATGGTGTGAATGTTTTAATTTAGTTTTCAGCATATTATTATCAATTGTTTAATAAAAGATAAAAATTTTGGTGTCGGCTTAATTAACTAATAGGTAGTTAGTAAAGAAAAAGGTTTTCGATAGTGATGCTAAGAATGAACTGATTAGGCATAATTTCTTCATATTTATCCCCTTACTTTCGGTCTTTTTATGATCCCGTGCATTGTAAACAGCTTGGATTTGTCTCGTATTTATGCTACTAATCCCTTTTGGCAATTATTTCGTATTTTGTGTATTTCTCATGTGTTTTACAGGTATTTTATGCAAGAAAGTTCGAAAATAAACTCAAAATAGTGAAAAAAAGCAAGAAATGGGGATTTCAAGGGAATTTTCATAATTTTACAACCTTAGTCCGGAGTTTAGGCCAACTAGAAAGTTGTATATCTTTCAATTATAAGAACATTGGAAAAAACTACACCTCAATCCAAGCTACGATGAAGAAGTTATGCTCATTTGAAATTAAGAAGAAATCCAGCAGAGATTCTGCCTAAATTTGCATAGAGGACCGATCCGATTTCAATGGAAAATGGACCAATCCGGTCATTATCCTATAACACCCCGTAATTTGAGGATTTAGTATTTAATTATTTTTGGGAGAAAATAAAAATATTTAAATTGAAAAAACTTAAATTTATGATTTGGAGAATTTAATTGAGTGGGAAGAATTATTTTTAATTGGCGACTTTAAGTTAAATTGTTCGAATTAATGTGCGTCGCATTTTTGAGGTCAAATTTGGAAATGTCAAGAAGTATTTCGGATGACAATTCTGAGTGCGTGGTTGAGTCTGGATGGGTCGAGATAGTAAAAAACGAGTGTCCGAGGGTAGTAATTGGGTCTCGGGGTATTTTTGGGCATAGTCGGGCCCACACGGGGTGATTCGGGCCATTTTAAATTAGGCCCATGTGGCAAAAATGGGATTAAGGATTTTAAGACTAATTGGGGAAGTGTTGAACGGCAATTAACACAACTCTATGCCTAGGGTTTGAGAGAGACACAGAGGAAAGAAAATCAAGAGCCAATTGGGGATTTTCGGACCCAAATTAAGGGACTAATTGGGGTGTTCTTCGGCAACACCTTAACTAAAACAACGGATCAGAGCCTACGAACAATTTCAAGCAAGTGGTTAACTGTTGTGATTCTTAAATTGATCATAATCAATTTATTTTATAGAAGGTGTAAACCAAAATTCATTTTGGGTGGGTTGTTGCATGAAATTGGGTTTTTATGAAAATTAATCTGTTGAGTAATTTGACAGTCAAATTAATGTTATAGAGGTATTCGGTATTGATTGGTATTAGAATCATAACAAAACTCCAGTGTTAGAGATAAATTCGTTGGGATTTTGGGATCAGATTTGTGAATGATTTGGGATCTTACCATAGAAATTTGTGTCCTTGAGGGGGGTGAAGATTTGTAAAAATTAATGATACTTAAAGTTTTAGATGATGATTATATTTCATGGTGGATGTAAAGAAATGATAAAACTGCTGGATTGAGGTTGTGATTTGAGAAAAGGAAACTTGGAATCTCGTTAATGGCTGAACAGCAAGCCGGAGAAGACAAATACCTACTTGATCGATCGATCGACCCTGGGGAATCGATCGATCGATGGTCCCAGAATTTTGGTAATTCGGCTTATTTTATATAAGGAAAATTAATTTAGGATTTAATCCCCTACTTTTAGTTAGTGATAAATTCATATGTGGCACATATTCCTTAACAATTATAAGATGATATAATTGGGTTTATGAGGGTGATAATTATATGCCATGAGAGGAATAAATTTCGGGAAATAATTTGTAAGTACTGATTTTGGGCCGAAGGAAAATATTCGGGTATTGTAGTTGAGTGGCACTACGTTATTAAAGTAATTGAGGTGTAATTAATTAGTCATGGGGCGAAATGTAGAGTCGGACATTAATGATGGTGCGGGCAAGCGAGAGAGTCTGGGTATACTGGTTGGGCGACACCAAGTGTTAAATTAATTAAATTAGAGTCGGACCGTAGACTCGGATTAGTATTAATTAATTAAAGTGTTAAATTAATTAAATTAGAGTCGAACCATAGACTCGGATTAGTATTAATTAATTAATGTGTAAATTAATTAAATTAGAGTCGGACCATAGACTCGGGAAATTACAGGCTAGTGTTACGGGTTTTTGGAGTACACGGTAAAGTCGGGATTTATATTGTATATATACGGTGTAGTGATAGTAGATATATATGTGTATATATTGTGTGTGCTATTAAATATCAGTGACTAGATATTTATTTAATTTATATACTCTAGTGTTATCAAGGGAGGTTGCGCGATGTGGGTGAATCCCCTAGCTTGAGGAGTAAGGTGAGTATATCCCCAGGTCATAGCGTCCGATATATGGGTGAGGGATTTATCTCACTTTCAGGGTTCCACTACTTTTATATTTTGGGCCAAGTTGGTGAGTGATTCCAACTCGGATAACTAGGTTATGTCAGCACACCTAGTAAGATAGCACTTTAGAGGGAATCATCCGGTGAGGGTATACTCGGAGGGATGGATGTGTATATATATATATGTGTGTGTGTGGATGTTGTGGTAAAGGTATGTATATAATGGTAGTAAATATTATATGCGGGTAATAATATAGTGTGTGATGCAATTGTTTTATATAACTTGGAACACAGTTATATGATTATTATTTAAAGGAAATTAATTAAGTTAATCGGTGAGATAAATTATTAATCCAAGAATTATTATACTCGGGTTAGAGTAGTATGGCAAGGGGAGATTATACCAGGACTAGTTGGACGGGGTAGTACAACTCGGTGGGGTTAAGGTAACCGTTAGGTGTGAACGATAGTGGAGGGGTAAGAATGTCCTCAAGAGAGTGTGACACTAACTTATATATTAAGAGCATTCATGCATTTTAAATTACTACAATTAATTCACTTGCTAAATATTTTCAAAATGTTTTGGGTTCTAACCCTTTTTATAAAACAATTTTCAAAACCTTTTAGGTGTCCAGCCATAGGGACGCCAGGATTGATATTGTATTCCTGGGACACGGAGATGCGGCATATGTGGATGTTAGCAGGAGTTTGGATTAGACGCAGCGTTCATTCATTCATAGAGTAGTAATCATTTATCAGTTTCAGTTTTATTTAGGGCTTGTCTCCCAGACTTCTCAGTACAGTTTTCAAATGTATTTATTTAGGTGTTGGATGTTTGGCTGATGGTTTATTCGATAAATTGTTTAATTAATTATTCAGTTGATTTAATTCAGTTGTGTGAATGGTTTATATTTAATTCTGCATGTACTGTTTGTTTTAATTAATAAGATAAAATTTGGCACCAACTTTTTGGAATACTAGGTGGTTAGTAAGTTTTGAAAAAAAGGTTTTCGACAGTGATGCTAAGGATGAACCAACTGGGATTCCTGTTTTAATTTGGTATAGGACTGATCACCCGGTATTTTATTAGGCGGGGTATCACAGATGGTATCAGATCATCAGGTTCTAGTGTCCTTAGGATCTGTACGGCTTTTCACATTTTAGCTTAGCGTTCTTTGATGTAGAACCTTATCTTAGGATTTTTGTATTCTCATACGTATGTGCATTTACGTTCTTCTGCCAATTACTTTACATTTGAGGGTGAACTCATATGATTCAACTCTCATTTCAGATGCCGCCCAGGAGAGAGAGAGCAACTAGGGTAGCAGGGGGAGGTGAGACTAAGGAGGCTCATCAGGAGCCAGAGTTACCGCAGCAACTGCCAGAGATGATTTCGGCAGCACAGGTAACTAAATTAATGGCACAGGCATTTGAAGCAACGATGATCGCAATGGCAAGGTACTTTCCACGAGATCAGCTACAGGCATTAGTGGTGCTGGATGTTCAGGTCCACCCGGGGCTGTCAGGGTGGAAGCAAGTAGGAGAGGTCTTTCAAAAGGTCCATCCACCAGAGTTTCGAGGGGTTTAGTTGTGATGCTAGTGTGTCAGTGGAAGAGAGATATCCAGCATCACCTATTCATGGTGGATTGAAATGAGGTGCAAAAGCAAATGCTAGCCACTTTTAAGATAGTCGGAGCAGCGCTACCATGGTGGGAGTCGATCACCACAGTTGATGAAAGGGATACATTGGCAATTACAGTGTTTTGGGTGCGGTTCGACCGCAAGTATTTTTCGCCAGCAGTGGAGACTGAAATGAGGAGAAAATTTAGAGAGGTGACTCAGGGGGACCGTTCAGTGGCCGATTACGAGGAAAAATTCACTCGTTTGGCAAATTTATACCGGATGAGGTAAGCGACGAAGAAAGAAAGAAGTCAAAGTTCATGGATGGATTAGTCTGGAGGATCAGGCAACATTTAATTGGTAATCCCGCATTAGTAGATTATACGGACATCGTAAATGCAGCACTCATGCACTGCCAGGAATATTACTTCCACGTGAGATGAAACAAGAGGGGAGGGGAACCCAGTCATTCGGATAAAGCAGGAGGGAACAGTACTAGTGGGGTATCTCAGCAGCATGCAAGGGGACATCAGGGACAGGATTCTCGATAGGGGAATCAGGCCAAGCGAATTAGGTCTGGAGGCTATCGACAGGATAGTCAGGACTTCCGACAAGGCCAACAAGGAAGGGATCAGTGGCAGGGTGAATTTATTAAGAGGTGTTTCATTTGTGGGGAAACAGGACACGTGAAGAGAGATTGTCCTCAGCGAGGAAGGGGTCAACTACAGGGCGAGGTCCTGGATGTACAGCCACTACAACAAGTCATGGGTGCGTTCGGGCAGGGGGAAGCTGCTCAGGAACCCGAGGATCATCCAATATAGCTAGAGTATGGAGGTAATTATCTTTTATCCTATGGGTATGGGGTATGTTTTGAGTGACAATGAGGGTGTCACAATATAGAATTATTTTCTCTAGAGTTCGCGGGCAAGTCGAATTTAGTGGGTGCGTTGTCTATAGCAGTCATATTACATATATATTTCTGTGGGATAGTAGATTTCTTTAATGCCAACTACGAGAGGGTGGGGGTATGCACAAAGATGGGATTTGGTATTATGAGAGGGGTTACTACTTTCAAGAATTTATGGAAGTAGGGTAGAAATTTTTTTATATCGGCTGGATAGCGATGGATTTGAACTATTGCGAATAGTGGGGGTAAGTTTTGGTGTTCTTGACACCAGGTTATGAATGATTTTTAGGTATCACCTGAGAAGGCGTATAGCCTGTATATATGCGTGTATATATGTTGTATTGTGTGGTGCGATAGACACATAGTGAGGTCTTGTGTTCTCATATTTTATCCCGGTAAGTAGGGGTGTTTACTGAAGTGAATCAGGGTGGTTAGATTTATTTTCGAGGAGGGAGATATAGCTCGGGATTTATTTTGTGCAAGAACTAGTGATAGTAAGGGCGCGGTATTTTATTTTGTCTTTTGTAGCATAAGAGTAGGCGTGTATGATTTTGTGTTAAGAGACAAGTATTTGGGAGTACGTACTATGGACTGAGGGTCTAACGGATCTCAACGACCGATAATGTTAGGTAGTAGTGTATCGGGGGGGTTTCTTATTTGAATTTCGCTTGCGATATGTCCCACGCATGAAACTTAGCGCAACGTTGAAAGTTGGGAGATGTTTGATCGTTAGTACATGGGTTGGGTACCCCGACCATTATATATATATATATGTGATATGACTACGGGTGGGAAGCTATATTAAGGGTCACGACTAGCATAGTCGGGTAAATTTCGTTCGGTAAAGCATGGGGATAGGGTGTATCAAACATTTAGTTTAATTTATTTTTCGTTAACTTCTTTATTTTTGCCCTTTTTCGTTTCTCACCCCATGATCATCTTTTACACTTTATTTTTGAAGTAATAAATCAATTAAAATCTATCAAACATTCCCCGTGGATTCGATACCCAGACTCGCCGCTGTACTCCATAAGAGTGTTGTTGATGTAAAAAATTAGATCACTCTAATAATTCAATCACAGATAAATAAATGAGAAAAAATATTTTAAAGTGGTTCATCCTTATAAGAATGGCCTACGTCCACTATTATTTTATTGCTGAGTGTTTGGGAATTCTCGATTACAAGAAATTCCGTTCTGGATCCTAAAGTTTGGATTCAGGATCAGGTCCCCTAAAATGAGGATTGTACAATGTATTTATAGCCCTGAGGCTGTAATGTGAAAGGGTAATACATTAAATGATATACATATGAAAGGGTAATACATTTAATGCCCTCTTTGCGTGTGCGTCTGAATGATAAGCATTTAATGAATCAGTTGAACAGTTGGTTATCCAGCTATTAATGCTTTATTTGAGATGCAGCTCGGACCGCCTGAGCTTCTCAGTGCTAATGAGTTCCTCGGAGAGGTCTTGTTCCTCAGAGCATAAGAGCTCCTCAGAGAGGTCTTGTTCCTCGGAGCATAAGAGTTCCTCGGAGCGTAAGAGTTCCTCGGAGAGGTCTTGTTCCTCGGAGCACAAGAGTTCCTCGGAGCGTATGATCATCTCGAAAGTGCTTGTTGTCGCTATGTAGATAGCCACGTGTCTTCATATGGTTGGTCCAAGTCATCAGATTAAATTTGGTATCAACAGAAGCCCCCAATGTTTCATAGTTCGAAATTTGAGGAGTATGCAACATTCCTTCTCGGAATACGGTAGCTTTAAATAGTCTTCCTAATTTTTAGGAGTGTTTCCCTTGTATTTATTTTCTCCTTCCAAATTCGTAGAATCATGCTTTTTTGGACTTTTCTGCGTGCTTCGATTCCCGCGTTACTTTTCGTCTTTTTGGCCACTGTTGCCCGCTTTGGTTCTCGCGCCACTTTTCATCTTTTTAGCCGCCGATAACGTAATCATCCTTTTTGTAATAATTACTTCGCCAGTTCCCAAGGTAAGGTATTTAAACTTCACAGACACTTCATTCTTCTTCTACCTTTTCAAATTTTCATCTTCGAGTTTTTCATTGTCTTCTACTATCTCGTGTATTCATCTCTTCCATCGTCTGTCGTCATCAGCTCTACTCTTTTCCTGTAAGATCTTCTTCTTTCTTCTTCATTTCTTTTAATCACCATGGTTTACACTGTTGAATCTCTTGACAAATTCCGATCTGATTTTTCCATTCCCTCTTGGGTTGTCTTGGAAGAGCTTTCTGAGCCTTCTAATTATTTTAATTTGGCTGAGGGACATTGGTTCCCCAGTCTCTTTTTTGCTGAGTGTGGATTTTCTTTTCCACCAAATCCTCTGTGTTTGGAATTCTGTCAGTACTTTGATGTTGTTCCTGCACGAATAGCCCCCAACACATGGAGAATAGTTAATGGGGTGCATAAATTAAATCAAGTGCATGGAACTCGTATAGGAATTCCAGAAATCATGTACTGCTATAGATGGGCAGTTAATGATAATATTTATTATTTAAAAACTAGGTTTATAAATAGAGCCTTAGTAGTCAATCTCCCTGATGCCAATAGGGATTATTTTGAACACGGGGTTGTCGTAAAAAATTGGCAACACCCTCCATTAACTGGAGATGAGGTTTACCAGGGCCCCAGATGCCCTCCTTATGGCAATGGGATAGGTTATTTTTATTTTATTTTATTTATTTTGAAATCATGTTTGTTTTATGTTTGATAAAATGTGTCACTGATAACAATGTTTGTTTATTTGCAGTTGATAGCAAGAGAAGGTGCCCCAAAGAAACAGATGTCAATATAAGGCATTTGGGACTTATCTGGGGTCTGCATCAAAGGGTTATCGATGAGAACATCAGGTCGGCTTCGTATCTGCTCCAGTACAAGAGCTACACAACCTCCTTCACTGCTCGTCCAGTGATCATTGAAGCAGAGCCAGTACCAGCCTCTGCAAGTTCATCGCCTGAATCCCACATTCATTTGAGCGAAAGGATGAAGAAGAGAAGGACTCCTGCTCTATTTGAGAAAACTGCCTCCGGTTCTGGGGAGGTAAAAAGGATTAAGATTGATGTCCCAAAGGAGGGGACAAAGAAGACTGGTGCAGCTCCTTCAGTTGCTCCTGCTAAAGTCTCCGAGAAGGTTGCTGATAAGCCCGCAGTGGCTCCGAGCAGCTCTGCTGGTCTTGGAAAGGTGATTGTGATATCACCGACCAAGGATTCATCCTTGGTTGAATCTGTAATTGTTTCTCCGAGGAGGTTGAAGAAAAGCTCCTCGGTCAATTTGGCTGATACCACTGCTCAGCCCCCAGCTGCTGGGACTGTAGTTCCCTCTTTTGTCCCTCCGAGCTCTGCCATGAGCTCGGTGAAGTCCCGTACCATTCCTGAGGTCCAGGATAATGAAGATAATCTTACCCGGGACATGGTTACTTCTTTGGCTGCTCGTCACCTGGCTTCAGTAAGTCTCTTTAAACTTTTCATAGTTCCCTTTGTCATTTCTTGTTTCTAACTTGCTTTCTTTTTCTGTTCGCAGTTGACGAGCTGCTTTAACATAATCCTGAAAAAGATGAAGCCATTAAAGCCTCATGCTCTTCATCCAGTGTGAAGGGAGCTATGGAAGAGGCTATCAAATATTTAGAAGACTCTCGCCAGCAGTATGCCACTGATAAGGCTATCTGGGAGAGGAAGCTTGCCTCCTCCGAGCAAGAAAAAGCTCGAGTTGTTGATGCCTCCAAGGAGTTGGAGAAGAAAAAGGCTGCCTTGGAGAAGGCAAATAAAGAGCTCAGAGAGAAGCTCAGGGCTGAAGGGGAGCTTGAGAATAAGCTCAAAGTTGCTGAGGAGAGGTTGGTCCAGCTCCAGGAAGTAACTCGGCAGAAAGAGGAAGCTGAACAAAAACTAAAAGCTGCTGATGATTTGTTGTCCGAGAAACTTGCCTTGGAGAAGGCCAAAAGGAAAGCTGCTGTGAAGAAGTCCTTCAGCTCTGGCTGGGACAAGGGGTGGGATAAGGGGTGTGCTGCCATGGCCTCTCAAGTGGACTATGGAAGTCTAAAGTATTTTAGGGACGGATGGGTTGCTTCCCTTTAGGAAATAAAGGTCGACGAGTCATCCGAGCTCTTCCAGAGACACATCCCTGGTCCCCCCCCTACTCCGAAAGAATTGGAAGAGGACGAAGCTACCTCTGAGGAGTCTTCAATGGTAGTGGGAGAACATGCCCTAACCAACCAGCCTGCTGCCGAGCAAGTCGTTTCTTCTTCCGAACAACAGCTGGTGCTTTCCGAACAACCCACAGTTCCGTCCGAGCAACCTGCTTCCTCCTCCCAACCTTTCGAGAAGGTTTTGGGAGATAAGGAAAAGGTGTAATGTTGTTCGGGTTTACCTTTATTTTTTTTCTTTCTTGTCAAATGTAACCCAGAATTAGTAACTCCAAATTTCATGATCTAATAAAACTTGAGTTCTTTCTTCCATACGGTTGTCTCTTCTCTATTTGTACTCTGTCTTGATCTTCTTTTTGATGATTGTCTTTTCTTTCTCTGCTAGTTTTTGGCTAGGATGGATCTGCTATCTTCCAATGATACAAAGCTGATGCGGCAATGTAGTGAATATTATAAGGATGGTCACACAGACCTGAGTGCATCAGAAGTTGCCGACATCCTTGGTCATGATGCTTCAGAACAGGCAGTTGAAGCATACCAGTACTTGAAGTGTCTGCTTGATCGAGCGGTAGCCAATAATGTGGCCTACTATGAAATGATCGAGGATCTCCAGTGTACCCTCGAAGACCTTCAGAATCAGTACAAGGAATCAACTGCCCTATTGCATGAGGGGTATGAGAAGAAGTATCAGCAGCTTTTTGCCGAGAAGGGCTACGAGAAGCTCTTTGCTGGGTACGAGGACTTTGAAGGGTGAGGTTGAACAGTGTAGACAGATTGCCGAGCTGATGGAAAAGGAAAAAAACAACTTGCAGAAAGAGCTATCACAGTTGAAGTCTGCAGCCTCTTCTTCAACAGCCCTAATCCCAGTGACTGATGAGGGATTTTCATTCTTAGAAGTTGAGAATGCCAAATTGAGGGAAGAGTTGGAGACTTTGAGGAGTTCTGGCACTTCTACTTCTTCTCGTGGTCGAGCAAGAGCTCCTCGGGGACGAGTAAGAGCAGCTCGGGTACTTATCGAGGAGTAGAGAACAACTTCTGCCTTAGAGAACCAGGCCTTCCAACTAATGGTGAAGAACCAGGCATTATCTGATATGTCAAAGAAGATTCGAGACCTGGAAAAACAGCTCTCTGCAAAGAAATCAATGTTGGAGAATAATGAGCTTTTTATCAAGAGTCTCCATGAGAAGCTTGAAAGGCTAACATATCAATTCCATAAACTGCCCAGGGAGTTTTGGATGGCTGGATACAACGAAGCACTATTCCACTTGGATGATCGTATCCAGAATGCCAATAATGAGGGCTACAAATAAGGCTGGCTGAATTCCTTAGGTGTGCTGAAGCTAGAACAAGGACACTATCTGTGGGACTACCATGATCCCGGGTTGCTCGACTTGCCTGTGCCACCGTACAATTTGGACATGGAACGGATCCCAGCTCGTGCCATTCCTCGGAGCTTAATTGCAAAATACCTCGGTGACTACAATTTACATTCTCAAATTGAGGTATCTCGTCCCGAGCATCTTTTAGATCGACCTTATGTGATGAACGTCAGGATGCTGAAGGATTTGAACTTCATCAATTCTCCTCAGTCTTTCAATGATCCTCCTGCTGGCGAGGAACCTGCATCAAAAGCTGAGGGGAAAAGACCAGTAGAATAGAAATTTTTGATGTAATAGTTAGCATACATATCAATGTAACTTTCATTTTATCATCAATGTAATTTATTTCGAATTTAATGAAAAACTTTTCATTTTTGTTTGCAATTTGCTATTTGTCTTGTAAATATCAAACACTTTACATTTATGCATATCTGTTAAAAAGATAATAATATTGTGTTGTTCATCGACGAACTTAATAATAAAAAAGTTACAAGTATCAGTAATGTTGCTCGATCACTTAATAATAAAGTAATGAGTATAAAAATGTTTAAAATTTTTCCAACCAGCCAAGGTTGTTAAATTGTGCTCTTCGACCAACTACAGTTAGTGGGTTGTTATCCCCGACCAGCCATACTTGGTAGATTTTTCAATGTTTCTGACCAACTAAGGTCGGTAAATGTTCATTATCGACCAACTACGATTAGTGGGTTTTTATCCCCGACCAACCATACTTGGTACAGTTTGGAATATCTTCTCCTCGTCGACCAACTATGTTGGTACAGTTTGGAATATTTTCTCCTCGTCGACCAACTATGTTGGTACAGTTTGGAATATTTCGTTTCCTAGCCAAACAGGTTGGCATTTTTAGGAATATTTCTCCTCGTCGACCAACTATGTTGGTACAGTTCGGAATATTTTCTCCTCCTCGACCAACTATGTTGGTACAGTTTGGAATATTTTCTCCTCGTCGACCAACTATGTTGGTACAGTTTGGAATATTTCGTTTTCTAGCCAAACAGGTTGGCATTTTTAGGAATATTTCTCCTCGTCGACCAACTATGTTGGTACAGTTTGGAATATTTTCTCCTCGTCGACCAACTATGTTGGTACAGTTTGGAATATTTCGTTGAGTAGTCTCCGAGTACTGCATAGCACTAGTATTCCCCGAAAAAATTTCAATAAATAGAGACACTTGCAAAATATTTTCATTTTATTCATACTGATGGAAACTGTGTTACATATACATCACTGATAATACTTGCGCAGGTGCTCTGCATTCCAGGCATTTTTAAACTCCTCGCCTTCTAAAGTTGTTATTCGATAAGTTCCTGGTCGAACAGCTTCTGTAACTCGGTATGGTCCATGCCAGTTTGCCTCCAGTTTGTTATGCTTTTCAATTACTTTCTTCAGCACATAGTCTCCTTTTTTCAGGTCGCACTTCTTCACCCTCTTGTTGTAGAACAAAGCTGTTCGCTGCTGGTAAGCAGCATTTCTAATGGTTGCTTCTTCTCTAACTTCCTCGAGCATGTTTAAATCCAGTCTTCTCATTAAGTCGCTGACAGGGGAATTGAAATTCAGTACCCTGTGTGTTGGGAGGCCCAACTCGGCAGGTATGACAGTTTCACTTCCAAACGCCAGCATGTATGGTGATTCTCCAGTTGCTACTCGGGGAGTAGTTCGGTAAGCCCAAAGTACTGATTGTATCTCGTTGATCCAGTTTGCTTTCGCATCATCCAATATTTTCTTCAAACCATTCAGCAGCGTCCTGTTTGTCACTTCAGTTTGACCATTTATTTGAGGATGGCCTGGTGCTGAGTGGACCTTCAAAATATTTGACTGATGACAATAGGCGACAAACTCCTCGTTATCAAATTGTGTCCCATGGTCTGTGATGAAGGCATAAGGGAGACCATATCGGCAAATGATGTTCTTCCAAACAAATTGGTACACCTTCTCGTATGTTATATCAATGAGTGGCTCAGCTTCTACCCACTTAGTAAAATAATCCACTACGACGACGAGGTACTTGAACCTTCCTCGGGTCGTTGGCAGTGGTCCAACCAAATCAATTCCCCACATGGAAAATGGCCAAGGGGAAGTTATGGGTGACAACAAAGCTTGTGGAGTTCTTCGGATGGAGGAAAAGCGTTGGCACTTGTCATATTTCTTGGCATAGGCTATACAATCTGCCCTCATCGTCGGCCAGTAGTATCCCTGCGTCATCACCCTTTGTAAAAGTGTCCGACCTGCTACATGTGCTCCATAAGACCCTTCATGGATCTCTTCAATCAAATCTTTTACCTCGGTGGGATGTACACATCTCTGCAAACCTGCCATAATTCCTCGTCTATATAAAACACCATTAGTTAGTACATACCGAGCAGCTTTAAACTTCAATTTCTTGGCTGCAAGCTTGTCAATTGGCAATTCTCCCTCCTCTATATATACCCTGATGGGATCCATCCAAGATGGTCCTAAATCAAGGGTGATAAAGTTCATCTTCAGATCTTCATCTATACTCCGACCAGCTAACACTTCAATTGGGATTGTTCGTCGTAGCTCGGTGCGAGTAGCTAATGCTAGTCGAGCTAGGGCGTCTGCTCTCGCATTCTCCATTCTTGGTATTCTGACCAGCTGAATAGCGGCAAATTCTGACAACAGCTCCTTTGCCTTTGCATGATATCTGATCATTAATTCTCCTCTAACTGCATATACTCCCATCATTTGGTTTACAATCAATTGAGAGTCACTAAAGATCACAACCTGCGGTGCTTCCATAATTTTTGCCAAATTAAGCCTTGCAATCATGGACTCATATTCAGCCTCATTGTTGGAAGCTTTGACTTGGAAACGCAAGGCGTATTCCATGTCGACCTCGTCCAGAGTGCTCAGAACTATCCCCGCGCCACATCCTGCAGTGCAAGATGATCCATCTACATATAGCCTCCATATAGGTAACTCGTCTTCAAATTTTTGATCAGTCAGAGTTCCTTGGTGAAATATTTGTTGCTTCCTTTCATTCTCCCCGGATTTTTCTCGCTCCTCGTCGATTATCTTTTCTTGCCCTTTTACCAACCGGAGTTGGTCTGAGCTCAAATTTAATGACCTCGTAACATCCACTCGCCCTTTTACCAACCGGAGTTGGTCTGAGCTAGCGTTTGTTGATCCTATAACATCCACAGGTTTATCAGCGAGCAACTCTTGTTCCTCGTCCGGAGTCCTCCCAAATATCTCTGAATCATATCCTGTAACATTCACACGCCCTTTTACCAATCGGAATTGGTCTGGGCTTGTGTTTGTTGATCCTGTAACATCCACAGGTTGATCAGCGAGTAACTTTTTCTCCTCAGGAGTATCAGGATAGGTGAACTCCGCTATGAAATCTGCTACAGCCTGCCCTTTTAGTGATGATCTGGGTTCATAAATTATATCATATTCTCCGAGCTCTATTTCCCAGTACATCAATCTCCCTGATTTCTCTGGCTTATGAAGGGATTGTCTCAATGGCACATCGGTGTATACTACTATAGTATGAGCCTGGAAGTATGGCCTCATTCTCCTACTCGCCTCAATCAGTGCTAGTGCCAATTTCTCCAGCCTTGGATATCTGATCTCTGCTCCTCGGAAGGCCTTACTTGTGTAGTAAATTGGCTTTTGTACTCCATTCTCCACTCTGATCAACGCCGAGCTAACTGCATTCTCGGATGCTGCAAGGTACAAATACAATTTTTCTCCCATCACCGGCCTGGACAATAGTGGGGGTGCTCCTAAGTATTTCTTCAAGTCTTGAAAAGCATTCTCACATTCATCATTCCACTTAAAAGTATTTCTGAGTGTCTTGAAGAATGGGAGACATCTATCAGTTGCTCGTCACACAAATCTATTGAGTGCTGTTACTCGTCTAGTGAGACTCTGTACTTCCTTCTTCGTTGTTGGAGATCGCAGCCCTAATAGAGCTTTGATCTTTTCAGGATTTGCTTCAATGCCTCGTTGATTGACAATGTACCCGAGAAACATGCCTTCTCGTACTCCAAAGATGCACTTCGTAGGGTTCAGCTTCATTTGATATTTATCTAGTCGATCAAAAGTCTGGCTTAAGTCAACTAGATGATCAGCAGCTTTCTTGCTTTTTGTCAGCATATCGTCAACATAGACTTCCATGTTGTCACTGATTTGTTCATCAAAGACCTTGTTCATCAGCCTCTGATATGTCGCACCTGCATTTTTCAAACCAAAAGGCATAACATTATAACAATAAGTTCCCCTAGGGGTAATAAAAGAAGTACTTTCCCTGTCCTCAGGTTTCATTTTAATTTGATTGTAGCCAGAATAAGCATCCATGAAGCTCAGCAACTCGTGTCCTGAGGTAGCATCCACCAGTTGATCAATTCGGGACAGTGGAAAGTGATCTTTTGGGAACGCTTTGTTGAGGTCGGTGAAGTCTACACACATCCTCCACTTGTTGTTTTTCTTCTTTACCATCACCACATTGGCTAACCAATCTGGATATTTAACATCTTCAATGAAACGAGCTTTCTGGAGCTTCTCGACTTCCTCCTGTATAGCTTGATTCTTCTTGGGACTGAATACTCTTCTTCTCTGCTTCACAGGCTTGATCTCCTTATTCACATTGAGCTCGTGACATAAGAAGTTTGGGTCTTTCCCAGGCATATCTTCATGACTCCACGTAAAAGTTTATCTTCTGCTTCTAAGGAAAGTTATCAATTCCTATTTTATTGAGGCTTCCAATGATGAACCTATTTGAGTAGTTCGTTCAGGGTGTTCGTCGTCCAGAATGATATTTTCAGTAGCTTCCACCACTTGACCCTTCACGAGTTGCGACTCATCTCGAGGATCCAAAGTTTCGATTTCTGCACCTTCATCCACTTGATAGGTAGTAGTCTTTTTCTTTGATTCTTCCAATTCATCTTGCTCGGCGGATGAATAATAGCACTCCCGAGCTACTTTCTGATCACCTTTCATAACTCCTACTCCAAAGTTTGTTGGAAATTTTAGGCATTGGTGCACTATAGATGGTACAACCTCGAACTTCTTCAATCATACTCTTCCCATGATGATATTGTACGATGACTGGACATTCTTATCCATCACGAAAAAGCGTATTCTTTCCGTCCGACAAGCAGGCCACGCACCAATGAATATATCCAACTTGATCGTCCTAAGTGGAAATACTTTCTCGCCAGCAAAACCGATGAGGGGTTTGTGGTAAGGCTCTAATTGAGATAGCTTTAAATTTAAACTATCGAAACATGAGTAGAACATGATGTCTACCGAGCTACCGTTATCAACCAGCACTCTTGAAATCATGACCTCCTTCATCCTCATTTTGATCACCAACGGGTCATCATGAGGATATAAAACACCTGCAAGGTCGTTCTTTGAGAACCCAATGACCAACTTCTCCTTGTTCACCTTTCTCGAGCGATCTTCCTCAGCTAAATTTATTCGCTGAATGTACGAGCAAGCCTGAGCCTCACCGAGGTAAGCTTTTCTTTATGCAGTAAGGTCTCCTCCTCCTGCATCTCCCCCTGTAATAATATTACAATCAAATTACCCAAAGCGTATTGAAAATACCTCTCGTTCTGGATGCCTTGGTTTCTTAGGAAGATCAGGGTCATCATTTGGATCATCTTCATGGTTTCTCTTCTTTTTCTCCTCTGCTCGACGAGGAGATCTAGACCTCTCTCTAGTTCGGTCGTTGTTTCTTCTTTCGCCTCCCCGATCAACATACTTTGCTAGCTTTTCTCATCGGATGAGTGTTTCAATCTCGTTCTGAAGAGCTATGCAATTTTTGGTCATATGGTCATGATCCTTATGGAACTTGCAATATTTCTCCCTATTCCTCGTGTCAGGGTCTGACTTCATTTTCTTTGGCCAATTTAACTCCTCGCTGTTCTTAATTTCTTCCAGGACGTGGTTGTTATTTGCCTTCAAAGGTGTGTAATTATCAAATTTCTTCAAGACCTCCCATGACGACCTACTTTGGGAATGTTTGTCACCACCATTGTTCTTATGCTCTTTCTTCTTAGCTTTATCACCTTACACCTTGGTTTCTTTTGCGTCCATATTCTTCTTCGCAGACATAGCCTCCTCGGCATTCATAATCTTGGATGCTTTTCCCATCAGGTCCGACATGGTTCGAGGTGGATCTTTGGCCAAAGTGTAGTATAACTTGTTCGGAAGCAGTCCACTCATCAAAGCAGTAATCGTTTTCTTCTCCTCATAATCAATGACTTCGAGCTTCTCGTTATTAAAACGAGTTATATAGTCTCTAATACTCTCACCTGCTTTTTATCTAACACTTAACAAATGTGCTACTCGTTTAACTAGCTTTGCTCCGAAGCAAAAATTCCAAATGAATAACTCGGCCAGTTGAAGAAAAGTTGAAATCTTACCCCGAGGAAGATTATTATACCATATATGAGCAGATCCGGTAAGAGTTCCCGAGAATGCCCTGCATCTCATCTCGTCTGGGACAACATAGATGTCGGCAGCAGCTTGATATTGTTCTATATGAAGGACAGGGTCAGTCTTCCCATCATACTTGGGAGTCACAACAGGTGCTTTGAACTTCGATGGTGTTGGAAAATCAACAATGTCGTGGACAAAAGGTGTTCCCCGAGCAAAGGTTCGTTATAGAGGGTTCTTAGCCTTAGCTATTTCCCCTAATCTATCCTCCAGCCTTTGAATAGATCCTTTCCATGCATCATTCCCTTCATCGGGCCTATTGGTTCGAGCAACTGATCGCGCTGAAGTGGCTTCCTGGGATTTATCTCGACGAGCAGCTGGTCGGTCATCGGATCCATCTTGACGAGCAGCTGGTCGTGACTGGGCAGATCCTTCCCTTAAATCTGATGGTCGTCGAAAGCTCCTCGACGCTGCATTAAGAGGACTTTTGTTCCTCCTAGGGCCTAATTGATTGAAAGGAGAAGCCCTACTTAATCATTTCAATGCACTGGCCCTTTCTGGGGACAGGGTGACACGTTGTTCAGTATCTGTGGCTCGCACTGACGAAGTTCGTCCAGGTTGATAAGAAAAATCTCCAGATTCCTCATTGCGATATGAACTAGTACGCCTAGTATGCACAGAAGGCGCACGGATATTTTTTTGAATGCTTCGTGATTCGGGATGGGCTGGCGCACCGCCATGGAGGGTTTGGATGAGTTACCGCATCGTTTCTTGCATGACGGTCTGGCCCCGAGCCAGATTCGCCATCATTCCAGTCAGATCTGGAATAATTGGTGGAGCAGATGGATTTGGAGGGGTTTTAGTGTTTCGATTACTGGATTCCGATATATTAGCCATTGGTATTGGATTGTTATTGGTGAGAAAACGATATTACCAGTCGTTTCCCATAGACGGCGCCAATCTGTTGATGTAAAAAATTAGATCACTCTAATAATTCAATCACAGATAAATAAATGAGACAAAAATTTTTAAAGTGGTTCAGCCTTATAAGAATGGCCTACGTCCACTATTATTTTATTGCTGAGTGTTTCGGAATTCTCGATTACAAGAAATTCCGTTCTGGATCCCAAAGTTTGGATTCAGGATCAAGTCCCCTACAATGAGGATTGTACAATGTATTTATAGCCCTGAGGCTGTAATGTGAAAGGGTAATACATTAAATGATATACATATGAAAGGTTAATACATTTAATGCCCTCTTTGCGTGTGCGTCTGAATGATAAGCATTTAATGAATCAGTTGAACAGTTGGTTATCCAGCTATTAATGCTTTGTTCGAGATGCAGCTCGGACCGCCTGAGCTTCTCAGTGCTAATGAGTTCCTCGGAGAGGTCTTGTTCCTCGGAGCATAAGAGTTCCTCGGAGAGGTTTTGTTCCTCGGAGCATAAGAGTTCCTCGGAGAGTAAGAGTTCCTCGGAGAGGTCTTGTTCCTCGGAGCATAAGAGTTCCTCAGAGCGTATGATCATCTTGGAAGTGCTTGTTGTTGCTATGTAGATAGCCACGTGTCTTCATATAGTTGGTCCAAGTCAGCAGATTAAATTTGGTATCAACAAATGTAGTTAAAGTTTATTTTTTTTTGTATTTTGGTCGGAAGCCGATAACAACAATTAACGTATTTACACGGACGCTCGATTTTTCCACCTCGATCATGAACCAAATGAGAAACCTATTTTAATTTAATAAAGGAGTGATCACCCGGTATTTAATTAGGCGATGTGTTATAGATGGTATCAAACCATTAGGTTCTAGTGTCCGTAGGATCTGTACATTTCAAGAATTAGAGCCTTATTATTAGGACTGGAGCTTTTATTTTTACATAGTCAAGATATCGTACTTGTGCTATCAAATATTATATAGAATGTGTACTTATACAATTCGATTTGTTTTCAAATGCCATTGAGGAGAGAACAAGCTGCGAGAGCAGTGTCCAGGGAAGAGGTAAGGGAGGCCCAACAGGAGCCACAGGTACCGCCGCCACAGCCACCACCGGAGATGATCTCCACGCCACAGGTGGCCGAGATAGTGGTCCAGGCTGTCAATGCAGCTATAACAGTCATGGTTGTTTATTTCCCACAGCCCCAACTGCAACAGCCAGTGGCGCTAGTGATCCAGGCCTAGCCAGGGCCATCTACTTGGCATAGAGTCAGGGAGATGTTCTAGAATGGCCACTTGCCCGAGTTTTAGGGTATCTCTATTATAGGTGCGACATGTCAGTCGAAGAAGAATATACAGCGCCACCTGCGCATAGTAGAGTGTAGTGAGGCGTAGAAACATATGTTGGTTACTTGTAGATTTACTGGAGAAGCATTACAGTGGTTGGAGTCAATTATCACCATCGAGGAGAGAGATACGATGACGATTACCGAGTTATGGGTGCGATTTGACCGCAAGTACTTCCCGCCAGTAGTGGAGACTGAAATGCGAAAGAGATTCAGTGAGGTGACTCAGGGTGACGGCTCCGTGGCAGAGTATGAGTAGGAATTCATCAGTTTGGCTACTTTTGCGCTAGACAAGGTGATCAATTAAGAACGAAAGAAAGTAAGGGTCCGTTTGGTTGACAATGGGCAAAACAGTGGGCATGGTTGCCTAGGCAAATTTTACCTAGTTTTTTTCACATGAGGCTATCAAACAACCATTCGGTGAAATTAAAGTCAATCCAATTAATTTATTTTTAAATAGTTTTTATATTATATTCAAAAATGTCAAAAACAGTTTTTACAATATTTTTATATTACGTTTTTTTTGAAAAATTGTAAAACATTTTCTTAACAATTTTTTATAATATTAAAAATAGTTTTTAAAATATTACAAAACAATTTTTAAATATACACAACAGTTTTTTTTAACTATTTAAAATATTTTTTAATTTTTTTTTAAACTTTAAAACTGTTTTTATATTATATTCAAAACAGTTTTTAAAAATGTTAAAAACTATTTTTACAATATTTTTATATTACGGTTTTTCAAAAAATTTGTAAAACATTCTCTTAACAAATTTTTATAATATTAAAAACAATTTTTTAAAATATTACATAACAATTTTTAAACATTCACAATAGTTTTTTTAAACTATTTAAAAGAGTTTTAAAAAATGTTTTTTAAAACTTTAAAAAAGTTTTTATAATATATTCAAAACAGTTTTTAAAAATGTTAAAAACTGTTTTTACAATATTTTTATAATACGATTTTTAAAAAAAATTATAAAACATTTTCTTAACAATTTTTTCTAATATTAAAAATAGTTTTCAAAACATTACAAAACAGTTTTTAAATATTTATAACAGTTTTTTTAACTATTTAAAACAGGTTTTAAAATTAATTTTTAAAACTGTTTTTATAATATATTCACAAGAGTTTTTAAAAATGTTAAAAACAGTTTTTACAATATTTTTTTAATACGGTTTTTAAAAAAAATTGTAAAACATTTTCATAACAATTTTTTATAATATTAAAAATAGTTTTTAAAACATTGCAAAATAATTTTTAAATATTCATAACAGTTTTTTAATTATTTAAAACAGTTTTTAAATTATTTTTTAAAACATTAAAACCGTTTAAGAAGTTGGCAAATTTGTTGGCAAATATTTCTCACTCAAATAGGTAAGCATAATTTGCCACGGATTGTGCATAGGAGGTGTTGTACATTGGCAAATAATGCCTCGGCAAATTGTGCAACAAAACAGCCAAAATATTGGCAAATTTTCATATTTGTCAACTTTTTGGCATTTGCCTAGGTAAATTTTGCCAACCAAATGGACCCTAAAGTTTATGGATGGACTAGACAGGAGGATCAAACAGCACTTGATCAGCAATCCCGCATTGGTAATGTACAAAGATGTCGTTAATGCCGCATTATTACACTGCCAGGACCATTGCTTCCACATGAAGGGAAGTAAGAGAGGAGGCGAGCCAAGCTAGATGGTTAAGGCAAGTGGGGGTGGCACCGATGAAGCACCATAATAGTAGGCAGCAGGGGTAGGATTCTCGACAGGGGGATCAGGCCAAGAGGTTCAAGTCAGGATGGTACCAACCAGAGGGCCAAGGATACAAACAGGGTCAACAAGGACCTAGTCAGCAGTAGTAGGTTCTTCAGGTCCAAGGGAATAATGAAGGTGGCCAGCAGGACCAGGGTTATTAGGGATAGCACCAGGGCCAGCTGGGACAGAGGCAGAGACAATTTTCAAGACAGTACTTTATATGTGGTCAGCAGGGTTATAGGAGGAAAGATTGCCCACAACTGGTCAGGGCATAACAGTAGGGTGCCCAATTGGGGAACCAGGCTCCGTTACCTCCAGCACTAGCACCCCCAGCCCCATAGCAGTAGCAGGGAAAGATACACTACGGGCATGTGCATAACGTTCGGGACGTACCCATGCCACCAGTACCTCAAGTGTTGCCAACAGTCGAGGGTACATTTTCTATTCGTAATCATGAGGGTAGTATTCGTTTTAATACGAGGGCATTGCAGTCCTTTATTTCCTCTAGATTTGCATGGGTTGTTAACCTTTTAGAGACAGCTGGTACCCACCTAATGTGTGTAGAGTCTCCATTGGATAGTAGGTCACTTATACACTCAATATGTAGAAGTGTGGACATTATTATTGGGAGTCTTAGCTTAGAAGCTTACCTTATTATATTAGACATTGAGGGATACGATGTTATCCTAGGTATGTATTGGTTGGCGGGTTATAGGGCTAAGGTAGACTGTTACGAGAGGACCATAGCGTTCTCCATTCCGGGTTAGGAGATGTTCTTGGTGGCAATGCCTCTTCTCGGGGGGGTTGCGTACCCACCTATACTACATTGAGCAGGAGACCTCACAGGATGTAGTTATCCCGATAGACTCGATTCCAGTAGTGAGAGATTTTGAGGATGTATTTCAGGAGATACCAGGGTTACCACCCAGCCGAGAGATCGAGTTCGTTATCGACCTAACATCAGGTACGAGACCTATTTCCCAAGCACCGTATCGAATGGCCCCTAAAGAGATGCGACAGTTGAGGGAGCAGATATAGCAGTAATTGGGGTAGGGTTTCATTCGCTGAGTACATCGTCATGGGGTGCACTGCTGCTATTTGTGAAGAAGGGGGACGGTTCGCTTAGCTTGTGTATAGACTACAGGGAGCTAAACAAAGTCAAAATTCAAAGTAAGTATTCATTGCATAAAATTGGAGTTATTTATTTTACTAACGAAAATTGTAACGGATAAAATCCGTTATAAAATTAATATTTGTAACGGACTAAACCCGTTACAATTTATTTTGTAACGGATTTAGCATTAGTACAAGTACTATATATTAGTAACGGATTTACTAAATTGTAACGGTATTTATCCATTACAAATATAGAATTTGTAATGGATAAAAATTGTTACAAAATACATTGTAATGAGTTAAATTTATCATGTATTTGAAATGGATGTTTTTATTTGTAATGGTTAAAATTTGTTAGCAATATTATTATATTTTTAAAAAATATTAATTTCTCATCAAATAAATATAAATACATTAGTAGTAACTTATGCTTAACCAATGGCAATGCAGAACCAATGCCCACAAATTTCACTCAAACATAATTGCAAAACAAGCATGATAAAATCAATGACACTACATTTCAGTGATATTAAACAGATCTAAAACTATATTTCATTCATAACCATTAAAATTCCCAAATAAAAAATAATAAAAGATAAACCATCTAACTTTTAATAATAAACTAGAAACGAAGTCTAACATCATTAAAGTTCTAAACATATTATTCTCCCAAAATTACTCTTCATGACAATTCCTAAAAACGAAACTTCATTCTCCCGAAAGTAATCTTCATATTTACTAATAAGAACCTGTTGAACAAACACAATCTTAGTAAATGTGTAAGCATAAATGAGTAAATAGCTTAAAAGACTTAGTACATTTACGCTCCATTGGCACGTATGTAATTTTATTCGACAGTAATTGACACTACAAGAAAAAGTATCATTTATGTCAGTTTGAAAATTAGCGTTATGGCAGACAAATGTAAAATGACATAAATGATATACATTTATGTCAGGTTGGCTTTGAAGGTAAATTTTTATTCCAATTTAAATATAACTGAGATAAAAATTAAATCATTTATCTTAAATTTATATAAAGATGACATAAATGTACCCATTTGTAATTTTAGTTATGTTAGAGTTTAACTAAAAACTGAGATAAATGAGAAAAAGAAGCGGGGTCTTTTTTTTTGCAATCCCGCCCCCGTAGAATTGGCTCCATATCAAATTCTTTCTAAAAAAAAAGGGTCAACTCTCTCACACCTCTCTTGCACGATCCAGTAGTGTCCAGCGACACATCTCTCTCGGTCTCTTGCCTCATTTCTTCCACCTCTCTAGGCAGAGGCACCGGCGCCGGCGAGTCACCATCGCCACGATAGGTACACGATTCGTCCAACTCTTACGATTTTTCCAACTCTTACGATTTGTCCTTAAGATTAATTCCTAGGTTTTTAAAAAGCTTCACGATTTGTTCAGTGAATCGATTTCTTCAGTGATTCGATTTGTTAAGAGTTTTCCGGCTTGAATCGATTTGTTCAATGAATCGATCTCCTAAAAAAAACTAGTATAAACATAATTGATACTTAAGACTTATTCTCTCTCATTTTTCTCTTTTAATGTCTAAATTTGAGTTTATGGACATGTTTATTCTCTCTTATTTTTCTCTTTTAATGTCTAAAATTGAGTTTATGGACATGTTTGTGCTTGAAGAACTACTAGTCAAATTGATAAATTCTCTTTGCATTTATGTTTTTTTTTACCTATTTTGGTTTTTCAGATATAAGGCAAAGCTCCTTATTACTATTGATTTTTTGCCATTTAATTATGAATAAACTTATGTGTACCCTTATTTGGTACCCTCATTGGTACCCTCTAATAAGACAAGGCACCAAGAGCTTGTACTTATTGTTGTGGGTCCCGTCAAGGCAATAAGTACAAGCTTTTATTGCCTTGTCTTATTAGAGGGTACCAAATAAGGGTACCGAATGAGGGTACATGTAGTATTACTCTTTAATTATTAGTTAGTACCTAGTTAAATTTTCCTCATTTGATTCTCTTCTGGAAAGGGGGAAATGCATGTTTGTGATAATATATTATCAAATTATGTAGTATTCTTTATGAAAGTTCCTATTTTTTAGTGAAATTTTTATTCGTGAAGTGAAGAGGTTTGATTTCCTTAACTTTGGTATATCTTACATATGAAATAATATGCACCATATAGGAACAACAACTATTATATTTTTTCATTATCTCAGCTTATATAATAATATGCACGAATACATGTACCTCTATGATGATTGGAAATTTCCATATATGTATGTGTATGAAGCAAAGTATGATCAAACAAGTGCATGTTATCAAAATTATATGGATTCTTGAATATTCATATACACTCAATGATTATTGTGTTTTGTGATCCAGTGTTTTGTAATTAGACATTTGGACCGGTGATTTCATCTTGTTGAGCTTGTCTTAAATTGCATTGTGTTTCCCCCAGCGGTTTGTGTTGTCTCGATGGCAGTGGAGGCTAGGGTTTATCCGTCATCCACCACTTAAGACCCATTTTGCTCGCAGTCTCCATAGAAGCATACAGACATAAGAAATCAAAATACCTATGGTTCATTATCTAACTTTTATTCATTTTCGATATTTGTGCATTTGCGCTAATAAGGGTTGAAGTTTTATAGTTAGTAGGATTTTGTGCAAATCAGGCTGTACGATTTGTTTATACCCACTTGAGCTTGGATTTACACTAGTAATTTTCTTTGATTTTGTTAAAACTAGTAATGAATATAGCCCGATTTGTGTGATATTTTGTTTTTCTTCATCTACATTTACAATTTCATACAGAAAGAATATAAGTTGTGGAAATCATGTTCAAAATGCATATGGATGATTGCATTACGATTTATGATAATGAATTGAGTGAAAGGAATGTGATATACATCTCTATAACTTTTTGAAATTTCAGAAATGCTGATGTGGTCTACGTGTTTCATAAAATTACCCAATATAACCATACACATTAATAATGTCGACTTCATGGGGTTGACGGCAATAGAAAAATCTAAGAAGGTTTAATATTTGAATGTTTTGTCTTGTGAGTAATTTAGATTTGAAATTTTGTGATTTATTATCTTGTTTCAAGTTTAATGTGTTTTCACTCTTTTTAAGAACGTTGATAATGTTATTGGGAGTGAGTTCATTCATTAGAAAATATATTGTTACACCTGTACATAAATAATTAATCTTACTCGTGGGTTTTGTGAGGCGCGTCGTTATTTTGACAATGGGACTATTATTTGTAAACATATGTTATTAATGAGATAGTTCTTTTGGTTTATATCATTTATAAATTAATCACTAATGTTGTCTTTTGTATAGATGCGTGAGTTGTTTCCAAAGACCAATAGTAATTCTGATGACTCAATGTCACAGTGGACTTATTCATATAAATAACCCAATCTGAGATCATCCTATTGTTAACATATCCTTACCTCATCAAAGATAATTCATAAATGAGTCTCTATTAATATAAATGGTTGTTAGAGTTTGTAAGATCATGTTTTTTTTCTCCATATTGAAGGTTATTTTGTGGAATAGATTTGTTCTTGCGGATACTAAATAACATGTTTGCTCTGTTTAGATGATATGGTATATCATAGGCGATCAATGTGACTATGTTTGTCATATAAGAATATAGTTTTCTTCATTATCGGATCCCTAACCAACTGATAAGTTTATATAAGATATTGAAAGAAGCATTACTTTTGTTGTCTATGATATTAGAGATGGAAATGTGTTTGCGTCACTGGTATGTTTGTGTTAAGGTTGAGTTGATTGTAGAATCACATAATATGTCTATTTGAGTTTATCAAATGCATAAATAATCAAGATACTAAATGGGAGAAGATTTTCGGCTATTACTATGCATTATTGATGACATTCTCGTTTCCCATCGACTAAGATGTGCATTACTGCTTTAATAATCATCTCCGTTGTGTTTATCATTCGTATCTTGATTTAGTTTTATTTATTGGTATATCTTTGTTGTGTTTGATGTGTGTGTGTGTGTGTTGTGTGACTATTTGCGATGTTAGAGTGGTGAGAGTCAACACATAACATATGATATCATACCATGTGTAATGTAATTGTAGATGTGAGGATTGTAGTCATTGACAGAACCCATATCATACCATGAGTTCACGAGCAATTCCTAGAATTCGGGAGAGTTGTGCCTCCTTCCATTGGCTAGTGTCACTACAAGAAAGATAATTGTTTTTAAGTTTACATTATGTCACAAAAGGTTCAAGATGAGATAAATAAAATCTACATAGTATCATTTCTCACATTTTGAGTATGAGTATGATCTTTTTTGTCACGCTTTCATCAAGCTGATCTTTGACACTCAGCTACCATCTTTACTAGGCCTTCATCATCTCTACCTCTCTATTGCTACACACGGTGAACTATCATTTTCTATATTGTTTTCTCTATTTCTATACACGCACACACGTGCATAATCGTGTTGAACATATACGTATGTATGTTTTGATTAGGGGATTGGTTGTGGACAAGAATTTGTTCATTTGTCCATAAGAACTATTTATTGGTTGGATTCATTGAATATGATACCGAGTGATAAAGATAAGTTGTATATCACTACGTGAGTATAATATAATTTTCACTTTTGTTTGACATGCATTATGTGTACGTTATTATTGCAATCTCATAATAGACATCTTTGAATTCTCTTTACATGTAGTGGGATTAACACGTTAAACATCGATGGGAAAAGGCCGAACACATCGTGGAGTTGTATTAAGGTAAATTCCATCATATAACATCTCTGTCATTCCAAAGTAAATTAAAGGAACTCCTTTAAATTCCATCATGTATTTGACTTGTTTCACTTCCTTATGGATTCTTTCCTTGAGCTACAACTGGGAAAATGTAATTCGATTTGGTTGTTTCCTTCTGTCACAAAGGCTCAATCTTGAAATTTTGTATTGACGTGTTGATGCATACATAACAGATGCAAGCTTATTTTCGTAAATATTTAAAAGATGAGAACAGTTTAGGATTCGAGGTACTATTTCATTCTCACTTCATCAATTACCCCTTCTTAGAGACTGAAACAGAGATTGATTAGAAGTATAGGAAGTCATTAACTCCATTCCTACTTGTATTTAAGGAAACTCTATCATCATTTCTTTAGAAAACAATATTTTTTTTATGGATATCAAGTTATGTATGCAAATACTTATTTCTTTTCATGATCCATGAATCCATCCTCAATGTCACCATTATCTGTGAAATTATTGGCGAAACATCTTTTGAATCATTGCTCCAGTGACAAAGTGACCTTATACATCGAGGAAAAAATTCTTAGATTTTAAAAATACTGGTGTTTCAATGTTCTATTATCAAGAATTGTGTTATTATTTATTTTGAACTTCACCTAATATGCAACCCCACCCAGTATCTTTTATCTCTGGGAAATCAGTAGAACAAGAGCTAGAATCTATCTATCCTTAGTCTAAAAATTAATAAACTGTTGAGTTTTTTTCTTAGCCAGAGAATGAAAGAATTTGGTGTTTGCGTCCCCTTCTCTAATCCATTTCACCCTTGATTTTTGACATAAGTAAGTTTCTTCTTTCATGTGTTCCTGCTGCATCAACGCCTTAGCTTTCTTCCACTCTATGAAAGTTGCTTTTTAAAAGTCAGTCTGCAAAGCTACATCGGCTTGGAAAAGGTTATTTTCATCTTGGTTAACTTCTTGAAAAACATTTTTAAAGACATCCATGTTCCACATCCGAAGCGCATACTTAACAGCTTTAAGTTTCTGCACAAATTTATACATGGGAGGGACAACAGTAGTATAATTCAAAGTCAGCACCACCAACTCAGAGAATGTGTGATGTTTAGTTCAACGATACTATTAATAGAGAGTGATCCGAGTGTAGTCTGACCAAATGGTCCATTTTTGTAGTCTGGAATAGATTGTTCCAAAACGTATTACTTAGAACCCTGTCGAGCCTTTCCAAAATTCTTTGTGAAGTCAATCTCCAAAAAACCAGCTGAAGTCAACGTATATTTGAAATCATCTGCTGCCACTTGGTCAATTCTATTTCGTCTCCATAACAATATTTTAGTCACGACCAGTGATGATTAGATCACACTCCTTATTATCCAAATCTTTAATTCCATGCCAAATCTCCCTCCTAGTTTATCTATCACTGCTACCATAAACTGTTACTCTAAAGCAAGACTATCTCTAGTGACCAAGACGATAAAACTCGCTCGGGAATTTTATCAAACACTTGGTGTGCGGAAAACACCCAAGACCTTGTTCTGAAAATGAACTAGTGTGCAAACTCCCAATCAAATCAACCAAGCATCAATGAAGAGACAATAGAACATACAAGCAACAAACAATCAAAGCAACAACAATTAACGTGGTTCACCCAAGCTTTGGGCTACATTCACAAATGGTAGGATATCTTCTTTTATAGATAAATGTCTAGGAACCAATGGTTACACACACACCTCACTTATCTCTCTTAAAAGTCAATCATTAACCAACCTCAAGAACTCACCTTGCTCAAAGTACCTCTCTATCTCTCTTTGCCTTTGATAACTCTCAAATATACCCACTCTTTTTGTCCTCATCCCAAAATCTAGAAATAACACGTGTATTTATAGATTTGAGCCAAAATGGAAAATTTGTAAATAAACCAAAACTGAAAAAATAGGAGAGCCAAAACCAACAAACTCCACCTTGGCGATCCTGACGATCCAACCAATCTCTAGAATGCTGAAATTCAACCCGCTTGAAGACCATCCCACCATTTACCAAGCTAATGATATTCCCCCAGGCGATCCTCATGATCCAACCGAACTCGGAATACAAACATCAAATTCGCTCGAAGATCATCCCGACGTCTAACAAGCCAATACGCTCCACCCGACGCTAAGCCACCTCAAACTTCAACCATGAAGTGAGATACCGCAAGTCTTCACTCCAAGACTCCAAACGACTCCACCCGCCGAGGAACCAAGTTCTAAACTAAAAACTCCCCATCTCATGCATCTGAATGCTTCCCATGTAACCATAAGGTGAATCTCGCTTCTCATGTAACCCAGTGAGTACACCCCCACACAATACATATAGCATACACCCTCTTTACATGAAACATTCAAATACATCAACACCATCCTCCACCTTGAGAAATAACCACGGATGAGAGGGAAAATTCCTCACCTCCTACACCCTCCAAATCTCACCCTTGAAATATGTACCAAGTCTTTGTCACGAAAAAATCCCTTTTGCCAATGCTTGCAAACAATAATTCATCGGCCTTCTTTGAACTAGCTACACACACCTCGAATCCATCACGGTCCTACACCTCCTCGATTCCAATCGGCCAATGCACGTGTGCAACTAAATCGAGTCAACATCACCCGTTGGCCCCGGAGGGGGACTTCGATCCATCCCCTCCACTAGTAGGTATTCTCTCATCACTACCGTCTATTCTCGAAAAGCTAGCACCCAATGTCTCCGTTTTGTTCACAAACGAGACATGCCTCGAACATTCGATCACTTGTGCACACCGCTTCCCCGTCTTCCTCGAAGTCTGATTTAGACGATACAACCCCTCTCTCTCCTCTCCCCTCGTTAGGACAATACAACCACGTGTGACTTTCGAGACTCCACCCGCCACCGACACCCGGCAACCCTTGGAATCCAAACGTCTAATGGATATCAAATTCTTTTGCAACTTTGGGACATAGGCCACACCACCCAAAGTGCGCTCCACCCCATCGAACATCTTGAGTTTCACCGCCCCGACACCCTCAACGACAACCTTCTCTCCGTTAGCCAAAGACATGGAACCTTTTCCATTTTTTGTGAAAGTCTCAAAATATTCCCTCTTGGAGCAAACATGATTTGACGATCCCGAATCTAATATCCAATCATCTTGGGAAAGAGAGTTAACCTTGGAGATTGTGAGAAGTTCTCCAAGTTCATCTTCATAATTCGCACTCGCTAACGTTGTCCTCTCGGAATCAACCTTGCCCATAACCTTATCGTTCCACAAAGGACATTCTCGGATCATATGACCCCATTCCCGGCACTTGTAGCATTCGTCCCTTACCACCAACACCCCTCGATCTAGACCTACTACCGTCATTAAATCCTCGGTTGGAGTTCCTCCCGCCATTTTGCCCACCTCCGTCTCTCGCCGTAAGGCCTTCATTATGGGAATACCCATCACCTCCACCTTCCTTTTTTCTCATCGTGACATGAGATTGAATATCTTGCACAACCTCATTGCACCGGAGCGTAGACTTCCCAAACATGAGCGTGGTCACAAAATGCTCGTATGAATCAGGTAATGATGCAAGTAACAACAATGCTCGATCCTCCTCAATGAATTGAACGTCTATCCGGTTCAAGTAATTTATCAAGGCATTGAAACGTTGATATGCTTCATCATATCCTCACCCTCCTTCATCTCAATCTTGAAGAGTTTCTTCTTAAGGAATAATTTATTTGACAACGACTTTCCCAAATAAATCTCTTCAAGCTTATCCCACATGCCTTTAGCCGTGGTCTCCGCTATCACGTTATTCAACACATCATCTTTGATAAGCATCTAAATACACGAAGCCTCTCTTTGATCAATGTCAATCCACTCGGCATCGGTCATGTCTACCGGTCGTCCCTCTACCCCCAACAATGCTAATTACAACCTCTGTGGGACAAGAATGCCTCGCATTCGTCTTTGCCACAACCTAAAATTGATCTTCTCATCAAAAGCCTTCATATCCATCTTCATTGAGCCACTCGATCCATAACTCGAATCCCATCTCTTAGAGCCTCCGCTCGTAGAGGTTGATTCTCGAATACTCTCCACATTTTCCGTCATTTGGAACAAAAACAAAAGCTATGCCAAAATTGATTCAACCTCGAACCAAAATACCGGGCAAAAAATGTAACCAAAGCTCTGATACCACTTGTTGCGCTAAAGCAAGACTATCTCTAGTGACCAAGACGATAAGACTCGCTCGGGAATTTTATCAAACACTTGGTGTGCGGAAAACACCCAAGACCTTGTTCCGAAAATGAACTAGTGTGCAAACTCCCAATCAAATCAACCAAGCATCAATGAAGAGACAATAAGAACATACAAGCAACAAACAATCAAAGCAACAACAATTAACGTGGTTCACCCAAGCTTTGGGCTACATCCATAAATAGTAGGATATCTTCTTTTATAGATAAATGGCTAGGAACCAATGGTTACACACACACCTCACTTATCTCTCTTAAAAGTCAATCACTAACCAACCTCAAGAACTCACCTTGCTCAAAGTAGCTCTCTATCTCTCTTTGCCTTTAATAACTCTCAAATATGCCCACTCTTATTGTCCTCATCCCAAAACCTAGAAATAACACTTGTATTTATAGATTTGAGCCAAAATGGCAAATTTGTAAATAAACCAAATTTGATAACTCTCAAATATGCCCACTCTTTTTGTCCTCATCCCAAAATCTAGAAATAACACGTGTATTTATAGATTTGAGCCAAAATGGAAAATTTGTAAATAAACCAAAACTGAAAAAATAGGAGAGCCAAAACCAACATAAACTGCCATCATGTGAATTGGACAAGAAAGATGGGCCTACATAAATGCCTCTTAATTTTGTTGGATGTGAGTTGTTATGGGCCTTGTTATCTTGGCGCCAATGTGATATCATGTTTTTCCTAATTGGAAGAGTTGTACTTTATTGACACCAATGCCAAAGGGGAAGTTTTAGCTGAACTAAAAATGTTGCGTCGCTTGGCCATCTTAACAATATCCATTATTTACACAGAATATTCCAATATAATAAGGTCATGGATCTTCTGTCTAACCTTGAATAGGTGAAGAGGATAAATGTTTATGTTAGGGCAAAGGGTATCTTTGTCATTTATAAAACATTTGGAGTGTTTAAATAAATGTAGGAGTACCGATAGCCGTTCCCAATTTACAAATACTAGCATCTTCTTCTAGAATAAACATTATACATTCTTCCTTTATATTCTACCGTGCATACCTTATCCTTGCAGAAAATCAAGGTTCAGTGGTTTGTCTTATTTGACATTCTGATCTTCATTTTGCACATAGTTGCAAAATTAACTCACACCTTTCAAAGATTTGCTCCTCTTATTTCTCAGATTTAATGGTAATTTTTATAATTGGAATGAAATTGCAAAGGACAGAGTCTTATTGCAGTGTTCTTAACCAGTATAAGAGGAACATATTATGTACTTACATAGCAACATCCTTGGACATAATTAAATCTCTATTTGTGTTGGATACTTGAAAATATGTCAATCAGAATTGTCGTGTCAAATAAAACATGTTAAACTAAATTCCTCTCTAACAAATTAATAAGCAATATGTACACTACTCAACTGCCTAGACTTGCATTGTGTGTTCAACCCTCTGAGAACTGTCTAACCCGAAGGCTTCAAAATGTCAACACAATATGGCATATGCAGACATGCAGTTTTATGGACACTGAACTTATCCGAACAAAGATAGTCCATCATGAAGAAGAGTCTTGGCAGGTTATATGAAAATTTACACACAAGTTAATTTACCAATATCTGACCTCTTCTCATTATCTGTCTTCCTCCTGAGATCCTTAACATGGTTATGTAACGTCTTTAAGAGATCAGGCAAGTTATGCGCAACTTCACTACCTCTACGACACAAACATATCTTCTCTATAAGCTCGGAATCAATGAAATATCCCTCTTTATTTTTGAAAGAAAAGGAACATAATTGTGTGAAATATATCAATTGAGTTAAAAAGAGAAATATACAACTTAAGGTAATTTCTTTTACAAAACCTTAGTAACTCCCAAAGAATTTTTGTATAGATCCATGATTATCAATCAGTACTTCATTCAAATGAGGATAGCGGGCGAGGTTTCTAAGAGTTGAGAGCGCATGTTTCAGAACATCCTGATCAGGTATGATTCATTTTCTTTAAAAAAATATGAATGGCTAGTTCCATTTTCTTTGGATTGATTTTAGGATTTGTTAACTGACAATACATAATGGTCCTAGAGACAGGACTAGAATATCATATATTGAGATCAATGCTTGAATCAATTACCTGGTTAAGAATTTTATTAAAGTAAATTTCTAGTAATTCCATTTTCTATATGCCTTAGTGTCTTAAGAGATGATATGCATACTGTTTCTATCTCCATCTCCATTAGACTTTATAACCCTCAAGTTCTCCTTGTAATCAGTTGCCAATTTTTTTAGGTGTCTCAAATGTAATTACAACAATTACAGTAAGAAGTATTTTTACTTAAGTGTCGCTGCAGAAGCAATAATATCCAATTTGTCATAGAGAAAAGGCTGTTTAACATTCGCATAAGTGTTATGATCAGGAGCTTCTGAAACTGATCCAGTCAGTCAACCAAAGCATACCCGATCGCATAAATGCATGTTCCAATTGGGCATTGTTATTTTTTATTTGCGAGTCAATTGAAAAATTACCTAATTTGTCAAACCTTGAAAATTTAGAAATATTAAATGTTTCAAGTTGTGTGAAATTAACAGAGATCCCAAGACTTAAGAAGCTAAAGTTATTAGAACAGTTGAACATTGAAGGGTGCAAGTCAATTGCAAATTTACCTGATTTGTCAAACCTTAAAAATTTAAGAACATTAGATGTTTCTGGTTGTGTGAAACTGATTGAGATCCCAGGACTTAAGGAGTTGAATTCCTTAGAACAATTGGACATTAAAGGATGAAACTCAATTGAAGAATTACCCGAATTTTTAGGCTTTACAACTTTAAAAGAAGCAAGCCTTTACATATATATAGAAGCCTTGCTATATATATGTGGGCTATATAGCAGCCCTGCTATATATATATGGGTTATGTATATATGGGCTATTTTAAGGTTAAATGTCCCTTTTTTGAATACAAGTGCTAGAGAATCACCATTTATAAATTTCAAATATGTCTTTATTATGTGTTACCATTCAATGTCCCTTTTTTGGAATACTCGATGTAGTCTCGATAGTCCACAAGATGGACGCATTTCTTATATGAACTTGACTGTCGTTGATTCAACCAATTCATTATGTTCTTCGGTGAATATGTCTCCATGAGAGGAATCGACATCCCAAATTTTAGGCATTAACATTCCACAATTGATTCTAAACCCAAGTTATGTTATGTTTTAGGCATTAAAAGATATCGTTAGTTAATATGTTCTTATTTCATCATGACGCAATATATTAGTATTTAGGTACTCATTCCTTCTATTGATGTTATGTAACTTGATGCTATGTAGTTCTTTTTCAGTGTTCTAATTGAGGATGTTTGAAGATGATATGTTCAACTCCAATATTTGCCCCTTTCTTTCGATAAGGTCCTTACCATATCTTCCAATACTGATTCCGTTTTTAATGTTGTAAATGTAGCTATGAAGAAAGGGTGAGACGGGCTGAAGATAAGAGTGCAAAGCATCAATGTGGAAATTTAGAAAAATAAGTCACGGGATCCGGGATTCAATGCTTAGCTGATCCCGCAATCACATCAATAAACATACGACACAAAAGTTAAGTTCCAATTGGTAAGGTTTTGATTATACAGAAGTGGTTACATTACATTTCATTTCATAAATCCGTACTCTATTTTGAAAGTAGATTATTGTACAAAGTATTTATATATCTACTTATGTTCATTTGTATTATAATGGTATAATTTTTATGAGCAGGTTAGTTTGATTCAATATTATGGTTTCTCTTATATATACAATTTTGTTATAAATTTATGGAGAGAGATGATATGGAGAGAAATGACATGGAGAGAAAGCAATGATACGAGGTTAAAGAGGAAATGATAGGAAATTGAAATGATACGGGGAGGAACATATTTTTAATTTTTTTCAAAAAACATTATATATGAATTATGAGAACACAACGATTTTTATTTGATTTTGATTGATAAATTGCGTCTCTTGGAATATTGTTGTTGGGTTATTTTTTATTTCTTAAACAGGGTGGTTAGTCCTATAAATGGAGGAAACTTTGCCCAATTTTTTAAAATTGTTTGCAATTATTTATGTTATTTAATAAATATTTTCAACTTAAGTATTAGTGTTATTCTCATGAATTGGCTTCAATTGATGACTTTGTTTATACGATGTTTATGATGGATTATTAGTATTATTGTTGAAGTATTTTTTTTCTTTCTTAAATAGGGTGGGTAGTTTATAAACAAAGAAAACTCTCCAAATTTTTTCAATTGTGTAGCAGTATATGTATTATATATAAAACTTTATAAATTACATTATATACGATTTAACACTTTGTTTTGTTGGGGGAACGATATTTTTTATGTTTTGCAATTGCATACTTTGAAAAATTTTGTCGCTTTGCGATTACGCGCTTTCGAAATTTTCTCTATGCCTTCAGGCACGGGCATTCCGCTAGTGTGTGTGTGTGTGTGTATTCTCTGTTAATTAAACAATACATGTTCAAGGTTAAACTTCTAATTACACAGTTTATGGATCATGATTTCATCAACACCATCATGTATACTCTCAATTACCCTCTTTTACTTTTAAATACATAGTTTATGTATTCATCTTCTAATGCTTACTTATATGTTTGATTTTTTCTCAGGTAAGGATTCTGCAGTTTGTGTATTCCATTTATACCCATTTTTTTTATTTGTTCGATTTTTACCAACTCAAGATCAACTCGAAAACAAATGGGGCAGAACAAACCAGATTACAAATGGGGCAGAACGAACCAGATAACAAACGGGGCAGAACAAACCAACAACCCAATGACTGAAATTAGACTAGTAGCAACAAAACCAAGCACTACCAAGTGAAACCAAACGGACCAAGAATTGTCGAGTGAAAATTGACCTAGCACTGGCAAGTGAAAAGGAACCAAGCACTACCTAGTGTTGATTTAAAGATGGCCGCAACTACCTTTTGTAGGAGAATTTTAAAAAGGTTGCCCTGTATTTCAATTTTACATTTTGTTGGATTGGTTGTTACCCCTTCGGTGGATAGTCCAATAAACAAAGGAGACTTTGTCCATTTTTTTAAATTACCACTTTGTTTATTTGAGGCACAATGTAATTTTCTTTGATGAATATTGTATATTTTAAGTTATATGTGAATTTGTTCGATGAAATCTAGACTATTTGAATGTTGTTCGACTATTTATTATCTATTTACAAGGGTTGATTTAACCTCAAATAATAGTTGTCTATTGATGGAATAATGATTTTTTATTTAATTTTTATATCAACATTTATGTCAGTTTTGATAAAACTCTCGTAAAAATTACTAAAATTGACATAAATGTGATGTTATTTATGTAATTTTTCGTGAAAATGTGATTAAAAACATGGTAAATATCGTAATTTTTATGTGTGTTCTTAAAAATTGAGATAAATGTGATCTTATTTATGTCAGTTTTACGAACATTTATGTCAGGGCTATATATGTCAGTTTTGAAAAATTCTAAAACTGACATAAATGGCCATTTATGTCAGTTTTTTACTGACATAAATGATCATTTTTCTTGTAGTGTGATGCACATGAAAGATCCATAACCATTGAGGACGCGGTTATTATAGACAAGTTACATTGGTATCGCTCGATATATTTGCACATATGTTCACGTACCTTATTGACCATATTGTTAAATACTTGTGAATTATTAATTTAGGATGGATATAGGAATAGTGTACTCTTAATTTAGGACAGAGGGAGTATTGTTTAAAGTTTTACAGTTTTTTTTTCTCAAATTTCAAATATTATAGTCGTTTACATTATTCATTGGTTTTCCGCACAAAGTTATCTAGGCAACATGGTAACAAATGCTACGATAAGTAATATTTATTTCAAATAAATGAATAAATCTTTAATATTATATTCGAATTAATAAGAGATTGTTGATAATATTATGTAACAGGTTCATGTAAGCTATTTATCAACATAAAACATACAAACTAGTATGTCTTATCATATTAGTTAGGCTTCATATAATAGCAATGATTTTAAAGTAATACCCCCTCTATTTGTTACATAGTCAATCAATCAAATTTTAAGTCTATATTGTGATCATTGATAGAGTGTATACTTAAAAATCCTTTTCTTTAATTAGTCTAGTCCTCTACTCGTTGTAAGCCACCCGGGAGAGGCTATTTCTCGTCTTACTCATATTAATAAAATTTCAATGGGGTACTATCTCCTTCTCCAAAAATAATTAAAAAATCCTTTTCTTGAAGCGATATGTCGTCTTTCGTAATTCTCGATTCTACCGAACATACTAAATGCATGAATTCATGATCATCGGGAATGGTGTTGATGTATGACTCGGATGATCATTTTCTTTAATTATCAATTATTAATTTAGGATGGATGGAATAGTGTATATCCGTAACAAGGATCTCAACGGAGAACTCTATATAGCAAAAAAACTGATAGTAGAGCCGAAACACCAAATACAACATAGGAGAGAACCACGGCAGGACCAACATCTTCTCTTACCTCAAGGCCAGTGAGGACAAAGATTATGGCACCAATGACAGCAAACATGCCAAACCATATTAGTTCCCACCAATTGAGTGTCTTCTTCATCTCATGTTGGCTTCGATATTTCACTAGCAACTCTGCCCGATTGTCTAGTAAGGACCCGATCCAGAAGACGGGTCGGAGTAGCCTTCAATGCACTCACGTAATTGCCCCAGCTCTTCAAAGACTCTTTAAGGATAAAATCATCTTTTGAACATGAACACCCTCTTATCCTAATCCCCGTCTCTGTTAGTTCTTCATTCCCAACCCTCATTTCTATATATGCATTCACACAAGTACAAATTTTTACAATTCAATAACAAACTACAAATCCATACTTTTAACCTTAGTGAATTTTCTTTTTTCTTTTTGGTAAGGTAATGATTGGTTTATCAGAAAGTGCTTGAACAATTTATATCAAAAGAGCATTTACTCAACATAAGGACCACAAACAACCGCAGGGGGGGGGGGGGGGGGGGAGGAGAAGCATTACACCAAACTAAAGAAAAAGACATCCCATAAGGAATAAAGTGAAAACATACTATTTGATATATCAGACTAAATTGGAGTCTCCCCTCCCTTGCAACAACCAGGATTAGAGTCTCCCCTCCCTTGCAACAACTAAGATTATAGGTTGTAATGAGGTTAATAACATAGACATGTTGCAATTGATTTAAATTCCACTGCCATTAAATGCCAGGAATCATTAATAGTGAAAAGTGGGCCAAAATATCATCTTCACTTTTTCTTTCAAACTACAACTTTGCACGTTAATCAGAGACTAATTGTACATTCAAAGTAGAGGTTGTTTGTTGTTCAGTTATGTGATCAGTGTTGGTAGGCTTACGCTACTGAGAAGGCAAATTGGTTATTTAGGATGGGACTTCTCCCTCTTCAATGACATTTAAGATTATAATGGAACTTAAGTTTGTAGTATTGTTACATGCCTTGTCTCTATCCCTCAGGTCATGAGTTCGATTGGATGATTTTTGGGCCTCATGTAAAGCAGAGTTATTAGTGTCCTCGTTGGTAACTTTAGTGATGTAAACAATAGTCTCTAATTGCTTGAAGTAGATTTTTTTCTTCATGTTTCAACTAACGTGAGTATTTTTCTCACGGAAAAAAATAATCCCTCTTACTCATTTGATTCTTGAAAAAAAGTTCTAATATGGTAAAACATCATTCAGGAATAAATATCATGTACATAAGGCATATACCAAAAGGGATTGTTCCCAAATGAATGCATGGTACTCATGTTGTTAGCACCATACATCCATAAAAAAATGTTGGTGATCATCCAAGACATAAAGAATTATAATAAAAAATTATTTAGATAAAAACATAAGCAATGTTGTGTTATTTTTATTTTTTGCTTATCATGAAAGTTGTTTTTTGTTCTTTGCGAGGATTATTGAATTATGTAAAGATTAAACTTAAATAATAATAAGAAAATTTTGTTTAGTGAAACGTGAATTACCTTATAATTATGAAGTAATAAAATAAGTATAACATTACTTGATAGATTAGTGTCGTTAGTGAATATACCAAAATGCTCGAAGTCATTAATACAAAGAAGCTGATTACAGGAGCTAATATTTTGAGATTATATTACTAAACAAATAGATCACTAAAACCTATCCAATTATTTGTTGCACCTGGTAGATGGTCGTTGGCATAGATTCCAAAAACTAGTTGGTCCTCTGTGTTTTACTTACCTAGATGCATACCAATGCCTTCTGGTGGATCCATAGCAGATGAAGGTGGATGACCTGAAGAATCAAATACAAATAGTTAACATGTCTCCCAAGATTTTAACTATATTAGCTTCAAATCATCAGTAGTCCTTTAATGATTCATTATCAAAAAATTTATATAAAAGGTCAATAAAAACAAAGACAGTCATTCACTAATTAGCAGACATAATTATTTATCAAAAAAAAATTAAGACTTGCTAGAGAAAGATTCTACATCAGTGCTTAATCCGAACCCAGAACCACTTCCAAAACCACCACCACCACTGCTAGATAAGCTCATTTCACTATTAAACCCACTATCAATTCCACAGATCCCATTAACTGTAGAGACATAAACCCTCACATCTATTCTTCTCAATCTGCATAGTTTTTTTTTACAACCGAAACAACTCTTCATTATCCTCCCTTAACAACAACCCATCAACTTCCAAGTAAAATGAACAATCCTATTTCTGTCTGCTTTTTATTTTTATTGCATTCATCCCCAAGTATTTTACTCATACATAACAAATAACATAATGATGCAAATACCACATATACTACAACTTATATGAAAAGAATGTCGATACAAAAAATACATTCGATGCTATGATTTTCATATCTCTTGATTTTCACTGCCTGAGAGCCTTTTGTGTAAATCTATAATTTTATAAATCCCTCACCAGAGCTAAGAAATTGATGTTCCAAAGGCATCATCCAATCGTATAGATATTTTTCTCATGGTTCGTTATTCGACTCAGCCGACATGTAAACACGGTAACTTTGGGGATCACTACTAATCATATTTGCCCATAAATTTGTTAGCAGGATAAAGTATTGCTCTCCATCCCACTCCACAATTTTCACGTCTGGCATAACTCCTCGAGTTAAAACTGACATCCAATACAAGGATTCTTGTTGAGAAAAAACATAGTTCCCAAGTGCAAATGCATCAAGATTGCGGATTTTCTTAATTGACTCAAATAGTGTCGCAACATTATTTTTATACTCAAAACCAACTAAATCAGATATACATGGGAGAGCTTGTTTAAGCCCCAAACTAGAGCACTAAGTATGAGATTCCTCTATTATTTTCTGATTCTTCATCACCAAAAATGGATGGGGGGACATGCCCTTTATGATTTTTTTTAGGTCCAGTTGAACCATTACCAATGTGAGATGAAAATGCTGTTAACTTTGAATTTTCTTGCACCTTAAGGTCAACCTGCATTTCTTGACCCTTACCAAAATGACACACTAACTTGACCATACCCCCAGACCCTTGCAATTTATAGCTATACAATACATGACGTAAATGTTCAAAATGATATAATTAGGTACTATCGTAAAAATAGTCCATATAAGAACGAACCCAAAACTGCCAGTTCATAAATGGGTTGCAAGAAAAATTTATCAATAATTTAAGCCACTACTGAACATATGTGAATCTCATATGTAACGATTCAGTTTCCTAAATTAATTTTGCTTTACAGTAGAAAGGCACTTGATATTTTATAAAATTTAACTCAAAAGAATGAACAAAACCAAACAACATAATTCTTTCCTAAAAATCTAAAAAATATGGAAACCACACTAAAAATTTGTGAGTCATTATCTCAATCGTAGAACAACGAATCCTATAATTTGGTAAGAATAAAAGAATCAAGTTATCACATTGAAATTAATTTTTAGTAGTGTATTAGGAGTTCAAGACACCTAGTGGGAAAATAACATCATGTAATTAATGGCAAGGTACCTAATTAAGGGCATTGGTTAGCAAAGCTAAAAACTTCTTAGGTACGTTTCAAATTAAGAATTTGGGAAAGCAAAAGGGAAAGGGAAAAAAAATCTCTAGCATAGTCAGTTGGATATATGTAACATAAAAATTGAATCTTTTTCATTTCATAATTAGAAATAAATTCAGCACATCCCTAACATTTAACAAAGATCAAGTGATCTAATATTATAATATACCTCATTGATGGCCAGCATCTCACTATTGCTCTTCTTCACCTTCTTAAGCTTCCTTAAAAAATACCTGATTAAAAAAAACTTAAATTTCATAAGAATATCAACACCACCAATTAATATGATTCATTACATAAACAATAAAAAAATACTATAAAATCATGTAAGTATCAAAACTTGGATTTGGCATGAACTTCATTGGTGGCCCAAAGCTTCATACGGTATATTTTGGGATGATCATCTATCATCAAAGTGAGAGATCTCCCTACAATTAAAAACTAATGGAACTGCACACGATCTAAAAGTAGAGAATCAGTTTCATAATTTAGAACCCTTTACGTTAATCTATCAAACATATACCTATCTACCTATATACAGAGTAAAGAATTTAAGATAGACAACTGCAAAAGATAAGACAACTCGCCTTGTAAGTCACCATTTCTCAAGAGATCTCTATCAACGTGAGCATGTGTTTTACTGCGACACCGATTAGGGTTTTGTTTAGTTTATATGTGAGATGGATGGAAGAATGGAGTGGAGCCATAAAACAATGTTCTCTGTATTAGGGTTGTTGATTTGGTGGTGCTTATTGTTAAACGTTCAATGGGGAGAGGGACGCAGGTCGATGGGGAGAGGGAGGTGGATAGGTATTGGAGGTGAAATGATCGACCAAACAAGTATCTTTGGTTTGGGAATTGGAGGGAAATGTCAAAACATCCCGCCCGATCTTTCTTACTTTGCCCCCTTTTAATGACTTTTGCAACAATTACAAATATTTTGTAATGATTTTATTTTATTTGTAACGGTTTTTAACCGTTATAACTTTATAGTGGACAAAATTTGTTACAAATAGAAGAAAAATCTGTTACAAAATAAGCCTTTTGGTTTAGTGTAACGAATTAAGTAGTGAAACTTAAATAAATGATTAAATGATAAGAGATGGAGAATGTTCCTATGATATCAATAACATACAAGAGATGTTAATTCGGATAGCATACTGTATGGGCGGTATGGGGACTTATAGGTGTCGATAGTTCAGATATATACTTATGTCGAGTTAGCATTGGTAGTATGGCTAGGTGGGATAAGTAGAAAACATTAGGCGTGCACAATAGTTGAGAGGTGAGGAAACTCAAGAGAGTGTAACCTAACATGTGTAATCAATAACTGGTTTTTAAATTGTGATAAATACTTGCTAAATATTTTCAAAATCTAATTATTGCTATAAATGTTTTCTAAAACTTTTTAGGTGTACAACCACAGGGACGCCAGACTTGACGATCTATTTTAAGGAAGATTTGTTGTAGTACTGGAGAGACTTGTAGGACTTGATCGGACACTTCCACCTTTCATTCCTAGTCTAGGTTTTCATGTCAGTGTCTCAGTTGGGCATGTTACCCCATTTAGACTTGATTAATTTTAGTTATTCATTTTAGACTTATAGTTGGATTTATTTATTATTTGTTGGATATATTATTTGGATTTGAATTTTGTAGTTGATGGTTTATTCAGCATGACATTTATTTATTTATTCCTTGTGATGGTTTAGATTATATTAATGGTGTGAATGTTTTAATTTAGTTTTCAGCATATTATTATCAATTGTCTAATGAAAGATAAAAAATTTTGTACCGGCTTAATTAACTAATAGGTGGTTAGTAAAGAAAATAGTTTTCGACAGTGATGCTGAGAATGAATCAATGAGAAACCTATTTTAATTTAATAAAGGAGTGATCACCCAGTATTTAATTAGGCTATGTGTTACAGATGGTATCAAACCATTAGGTTCTAGTGTCCGTAGGATCTGTACAGCTTACTAAGATTTTAGCGTATCATTTTTTCGATTTAGAGACTTATTATTAGGATTGGTGCTTTTATCTTTACATGGTCGAGATATCGTAATTCTTGTATCAAATTTTGTATAGAATGTGTACTTATACAATTTGATTTATTTTCAGATGCCATTGAGGAGAGAGCGACCCGCAAGAGTAGTGGCTAGGGAAGAGGTAAGGGAGGCCCAACAGGAGCCACGGGTACCACCGCCACAGCTACCACATGAGATGATCTCCACACCACAGGTGGCCGAGATAGTGGTCCAAGCGGCCAATGCAGCTATAACAGTCATGGTTGTTCATTTCCCACAGCCCCAACCACAACATCCTGTGGCGTAAGTGATCCAGGCCTAGCCAGGGCCATCTACTTGGCATAGAGTCAGGGAGACGTTCTATAAGGGCCACTCGCCCGGGTTTCAGGGTATCTCTGATGTAGTTGCGGCGCGTCAGTGGAAGAAGAATATACAGCGCCACATGCGCATAATAGAGTGTAGTGAGGCGTAGAAATAGATTTTGGTTACTTGTAGATTTACTGGAGCAGCATTATAGTGGTTAGAGTTAGTGATCACCGTCGAGGAGAGAGATACGATGACAATTACCGAGTTATGGGTGCGGTTTGACCGCAAGTACTTCCTTCCAGTAGTGGAGACTGAAATACGAAAGAGATTCGGTGAGGTGACTCAGGGTGATCTCTCCGTGGAAGAGTATGAGTAGGAATTCATCAGTTTGGCTAATTTTTTGCCAGACGAGGTGATCAATTAGGAACGAAATAAAGTAAAGTTTATGGATGGACTAGACAGGAGGATCAAACAGTACTTGATCGGCAACCCCGCATTGGTGACGTACAAAGATATCATCAATGTCGCATTATTACACTGCCAGGACCATTGCTTCCACATGAAGGGAAGTAAGAGAGGAGGTGAGCCAAGCTAGCTAGTCAAGGCAAGTGGGGTTGGTACCAGCGAAGCACCAAAATAGCAGGCAACAGGGGCAGGATTCTCGACAGGGGGATCAGGCCAAGAGGTTCAAGTCATGAGGGTACCGACCAGAGCACCAGGGATACAGACAGGTTAACAGGGTCCTAATCAGCAGAAGTAGGTTCTTCAGGGCCAAGGGAATAATGAAGGTGGCCAGTAGAGTCAGGGTTATCAGGGACAACGCCCGAGCCAGTAGGGCCAGAGGTAGAGACAATTTCCAAAACAGTACTTTATATGTGGCCAGCAAGGTTATAAGAGGAAAGATTTCCCAGTGCTGGGCAAGGCACAGTAGTAGGGAGCCCAACAGGGGCACTAGGCTCTGTTACCTCCAGAACTAGCACCCCCAGCCCCACAACAGTAGTAGGGACAGATGCACTACGGTCATGTGCATAACGTCCAGGACGTACCCATGCCACCAATTCCTCACCTATACTACATTAAGGAGGAGACCATACCGGAGGTAGTTATCCCGATAGACTCGATTTCAGTAGTGAGAGATTTTGTGGATGTATTTAAGGAGATACCAGGATTACCACCTAGCCGAGAGATCGAGTTCGTTATCGACCTAGTATCGGGTACAAGACCTATTACCCAAGCACCGTATCTCATGGCCCCTTAAGAGATGCGGCAGTTAAGGGAGAAGATTTAACAGCAATTGGGGCAGGGTTTCAGAAGGCGGAATACATCGTCGTGGGGTGCACCGGTGCTATTTTTAAAGAAGAGGGATGGTTCGCTTAGCTTATGTATAGACTACAGGGAGATGAACAAGGTCATAATACGAAGTAAGTATTCATTACAGAGGATTGATGAGTAGTTTAATCAATTGAGAGGGGTTGCGTACTTCTCCAAGATTTACATGAGGTCGGGGTATCACCAGTTGCGTATTCGGGAGGATAATGTCCCCAAGTCCACTTTTCTATCGAAGTATGGCTCGTATAATTTCAGGGTGATGTCGTTTGGTCTCACCCATTATGCCAGCAGTGTTCATGGATCTCATATACTGGGTATTAAGGGAGTTCTTGGACCAACTCGTCAGTGTGTTTATAGACGACATTCTGGTTTACTCTAAACTAAGGAGAAGCACACAGAGCATTTGTGTAGGGTTCTACAGACACTTTGGGACCACCATCTATTTGACAAATTTGGGAAGTTTGGATTTGGGATATGGTTGGTATAGTTTCTTTGCCATATCATGTCCAATAGGGGCATTATTGTTGATTCAAGTAAGGTATCGGCGGTGAGGGAGTGGGTACAACCCACGATACTGACAGAGATCCGCAACTTTATCGGGTTGGTCGGGTATTATCACCACTTCATTAAGGGATTCTCAAAGATTGTGGATCCATTGACAGACCTGACTCACAAGGGGGTAACGTTTGTGTGGAGCGATCACTATCAATTAGCCTTTGATAATCTAAAAGATAAATTAACGTCATCACCTGTACTCGCATAGCCTAGGAGTGGGTGGAGTACCAAGTCTACATCGATGCATCCTTGAAAGGACTTGAGGGTATACTACAGTAGAAACTGATGGCTATAGCTTATTCGTCTCGAAAGCTTAATCCCCATGTGAAGAATTATCCCACACACAACCTTGATTTGGTAACAGCTGTGTTTACTTTGAGGATATGGAGACACTACATGTTAGGGGAGCAGTTTACATTGTTCACTTATCATAAGTCACTTCATTGTCTCATCACGCAGAAGGATCTGAATATGAGGCAGAGGCGAGGGATAAAATTTTTGAAGGACTACGAGTTTGATAGACGGTATTATCCTAGTAAGGCTAACGTGGTGGTAGACGCATTGAGTCGACAACCCATTAGGGAGTTGGCAGAGTTATGGAAGGGGAAGTCGAGTGAGCTTCAACATGATGATGAAATTGCCAGAGCTTGCATGTTAATTTTATCTATCACTCTCGAGAATATCATGCGGGTAGTGAAAGCACAGGCCAAGGATTAGTACTTTCAGGACAGAGTGCTCCAGTTATTAGCTGAGGGCGCGGAGTCATACTCGATCATCTTAGAGGGAGGCCTACATTTTAATAGGAGACTAGTTGTGCTAGAGGATGAGGATTTTAGGCATGCGGTTATTATTGAGTCTCACGGATCAAGGTTCGTGGTACATCCCATTGGGGATAAGATGTACCAGGACATAAGGAGACAGTATTGGTGGGCAGAGATGAAGCGAGACATAGCAGAGTTTATCTCAAAGTGTGTTACCTGTCAATTCTTTAAGGTAAACCACCAGAGACCTTCAGGGATGCTATAGCCACTAGAGATTCCCATGTGGAAGTACGAGATCATTTCGATGGACTTAATTATCGGACTACCGACATCGCAGAGGGGTCACGATTCCATTTAGGTGATAGTGAATCAACTGACCAAGATAAACCATTTTTTCTAGTTCACATAGTCTTTAAGACGATGCAGTATGTGTAGCTGTTCATAGCAGAGATAGTTAAGATGCACGGGTACTGGTCAATATTGTATTTCATAGAGATAAGATCTTTGTGTCTCATTTTTAGCAGAGTTTTTAGGAAGCCATGGGCATTGACTTGCGATTGAGTACCGCATACCACCCATAGACAAATAGACAGATTGAGAACGTAAATCAGATGCTAGAGGACATGTTGAGGATGTGCATCCTAGATTTTAAGGGAGGGTGGGAGTGATACCTTCCATTAGTAGAGTTTGCCTATAACAACTCTTACCAATTTACCATCGGCATGGCACCATTTGAGGCACTTTATAGGAGACCTTATCGTTCGCCCACTTGCTGGTTAGAGATGGAGGACAACAAGTTTTTGGGACCAGAGATGATACAGGAGACGACTTCCAAGATCGTGTTAATTCTAATACGTATTCAAATAGTTTAAGACCGGTAAAAGAGTTACGCTGATGCAAACCAAAGACACGTAGAGTTAGAGGTTGGTGACCAGGTGTTGGTACATGTTTCTCCTATAAAGGGGCTTATGAGTTTCGGAAAGAAGTGAAAGCTAGAGATGATATATGTGGCACCTTTACCGATTATTAAGAGAGTGGGACCAGTGGCATATAGACTATGTTTACCAGAGCATCTTCAGCAGTTACATGATGTGTTCCACCTGGCATCGCTGAAGAAGTACAGTAGGAGTGAGAGAGCTTTCTGGCACGTTCCACTCGAGGAGATTGATTTTCAGCTAGATGTCTCGTACGAGGAGAGACCCTTGGTTATTCTGGATCATAGTGAGCGAAAGCTACGATTTAAGGTGATACCATTTGTCAGAGTTCAGTGGGGACACCACAGTTTTGACGAGTCTACATGGGAGCGGGAGGATGATATGTGAGATCAGTATCCAGAGTTATTCATCGTAGGTATGACCTAATTTTGGGGATGAAATTCCCTATAAGGGGGGAAATATGTAATATCCTATATTTTTGTGTACTTGGAATTTAAATTATTCGCTTTATTTTAAATTATGCAAGTGAAGTAATTTAATTAAATTAAATAACAATGTGGTTATTAAATATAAATCTAGAGAAAGAGATAATGATTAATATTATGTGTTAAATTTACTAAGTGAATAGTAAATGATTTATATAAATTATTATGCGTCATAGCGAGTGAGATTGGCGTAATTGAATTTATCTCAACTGGGAGTCGCGTGTTGACTAAATTGAGGTTGAGATAGGATAATTATTTAGAGTGACTTGGATGATGATTTCGTGGTCACGTATGACTCCAAACAAGTTATCATTATATTCTCAAACCGGGAGACCCGGGACTACGCGATCAGTTCCTATTAGTTACATTGGTCCCGTGCGAGGTGCTCGTGCCTCTTACGGGGTCGTTTGGTGGCTGGTTTGGGTTATCACCCTTTAACGGCTTGTTTTTAAGTCTAAATGTGATTTTTGCAAAATATCGTCATATTCACAAACCGGGTGACTTGGGACTACGCGGTCAGTTCCTACAAGTTACATTGGTCCCGTGCGAGGTGTTCGTGCCTCTTACGGGGTCATTTGGGGGCTGGTTTGTGTTTTCACCCATTAACGACATGTTTTCAAGTTTAAGTGTTGGTTTTTGCAAATTATCGTCGTATTCTAAAATCGGGAGACCCGGGTCTAATCGATCAGTTCATAAAAGTTACATTGATCCCGTGCGAGGTGTTCGTGCATCCTACATGGTCATTTGGTGGCGAGTTTAGGTTTTCACCCTTTAACGACAAGTTTTTAAGTAGTGTTCATTTTTGCAAATTATCATTATATTCTCAAATCGGGAGACCCGGGACTACGCGGTCAGGTCCTACAAGTTATATTGGTCCCGTACGAGGTGTTTGTGCCTCCAACGGAGTCGTTTGGGGAATGGTCTGGGTTTTCACCCTTTTACGGCTTGTTTTTAAGTTTAAGCGTTGATTTTTACAAATTATCGTCATATTCTCAAACCGTGAGACCCAGAACTACGCGGTCAGTTCCTACAAGTTACATTGCTCCCGTGCGAGGTGTTCGTTCCTCTTACGGGGTCGTTTGGGGGCTGGTTTGAGTTTTCACCCTTTAACAACTTGTTTTTAAGTCTAAGTGTGATTTTTACAAATTATCGTCATATTCTCAAACCGTGAGACTCGGAACTACGCGGTCAGTTCCTACAAGTTACATTGGTCCCGTGCGAGGTGTTCGTTCCTCTTACGGGGTCGTTTGGGGGCTGGTTTGGATTTTCTCCCTTTAATGGCGTATTTTTAAGTATAAGTGTGATTTTGGCAAATTATCATCATATTCTCAAACCGGGAGGCCCGGGACTACGCGGTCATTTCTTACAAGTTACATTTTCCCCGTGTGAGGTGTTCGTCCCTCTTACGGAGTCGTTTGGGGGTTGGTTTGGGTTTTCACCCTATAACGGCTTATTTTTAAGTCTAAGTGCATTTTTTGCAAACTATCGTCGTATTTATAAACCGATAGATTTGGGACTACGCGGTCAGTTCTTACAAGTTACATTATCCCGTGTGAGGTGTTCGAGCCTCTTACAGGGTCGTTTGGGGGCTGGTTTGGATTTTCACCCTTTAATAGCTTGTTTTTAAGTCTAAGTGAGATTTTTCCAAATCATCATCATATTCTCAAACCGGGAGACCCGGGACTACGCGGTCTATTCCTATAAGTTACATTGGTCCTGTGCGAGGTGTTCGTGCCTCTTACGGGGTCGTTTGGTGGCTGGTTTGGGTTTTCACACTTTAACGGCTTGTTTTTAAGTTTAAGTGTTTATTTTTGCAAATTATCGTCATATTCTCAAACTGGGAGACCCGGGACTACGCGGTCAGTTCTTACAAGTTATATTGGTCCCGAACGAGGTGTTTGTGCCTCTTACGGGGTTGTTTGGGGGCTGGTTTGGGTTTTAACCCTTTAACGGCTTGTTTTTAAGTGTAAGTGTATTGTTGCAAATTATCATCATATTCTCAAATCGGGAGACCCGGGACTACGCGGTCAGTTCCTACAAGTTACATTAGTGCCGTGCGAGGTGTTCGTGCCTCTTATGGGGTCATTTGGCGGCTGGTTTGGGTTTTCACCCTTTAACGGCTTCTTTTTAAGTTTAAGTGTTGATTTTTTTAAATTATCGTGATATTCTCAAATTCGAAGACCTGGGACTATGTGGTCAGTTCCTACAAGTTACATTGGTCCCGTGCGAGGTGTTCATGCCTCTTACGGGGTCGTTTGGTGGCTGGTTTGGGATTTCACCCTTTAACGGCTTCTTTTTAAGTTTAAGTGTTGATTTTTACAAATTATCGTCATATTCTCAAACCGAGAGAACCGGGTCTACGTGGTCAGTTCCTATAAGTAACATTGGTCCCGTGCGAGGTGTTTGTGCCTCCTACGGGGTCTTTTCGGGGTTGCTTTGGATTTTCACCCTTTAACGGATTGTTTTTAAGTTTAAGGGTTGATTTTTGCAAATTATCATCGTATTCTAAAATCGGGAGACCCGGAACTAGTTGATCACTTCATAAAAGTTACATTGGTCTCGTGCGAGGTGTTCGTGCCTCTTACGGGGTCGTTTGGTTGCTGGTTTGGGTTATCACCCTTTAACGGCTTGTTTTTAAGTCTAAGTGTGATTTTTTCAAATTAGCATCATATTCATAAATCGGATGACCCGGGACTACGCGGTCAGTTCCTACAAGTTACATTGCTCCCGTACGAGGTGTTCGTGCCTCTTACGGGGTCGTTTGGGGGCTGGTTTGAGTTTTCACCCATTAACGGCTTGTTTTTAAGTCTTAGTGTGATTTTTACAAATTATCATCATATTCTCAAATCGGGAGACCCGGGACTACGCAGTCAGTTCTTAGAAGTTACATTGGTCCGGTGCGTGGTGTTCGTTCCTCTTACGGGGTCGTTTGGTGGCTGGTTTGGGTTTTCACCCTTTAACGGCTTACTTTTAAGTTTAAGTGTTGATTTTTTACAAATTATCGTCATATTCTCAAATCGGGAGATCCGGGACTACGCGGTTAGTTCATACAAGTTAAATTGGTCCCGTGCGAGGTGTTCGTGCCTCTTTCGTGGTCGTTTGGTGGCTTGTTTGGGTTTTCATGCCTCCTACGGGGTCGTTTGGGGGTTGGTTTGGGTTTTCACCCTTTAACGGCTTGTTTTCAAGTTTAAGTGTTGATTTTTGCAAATTACCATCGTATTCTAAAATTGGGAGACTCGGGACTACGCGATCAGTTCCTAGAAGTTACATTGGTCCCGTGCGAGGTGTTCGTGCCTCTTACGGGGTCGTTTCGAGGTTGGTTTGGGTTTTCACCCTTTAACGGCTTGTTTTTAAGTCTAAGTGTGATTTTGGCAAATTATCGTCATGTTCTCAAACCGGGAGGCCCGGGACTACATGGTCATTTCTTACAAGTTACATTTGCCCCGTGTGAGGTGTTCGTCCCTCTTACGGAGTCGTTTGGGGGTTGGTTTGGGTTTTCACCCTATAACGGCTTATTTTTAAGTCTAAGTTCATTTTTGCAAACTATCGTCGTATTCACAAACCGAGAGATTTGGGACTACGCGGTCAGTTCTTACAAGTTACATTATCCCGTGTGTGGTGTTCTAGCCTCTTACGGGGTCGTTTGGGGGCTGGTTTGGATTTTCACCCTTTAATAGCTTATTTTTAAGTCTAAGTGTGATTTTTGCAAATCATCATCATATTCTCAAACCGGGAGACCCGGGACTACGCGGTCTATTCCTATAAGTTACATTGGTCCTGTGCGAGGTGTTCGTGCCTCTTGCGGGGTCGTTTGGTGGCTGGTTTGGGTTTTCACACTTTAACGGCTTGTTTTTAAGTTTAAGTGTTTATTTTTGCAAATTATCGTCATATTCTCAAACTGGGATACCCGGGACTACTCGGTCAGTTCCCACAAGTTATATTGGTCCCGAACGAGGTGTTTGTGCCTCTTACGGGGTTGTTTGGGGGCTGGTTTGGGTTTTAACCCTTTAACGGCTTGTTTTTAAGTGTAAGTGTATTGTTGCAAATTATCATCATATTCTCAAACCGGGAGACCCGGGACTACGCGGTCAGTTCCTACAAGTTACATTAGTGCCGTGCGAGGTGTTCGTGCCTCTTATGGGGTCATTTGGCGGCTGGTTTGGGTTTTCACCCTTTAACGGCTTCTTTTTAAGTTTAAGTGTTGATTTTTTTAAATTATCGTGATATTCTCAAATTCGAAGACCTGGGACTATGCGGTCAGTTCCTACAAGTTACATTGGTCCCGTGCGAGGTGTTCATGCCTCTTACGGGGTCGTTTGGTGGCTGGTTTGGGTTTTCACTCTTTAACGGCTTCTTTTTAAGTTTAAGTGTTGATTTTTACAAATTATCGTCATATTCTCAAATCGAGAGACACGGGACTACGCGGTCTATTCCTATAAGTAACATTGGTCCTGTGCGAGGTGTTCGTGCCTCTTACGGGGTCGTTTCGGGGTTGCTTTGGATTTTCACCCTTTAACGGATTGTTTTTAAGTTTAAGGGTTGATTTTTGCAAATTATCATCGTATTCTAAAATCGGGAGACCCGGGACTAGTTGATCACTTCATAAAAGTTAGATTGGTCCCGTGCGAGGTGTTCGTGCCTCTTACGGGGTCATTTGGTTGCTGGGTTTGGGTTATCACCCTTTAACGGCTTGTTTTTAAGTCTAAGTGTGATTTTTTCAAATTAGCATCATATTCATAAACCGGGTGACCCGGGACTACGTGGTCAGTTCCTACAAGTTACATTTCTCCCGTACGAGGTGTTCGTGCCTCTTACGGGGTCCTTTGGGGGCTGGTTTGAGTTTTCACCCATTAACGGCTTGATTTTAAGTCTTAGTGTGATTTTTACAAATTATCATCATATTCTCAAATCGGGAGACCCGGGACTACGCAGTCAGTTCTTAGAAGTTACATTGGTCCGGTGCGTGGTGTTCGTTCCTCTTACGGGGTCGTTTGGTGGCTGGTTTGGGTTTTCACCCTTTAACGGCTTACTTTTAAGTTTAAGTGTTGATTTTTTACAAATTATCGTCATATTCTCAAATCGGGAGATCCGAGACTGTGCGGTTAGTTCATACAAGTTAAATTGGTCCCGTGCGAGGTGTTCGTGCCTCTTTCGCGGTCGTTTGGTGGCTTGTTTGGGTTTTCATGCCTCCTACGGGGTCGTTTGGGGGTTGGTTTGGGTTCTCACCCTTTATTGGTTTGTTTTCAAGTTTAAGTGTTGATTTTTGCAAATTACCATCGTATTCTAAAATCGGGAGACTCGGGACTACGCGATCAGTTCCTAGAAGTTACATTGGTCCCGTGCGAGGTGTTCGTGCCTCTTACGGGGTCGTTTCGAGGTTGGTTTGGGTTTTCACCCTTTAACGGCTTGTTTTTAAGTCTAAGTGTGATTTTTACAAATTATCGTCATATTCTCAAACCGGTAGACCCGGGACTACGCGGTCAGTTCCTTCAAGTTAAATTGGTCCCGTACGAGGTGTTCGTGCCTCTTACGGGGTCGTTTGGTGGCTGGTTTGGGCTTTCACCCTTTAACGACTTCTTTTTAAGTTTAAGTGTTGATTTTTGCCATTTATTGTCATATTCTCAAACCGAGAGACCCAGGACTACGCGGTTAGTTTTGACAAGTTACATTGGTCCCGTGCGAGGTGTTCGTGCCTCCTATGGGGTCGTTTGGGGGTTGGTTTGGATTTTCACCCTTTAACGGCTTGTTTTTAAGTTTAAGTGTTTATTTTTGAAAATTATAATTATATTCTCAAACCGGGAGACCCAGGTCTACGCGGTCAGTTCCTACAAGTTACATTGGTCCCGTGCGAGGTGTTCGTGCCTCTTACGAGGTCGTTTGGGTGCTGGTTTGAGTTTTCACCCTTTAACGGCTTGTTATTAAGTCTAAGAGTGATTTTTGCAAATTATCGTCATATTCTCAAACTGGGAGACCCGGGACTACGCGGTTTGTTCATACAAGTTACATTGGTCCCGTGCGAGGTGTTCGTTCCTCTTTCGGGGTCGTTTGGTGGCTTGTTTGGATTTTTGTGCCTCATACGGGGTCGTTTGGGGGGTGGTTTCAGTTTTCGGCCTCTAACTTCTTGTTTTCAAGTTTAAGTGCTGATTTTTTCAAATTATCGTCATATTCTCAAATCGAGAGACCCGAGACTACGCGGTAAGTTCCTACAAGTTACATTGGTCCCGTGCGAGGTGTTCGTGCCTCTTACGGGGTCATTTGGGAGCTGATTTAAGTTTTCACCCTTTGACGGCTTGTTTTTAAGTCAAAGTGTATTTTTGCAAATTATCATCATATTCTCAAATTAGGAGAGCCGAGACTACGCGGTCAGTTCCTACAACTTACATTGGTCCCGTGCGAGGTGTTCGTGCCTCTTACGGGGTCGTTTGGTGATTGGTTTGGGTTTTCACCCTTTAACGGCTTCTTTTTAAGTGTAAGTGTTGAGTTTTGCAAATTATTGTCATATTCTCAAATCGGGAGACCCGGGATTACGCGGTCAGTTCCTACAAGTTACATTGGTCCCATGTGAGGTGTTCGTGCCTCTTACGGTGTCGTTTGGGGGATGGTTTGGTTTTTCACCCTTTAACGGCTTATTTTTAAGTCAAAGTGTATGTTTGCAAATTATCATCATATTCTCAAATCGGGAGACCCGGGACTGCGCTGTCAGTTCCTACAAGTTACATTGGTCCCGTGCGAGGTGTACGTGCCTCTTATGGGGTCGTTCGGTGGCTGGTTTGGGTTTTCACCCATTAACTGCTTCTTTTTAAGTTTAAGTGTTGATTTTTGCAAATTACCATCGTATTCTCAAACCGAGAGACCCGGGTCTACGCGATCAGTTCCTATAAGTTACATTGGTCTCATGCGAGGTGTTCCTGCCTCTTAAGGGTCGTTTGGTGGCTGGTTTGGGTTAACACCCTTTAACGGCTTGTTTTTAAGTCTAAGTGTGATTTTTGCAAATTATCATCATATTCACAAATCGGGTGACCCGGGACTACGCGGTCAGTTCCTACAAGTTACATTGGTCCTGTGCGAGGTGTTTGTGCCTCTTACGGGGTCGTTTAGGGGTTGGTTTGAGTTTTCACCCATTAATGGCTTGTTTTCAAGTTTAAGTGGTTATTTTTGCAAATTATCGTCGTATTCTAGAATCGGGAGACCCGGGACTAGTTGATCAGTTAATAAATGTTACATTGGTCCCATGCGAGGTGTTCGTGCCTCCTACGGGGTCGTTTGGTGGCGGGTTTAGGTTTTCACGCTTTAACGGAAAGTTTTTAAGTAGTGTTGATTGATGATGCTAGGAATTAGCACCACCAGGTATGGTGTTTCCAACCTCAATAGAAGTATAACAATGGCAGCACAGCTATATAGAGAGATAAGAGAAGGTGGTGAGGATATGGGGAATGAACACCGGAATATAGGTGGTTCAGCCAATCCGGCCTACGTCCACAGTGAGTGTGTGAGTAATATCACTGAATGAAGGCACTAATGGCCATGGATACAATTCTCTCAAGCTCTCTCTCTCTCTCTCTACTGTATATTTAGACAGAGTTTTTGCTAGGGTTGAATAATTGGAGTCCCTTTTCAAGGTAGGGGATGACCCCTATATATAGTGTCTAGGGGGCGTAATATACCCCCCATGCATGCAATGAGCATGTGTGTGATATACTCACCAATGTGGAAATGCCATCTGTCACTGTCACATGTAAGCAATGATGATGAAATATTCTCCCACATGTGGAGAATAATCTTGTTACAACTGATTTGTGCCCAGGTGTCCTTATCCAAATGTCAACAGATGCTTGGCAGTCATGTTGGTGAATGAGCTCGGCCTGGGAGAGGCCGAGCTGTAAAGGCTTGATGTCTGTTCAATCCGAGAAGTGTCATAAGGGGTCTCGGCCTGATCTCAGCCGAGACATTATGCTAGGTCGGCCCCGACCGAGGTAGGGATAGTTCCATGCTAGTGAATACTAAGGCCTCTTGTGACCTCGTCCTAAGCCGAGGTTGAACCGGTTCCAAGTTGAGGGTCGGCTCCCTGTCACCTCGGCCCACCCTAGGCCGAGGTTGCCATACCCATAGTGCTGTTGGTACCTGTGATGCGTGCGACGCCCCTTGGCAGTGTAGATGGTAGTGTCGGCCTGAGCCGAGGTAGGTCTGGCCGAGAGATGGTATCGTGCGCCCCTGGACTTCCTAGGGTCGATCAATGTTTCGGCCATCATCTCGGTCGAGTTAGGTCTGGCCGAGTTTATACTTGGGCATATCAATCACCCCTAGCCCTTAGTCATATGCGAGAGCAAGTGGCTAGGGGATTGCTTCACCTTCGAGGCCTGTTCGTCCCAAGGCCAACACCTGCGTGACACCTGTCCCAGGCTAAGGCGTGCCCACTTGGCTTGCGTGCGCTGTCAGTTGTCCCTTGGGTTTCCCAAGGCAATGATGGTCCTTGGGAAGTGTGCCCAAGTATTTAAGGGGTTAAACCCTTTCTTCCTCTTTTCTTTCCCGCGCACGCTGTTTTTGGCAAATTTCCTCTCTCTAAAGCCTCTTCAATCCAGCGCTCTTTCTGCAGAAGGTTTCCTGTAGGTTTCTTGTGGATTCTCTTGGTTTCATTCGTCGATTCACTTCCAGGTACTCCTCCTTTTCCATTTCCTTTGTTTTTGACATTCGGTTTGCATTTTCCGGTGACCTTTTAAGTTTTTCGGTGGTTCATTTGACTTTTCTGGTGAGCTTCATTGATTCAGGCGACCTGTGTTTTCTTGAAGTTCCTTAGTTTGATCTTCAAACCCCTTTATTTTATAAGCCAATCGTGTTTGTAGGTTTAGGAGTTTTCCTTAAGTTTAGGGTCGTTAGAAGTTTTGGGTCGTCCTCTGATGCTCAGACCCCTGTACCAGCTTCTTGAGGAATTCCCTTCTCTTAGAGAGAAGACCTTAGAGAAAATTAGGCAAATAGAGAGAGCTCAAGAAGAAGCTCGTAGGTCACAGGAGTTCCCTGTCAGACCTATCTTTCCCCCACCTCTCAAGGTAGTATACCCTGATCCTCCTGAGAACTTCTATCAGACAGACGTCTCTGCTAACCAATTGCCGATGTCTGAGTCTGAGTCCTCCACCTCAGACCCCATGTCTGTGGACTCTTTCCAGGAAGCAATGTCAGGCCTCGTCTCAGAATGGCTCAAGCACCTCAAATTCTTCTTCAGAGGTCGAACTTGTTGTTCCAAGTGTGGCTGTGCCACCCATTCTAGATGCCATCCCTCTGTCGGCCGTTACAGGGGCCGAGTTTGCTCAGAGGTTCCCTGGTCACCAGTCTACGTCTGCTCCAGCCGACGTTGAGCTTGACGGCGATGATAAGGATGCTGAAACTGATGTTGACGTCTCTGAGGCGGACGAGTACGAGAGCACAGTCACTGAGGTGGATCTGTTGCACTTCAGATACTTATACTCCATCAGTCCCTCAATCAAATTAAGGAGACCCCTGAGGGAAGAGATGGCCTACCACGGCCGAGATGGAGAAATCTGCTTGTATGAGAAGATGTTTAAGTTAGGGTTTTGTCTACCCATTCATCCCGTCATCAGGTTCATTCTTTCCTTTATCAACTTGGCCCCCTCGCAGCTCTCTCCCAATGCTTGGAGAGTCATTATTGGATCCATCATCTTGTGGAGGGAAGTCCACCACTCTGACCTCCCAGTTCAGGTCTTTGCTGGTTGTTATGTCCCTACCTTGGCCAAAAACCATCCGAGCTACTATCACTTCGTGGCTCGGAGGCCTGAGAAGAAGATGCTTCAGGTCACTCAGACCTCGAATCACAACTGGAGGCCTCGGTATTTTTTCGCCTCAGGGCCATGGGAATTTGGCTCATCTGTTCCCTCTTCCACTTTTGAGCCGAGGATACCCCTCAGATGGGGTAAGGTCACCATGTCTGCCAGGGCTAATCCTGGCCTAAGTCTTAAGAACGGCAAAAAGGTGAAGGCCCTGCAAGACCAAGGGGCACATGGTATGTTCATCAAGTTCGAACATCTGCTGACCCCCCAGTACCTCTCGGGGACGAGCCTAGGTGGAAGTCCCCTTGTTGACTTTGGTAAAGATTTTTCTTTTTGTTCCAAGTCTAACCTCTGATCATTCATGTTTGATTTCTGACTCTTATCTTTTCACTTTTGCAGAGAGACCTCCAGGTGTCCCGGACGAATTGTGGGAGATGGCAGCTCCGACTTTGGCTAGACTTGCAAAGAGGACTGGTTTGAACGCTCCTCCTCCAGCTCCCTCAACATCCAAGTCCAAGAAGAGGGACCCTGAGGCCCCGACCTCTGAGGATCAGATCCGACCTCAAGGCAAAAGAAGACCTCAGACACTGCGATCCCCATCTCAGCCGACACCCTGTCAGCTTGTCTGGACCAGCTGAAACTTATCGATAGCGTGGTCGGCCACAGCAGACAGGCCATGGACGCACTTGCCAATATGATGACAGAGGCCGACAAGAATTTTTACAGGGCCATGGACACCTCCATGATGGTTGAGTTCGGCCTCCACAGAGCCATCTAGGTATGACTTGTTCCTTTTGCCAATAATTATACAAGCGCAACCTCTGATTTTACTCCCCTCTAACCTCTTCATTATCTGTGCAGGGTGTGACTGCCATGTACCAGCTATCTAACTGGGCCATGAGGAAATTGCCTCTCATTCAGAAGGGGCAGGAGGCTGAGAAGGTCGAGAGCGCCCTGAAGGCCGAGGTTGACCGTCTGAGGTCAGAGTTACAGAATGCCGAGAATAAGGCCCAGACCTCTAAAAATAAGGCTCAGAGTTTGGAAAAAGATATCTCTGCGCTCGTCCAAAGCCACGCCAAGGCCCTGAAGGATAAGGATGATGCTATGCAGAGGAAGGTCAACGCGGCTGTGAAGGCTGCCCTTGCAGATGCCTCAGAGAGAATAATTTCTGACTACAAAGTCTCTGAGGAGTTCGTAGGTTTTGGTTTTGAATACCTCGAAAGAGGTATCAAAGCCACTACCAAATGGGCCGAGGTCAGAGAGAAGGAGGTTGGCACTATAAAGGCCTCCGACTTTTTGGGCCTCGGCTTCGCCGATTCTCAGTTTGCTCAGGCACTGCAAGAGGTAGAAGTTGAGGCTGCTGCCCCTGGTCAGACTGCTACTCTGGAATGGACTGATCTCGGAGGGACTGACCCTGCTGATGATGTGGCTGAGGTGACCAATGCTGATCATGTCAACCCAGTCGATACTGTCAATGCTCCCCCCTCAGACCTTTAAGTTGTAATTTGTAATTTTTGACTTGTAACTGAGCTTGTAATTTGTAACCTCAGTGCTTTGTAATGAATATTTGTAATCTCTTATTTTTACTGAATGCCAATCTCTTCCTTTATTTTGACCTCTGAATGTCTCTGAATACTTTATGATCTCTGAATGCTATATGACCTCTGAATGCTAAGGGGTTAGCCTCATAATAAATATCACCAAATTAATGGTCAAGGGTCTGAGGTAGTCTAACCCAGGTGTCTGAGCTCAGACCTCGTCACCACCGAGTGATGTTGAGGGTCTGAGTTCATCACCTAAGAGGTTAGCCTCATAATAAATATCACCAAATTAATGATGTTTAGGGTCTGAGGTCATCTAACCCAGGTGTCTGAGCTCAGACCTCGTCACCACCGAGTGATGTTATGAGGGTCTGAGGTCATCACCTAAGAGGTTAGCCTCATAATAAATATCCCCAAATTAATGATGTTCAGGGTCTGAGGTCATCTAACCCAGGTGCCTGAGCTCAGACCTCGTCACCACCGAGTGATGTTGAGGGTATGAGGTCATCACCTAAGAGGTTAGCCTCATAATAAATATCACCAAATTAATGATGTTCAGGGTCTGAGGTCATCTAACCCAGGTGTCTGAGCTCAGACCTCGTCACCACCGAGTGATGTTATGAGGGTCTGAGGTCATCACGTAAGAGGTTAGCCTCATAATAAATATCACCAAATTAATGATGTTAAGGGTCTGAGGTCATCTAACCCAGGTGTCTGAGCTCAGACCTCGTCACCACCGAGTTATGTTATGAGGGTCTGAGGTCATCTAACCCAGGTGTCTGAGCTCAGACCTCGTCACCACCGAGTGATGTTATGAGGGTCTGAGGTCATCACCTAAGAGGTTAGACTCATAATAAATATCACCAAATTAATGATGTTCAGGGTCTGAGGTCATCTAACGCAGGTGCCTGAGCTCAGACCTCGTCACCACCGAGTGATGTTGAGGGTATGAGGTCATCACCTAAGAGGTTAGCCTCATAATAAATATCACCAAATTAATGATGTTCAGGGTCTGAGGTCATCTAACCCAGGTGTCTGAGCTCAGACCTCGTCACCACCGAGTGATGTTATGAGGGTCTGAGGTCATCATCTAAGACGTTAGCCTCGTAATAAACTTCTGGTCTAAAGAACGAAATAAGAACTTGATATGGAAATTGATCTTTATTAATAACCTCCTCTTAGTAAGATAGTACATTTTCATACAGTTCTATACATCATATGTAATATCTCTTGAGATGGTCAGCATTCCACGGGTTAGTGAAAGGTTCTCCTTCTAGGTTTTCGAGCCTGTAAGTGCCAGGCACAACCTCTTTCGTCACCTTGTAGGGGCCATACCAGTTTGGGTGTAGCTTGTTTGCCTTCTGTAGTGTCTTTTTTAGAACTAGGTCTCCCACTGCAATGGGTCTTGACTTCACCCTCTGGTTGTAGAATTTTGCTGCCCTCTACTGGTAGGCTGCTTTTCTGACCTCTGCGTCTTCCCTTCTTTCTTCGATGAGATCCAGGTCTAGCCTTCTCTTCTCCCCATTGCTGTCAGGGTCGTAGGTCTGAATCTGATGAGTTGGCAGTCCTACCTCCGTTGGTATGAATGCCTCTGAGCCATGTGCCAGCATGAATGGGGTTTCTCCTGTGGGTGTCCTTGCCGTAGTTCTGTAATCCCATAGCACAACATAGACCTCTTCTATCCATCTCCCCTTCGCGTCTTCTAACCTCTTCTTGATTCCATCCAAGATGGTTCTGTTCGTGACCTCGGTCTGGCCATTTGCCTGAGGTCGACCAGGAGATGAGAAGAACTGTCTGATCCCCATACTTTGGCAATACTTCTCCAAGGAGGCATTCTTGAACTGGGTCCCATTGTCCGAGATGAGCGTGTTCGGGAGGCCATATCTACATATGATGTTCTTCCAGATGAACTGGAAGGTCTTCTGCTCTGTAATGGTTATCATCGGCTCTGCCTCTACCTATTTTGAAAAGTAGTCAATGGCAACTATCAAGAATCTATAGTTGTTGACAGCTCTTGGCAAAGGTCCTACTAAGTCAATTACCCATACCGCAAATGGCCATAGAGAAGAGATCGACGTCATAGGCTGATGAGGTTGGTGAGGGATGGTGGAGAACCTTTGACATTTGTCGCACCTCTTCACATAGTCTGCTGCGTCCTTAGACAAGGTAGGCCACCAGTATCCTTGAGTGATGATCCTCTTGGCTAAGGGTCTTCCCCCAATGTGGCTAGAGCAAGAACCCTCATGAACCTCCCTTAAGACCTGGGGTACTTCCGCAGGGTGCACACATCTGAGGAGAGGCAGTAGAAACCCCTTTTTGTACAAGACGTCTCCTACCAATGAGAACTTTGCAGCCCTGTATCTCAACTTTCTTCTTTCCATCTTGGACTCGGGTAGCTCCCCCTCTCTTAGGTATCTGACAAGCGGGTCAATCCAAGAGTCTCCTAGGTTCACATTGTGACAAGGTCTACATACCTCATCTTCCTCGATGCTTGCTTTTCCTAAGACCTCGATTGGAATGGTCCTTCCCAAATCTGTCTTCATTGCCGAGGGCCAGTCTTGCCAATGCATCAGCGTGGTTGTTGCTCAGCCGGGGTACTCTCTTTAGTTTTGCTTCTTCGAAATACTCTAGCAACCCTCTTACTTTCTTTAGGTATTTGGCCATCCTTTCATCTTTGGCCTCGTATGCCCCCAACACTTGATTGACAACCAACCTTGAGTCGCTATGGAGTAGGAGTCGCTTTACTCGAAGAGTTGTTGCCAATAAGAGACCTGCTATCATGGCCTCATACTCAGACTCGTTGTTGGAGGCCTGGAAGTTGAATCTCAAGGCGTACTCAATGTTGGCGCCATCTGGAGCCGAGAGTATTAGCCCCGCGCCGCTTCCACTGTCACAGGAAGATCCATCAACGAAGAGGCTCCATATATCTGCATCTGATGAAAAGACCCCTTCTCTCATAACACCCTTTTCGAAGAGGTATCGATCCTCTTCATTCTCTTCTACTCTGCTCCGAGTTTTGCCCGGGACAACCTCTTCTCGACCTCGAAAGAGGTACGGGGCGGTCTCTTCCGAATCTCGGAAGACACTTCGGTTCGTCTCTTCGCCGTTATCTAAACCTTTCTCTGTCTCGGCCTCTTCCCAAGTGAACTCTGCAACAAAGTCTGCGAGGGCCTGCCCTTTGATGGTTGTCCTGGGCTGGTAGGTAAGATCATACTCTCCTAGCTCGATGGCCCAGGTCATCAGTCTTCCGGACTTCTCAGGCTTGTGCAGAACCTGCCTTAGTGGGGAGTCAATGAGGATTATCATGGAATGAGCTTGGAAGTAAGGCTTCATCTTCCTTGAGGCATGTATCAGGGCATAAGCCTATTTCTCCATCCGGGGATAGTTTTGTTCAGACCCTTGAAGGGACTTACTGTTGAAATATACAGGCCTCTGGATTCCATCCTCTTCTCGTATGATAGTTGCGCTGATGGCTGACTCAGAGACTGCTAGATATACAAACAACCTCTCCCCCGTGATGGGCCGAGACAGCAACAAGGGAGACCCAAAGTAGGACTTGAGTTGGTCAAAGGCTTTTTCACACTCTTTGTCCCACTGGAAGGCCTTTCTCAGAACTTTAAAGAACGGAAGACACTTGTCCATTGCCCTAGAAACAAACCTGTTAAGGGCTGCCACTCTTCCCGTGAGTCTCTGGACATCCTTGATACTCCTAGGAGTCTTCATGTCGAGCAAGGCCTTGATTTTCTCAGGGTTTGCTTCAATTCCCCTCTGATTAACGATGAACCCCAGGAATTTCCCGGCTCCTACCCCGAAGACACACTTCGCTGGGTTGAGCTTCATTCTGTACAAGTCCATGACGTTGAAGGTCTTCTCAAGGTCTGCCACGTGAGTACATGATTTCAGGCTCTTCGTTAGCATATCGTCCACATACACCTCCATGGTCTTACCTATCTGCTCTTTGAACATCCTATTGACAAGACGTTAATAGGTCGCACCCGTATTTTTCAAACCAAAGGGCATCACCTTGTAACAGTACGTCCCCTTGTTAGTAATGAAGGCTGTCTTCTCAGAGTCTTCGGCATCCATGAGTTATAACCTGAATAAGCATTCATGAAACTCATGAGCTCGTGCCCTGCCGTTGCATCCACCATCTGGTCTATCCTAGGTAAGGGATAGCTGTCTTTCGGGCAAGACCTGTTCAGTTCTGTGAAATCTACACACATTCGCCACTTTCCATTAGCCTTAGGCACGATGACTGCATTTGAGAGCCACTCTGGATAAGTGACCTCTCTTATGAACTCGGCCTCTTCCAACTTCTTCACCTCTTCCTGGATGACCTCATACTTCTCCCTGGAGTAGACTCTTCGCCTCTGCTTTATAGGCCTGGCATCGCTGTCCACGTTGAGCTTGTGGGTCATGATCTCAGGGTCGATACCAGGCATGTCTGCATGACTCCATGCGAAGACACTTTGCCTCCTCCTGAGGAAGTTTATCAGCTCTTCCTTGATCCCTTGCTCCAGGGCCTTGCCGACCTGGACGGTTTTTTCCGGCTCGTCCTCATTGAGGACGATGGATTCTACCTCTTCCGCGGCCTCTCCCTTCTTCAATTTTGTTTCGTCTCCGGGATCAAGAGTGTCAATGCTGTAAGTGGCGGTTGCTCTCTTATGGGCTTCTCTCTCTTCGACCGAGTCGAAATAACATTCTCGCGCTGTGATCTGGTCCCCTTGCACTTACCCTACCCCATAAGGAGTCAGAAATTTTAGCATCTGGTGGACCGTCGACGGCACGGCTTCAAACTCTTTGAGGGCCACTCTTCCGATGATGAGGTTGTAGGCCGAGAAGACATTTTCGTCCATAATAAAAAAGTTTATCTTCTTGGTCAGCCTCTTAGGCCATTCATCTCCCATCCGTACATCCATTTCATACATGCCCAATGGGTGTACTTTCTCACCACTGAAGCCTATCAATGGGTGATGGTAGGGCACCAGCTTTGCCCTGCTAAGACCCAAGCTCTTGAAACAAGGCCAGAACATCACATCTGCTTAGCTTCCCCCGTCTATGAGGATTCTCCCTACATCGTACCCATGCACCCTTGTTGTTATGACTAAAGGGTCATCATGGGGAGCTAAGATGCCCTTGAAGTCGAGTCTCGAGAACCCCACTATGAGGGTGTCCATGTCCACCTTCTTCCTCTTCTGCACTGCGTCAGAAGACGTTAGATTCATAACCTCAGGCTTCACCACTGACTTGGCCTCCGCTACATGAGCCTTCCTATCGGCTACCTCAGAGCCACCTCCTGCGAATCCCCCACATATAGTGCTAACACCAAAGGAGATCATTCCTACCCTCTTCACTGGGGTGTTGTCATCCTTAGGTGGGAGATCTCGGTCATCTCCATCATCACCCTCTGAATCATCATGCCTTCTATCCGGGACATCACCACGGCACCTGTCATCTCTTCTCTTCCTAGGGTCTTCTCTTCCACCCTTTGGGGCCTTGCCATCCACATACTTTCTCAGTTTCCCGGATTTTAGCATCTTCTCGATCTCATCCTTCAGAGCGAAGCATCTATCTGTGACATGGTCGTGATCCTGATGGAACTCACACCAGAGGTTTTTATTCCTCTTATGAGGTGGGGCCTTCAATTTTTTTGGCCACCTCAGAGCCCGGTCAGTCTTGATCTCATTAAGGATGTGCTCATAGCTCACAGTCAGTGGAGTGTAATGAGCGAACTTGTCATCTGTTGACCTCTTCTTCCCCTCTTTCTTTCCCTGGGTCCTCCCAGTGCTACCACGGTTCTCCTCCTCATATTTGGCGGCCATTGCCTCTTCCGCGTTCATCACTTTCCCTGCGGTGGACAGCAGCTCTGCCATAGACTTGGGGGGTCTTTCGCCATCTTCCACAATAGCTTCCCCTTATGGAGGCCTCCTATCAGGGCGGTCATGGCTATGCTCTCTTCGTAATCCTCCACCTCCAACTTCTCCTTGTTGAATCTTGCTATGTAGTCTCTTAGGCTTTCACCCTTAGCCTGTTTGACATATAGGAGGTGGGTAGTCTTCTTTTGAGGTCTCACCCCGAAGCAGAAGTTGTGGATGAACTGCTCAGCTAGGCCTTTGAAGTTTTCTATTGAGTTCTTCGGAAGAGAGGTGAACCAGCTATGCGCTGCCCCCGTCAAGGTTCCTGAGAAGGCCCTGCACTTCATCTCATCGGGTATCGAGTAAATATCTGCCGCCGACTGATACATCTCGATATGGTGCACTGGGTTAGTGCTGCCATCGTACTTAGGAGTCACTGTAGGAGGCTTGAACTTAGCTGGGATTGGGAACCCCACTATCCTAGCCATAAACGGGGAGCCCTCCGAGTAGCCCCTATGTAATGGATCCATGTTCTTTATGAGGTCCCCTATCTTCTCCTCGAGACGTTGGATTGAGTCATTCCAGGGTCTTCTCTCTTCAACTTGGCCGAGGTTATCCCCTGCCACTTCTCTGCGATGGACAGAGGGTTCCCCAGCCATGACCCGTTGACTGTTGACCTCTTCCTGCTCCCTAGCTCTTCTCTCCAACGGTTGGCCTTGATCTGGCCGAGCCTGCCTATTCCCTCTTTGAGAGCCTGCCGCGCTCCTTGACCTCGATAGCCTCTGCCTCAGGTCATTGACTGGGCCCAGCCTCTCGAAGGCCGACCCTCTGCTCAACCTATTAAAGGCCGACCCTCTCTGCTGGGCCTCATCTCTCCTTCGGACGACACATCCTTGACTCTGCCTATCAAAGGCCGACCCTCTTTGTTGGGCCTCATCTCTTCTTCGGCCGACACATCCTTGGCTCTACCTAAGAGGTCGTATGGTGTTATCTGACACCTCATATGGATCCCAGCAGTCCTCCGGGGCCTCTTCAGCTTCTAGGTCATCATACCTATCCTCTGGGCAAGGATTTCCTTGCCTCCCCAGGCGCAAGCGCCTAGGGTCAGCAACGTCCCTCCTCCGTTGGGGTGTAGATTGGTCCTTCATGGGTGCCTGGGGTGGTCCCCTGGTGTCAGGATGAGGCTGAACTTCCACTGGAGTTATCATGTCCGGGGAGACTCCAGTGGCCTCATCATCATGGTTTGGCTGAGCTGGGCAAACTGCTCCTTCATGGCTTGTTGGGTCGCAGCTAAAGATCTCAAAGCTGCTTCCACCTCCGCCATTTCGGACTGGGGAGGAGCCTGACTGGAACTAGCCCCTCCACCTCCAGGCGGCTGAAGAGGCGGTGGTAATTCTGGTGCCATGTATTATCAATAAAGAGCTTGAATAACAAGTGAGCTTAATACCTTAAAGGACCTCTTTCAATGGTGAAACAGCTCCACACAAGGGGTGGTTCCTGGTTCACCACCAGAGTCTCAGGTGAGGTAAAGAAGAAAAAGAGGGAGAGATAGCCTCTCGCTTCCCACAGACGGCGCCAAAATGATGATGCTAGGAATTAGCACCACCAGGTATGGTGTTTCCAAGCTCAATAGAAGTATAACAATGGCAACACAGCTATATAGAGAGATAAGAGAAGGTGGTGAGGATATGGGGAATGAACACCGGAATATAGGTGGTTCAGCCAATCCGGCCTACGTCCACAGTGAGTGTCTGAGTAATATCACTGAATGAAGGCACTAATGGCCATGGATACAATTCTCTCAAGCTCTCTCTCTCTCTCTCTACTGTATATTTAGACAGAGTTTTTGCTAGGGTTGAATAATTGGAGTCCCTTTTCAAGGTAGGGGATGACCCCTATATATAGTGTCTAGGGGGCGTAATATACCCCCCATGCATGCAATGAGCATGTGTGTGATATACTCACCAATGTGGAAATGCCATCTGTCACTGTCACATGTAAGCAATGATGATGAAATATTCTCCCACATGTGGAGAATAATCTTGTTACAACTGATTTGTGCCCAGGTGTCCTTATCCAAATGTCAACAGATGCTTGGCAGTCATGTTGGTGAATGAGCTCGGCCTGGGAGAGGCCGAGCTGTAAAGGCTTGATGTCTGTTCAATCTGAGAAGTGTCATAAGGGGTCTCGGCCTGATCTCAGCCGAGACATTATGCTAGGTCGGCCCCGACCGAGGTAGGGATAGTTCCATGCTAGTGAATACTAAGGCCTCTTGTGACCTCGTCCTAAGTCGAGGTTGAACCTGTTCCAAGTTGAGGGTCGGCTCCCTGTCACCTCGACCCACCCTAGGCCGAGGTTGCCATACCCATAGTGCTGTTGGTACCTGTGATGCGCGCGGCAACCCTTGGCAGTGTAGATGGTAGTGTCGGCCTGAGCTGAGGTAGGTCTGGCCGAGAGATGGTATCGTGCGCCCCTGGCCTTCCTAGGGTCGATCAATATTTCGGCCATCATCTCGGTCGAGTTAGGTCTGGCCGAAGTTATACTTGGGTATATCATTGATTTCTGTAAATTATCATTATATTCTCAAACCGGGAGACCCGGGACTACGCGATCAGTTCCTACAAGTTACATTGGTCTCGTACGAGGTGTTTGTGCCTCCTACGAGGTCGTTTGGGGACTGGTCTGGGTTTTCACCCTTTTACGGCTTATTTTTAAGTTTAAGCGTTGATTTTTACAAATTATCGTCATATTCTTAAATCATGAGACCCGGGACTACGTGGTCAGTTCCTACAAGTTACATTGGTCCCGTGCGAGGTGTTCGTTCCTCTTACGGGGTCGTTTGGGGGCTGGTTTGGGTTATCACCCTTTAACGGCTTGTTTTTAAGTCTAAGTGTAATTTTTGCAAATTATCGTCATATTCACAAACCGGGTGACCCGGGACTACGCGGTCAGTTCCTAAAAGTTACATTGGTCCCGTGCGAGGTGTTCGTGCCTCTTACGGGGTCGTTTGGGGGCTGGATTGAGTTTTCACCCATTAACGACTTGTTTTTAAGTCTTAGTGTGATTTTTACAAATTATCGTCATATTCTCAAATCGGGAGTCCCGGGACTACGCGGTCAGTTCATATAAGTTACATTGGTCCCGCGCGTGGTGTTCGTTCCTCTTACGGGGTCGTTTGGTGGCTGGTTTGGGTTTTCACCCTTTAACGGAGTACTTTTAAGTTTAAGTGATGATTTTTGCAAATTATCATCATATTCTCAAACCGGGAGACCCGGGACTACGCGGTTAGTTCATACAAGTTACATTGGTCCCGTGCGAGGTGTTCGTGCCTCTTTCGGGGTCGTTTGGTGTCTTGTTTGGGTTTTCATGCCTCCTACGGGGTCGTTTGGGGGTTGGTTTGGATTTTCACCCTTTAACGGCTTGTTTTCAAGTTTAAGTGTTGATTTTTACAAATTATCGTCAAATTCTCCAACCGGGAGACCCGGGACTACGCGGTTAGTTCATACAAGTTACATTGGTCCCGTGCGAGGTGTTCGTGCCTCTTTCAGGGTCGTTTGGTGGCTTGTTTGGGTTTTCGTGCCTCCTACAGGGTCGTTTGGGGGTTGGTTTGGGTTTTCACCCTTTAACGGCTTGTTTTCAAGTAGAAGTGCTGATTTTTGCAAATTACCATCGTATTCTAAAATCGGGAGACTCGGGACTACGCGGTCAGTTCCTACAAGTTACATTGGTCCCGTGCGAGGTGTTCGTGCCTCTTACGGGGTCGTTTGGGGCTGGTTTGAGTTTTCACCCTTTAACGGCTTGTTATTAAGTATAAGAGTGATTTTTGCAAATTATCGTCATATTCTCAAACTGGGTGACCCGGGACTACGCGGTTAGTTCATACAGGTTACATTGGTCCCGTGCGAGGTGTCCGTGCCTCTTTCGGGGTCGTTTGGTGGCTTGTTTGGGTTTTTGTGCCTCCTACGGGGTCGTTTGGGGGTTAGTTTGGGTTTTCACCCTTTAACGGCTTGTTTTCAAGTTTAAGTGTTGATTTTTGCAAATTACCATCGTATTCTAAAATCGGGAGACTCGGGACTACGCGATCAGTTCCTAGAAGTTACATTGGTCCCGTGCGAGGTGTTCGTGCCTCTTACGGGGTCGTTTGGGGGCTGGTTTGGATTTTCACCCTCTAACGGCTTATTTTTAAGTTTAAGTGTTGATTTTTGTAGATTATCATCATATTCTCAAACCGAGAGACCCGGGACTACGTGGTTAGTTCCTATAAGTTACATTGGTCCCGTGCGAGGTGTTCGTGCCTCTTATGGGGTCGTTTGATGGCTGGTTTGGGTTTTCACCCTTTAACGGCTTGTTATTAAGTATAAGAGTGATTTTTGCAAATTATCGTCATATTCTCAAACTGGGAGACCCGGGACTACGCGGTTAGTTCATACAGGTTACATTGGTCCCGTGCGAGGTGTTCGTGCCTCTTACGGGGTCGTTTGGGGGATGGATTGAGTTTTCACCCATTAACGACTTGTTTTTAAGTCTTAGTGTGATTTTTACAAATTATCGTCATATTCTCAAATCGGGAGTCCCGGGACTACGCGGTCAGTTCATATAAGTTACATTGGTCCCGTGCGTGGTGTTCGTTCCTCTTACGGGGTCGTTTGGTGGCTGGTTTGGGTTTTCACCCTTTAACGGCTTACTTTTAAGTTTAAGTGGTGATTTTTGCAAATTATCGTCATATTCTCAAACCGGGAGACCCGGGACTACGCGGTTAGTTCATACAAGTTACATTGGTCCCGTGCGAGGTGTTCGTGCCTCTTTCGGGGTCGTTTGGTGGCTTGTTTGGGTTTTTGTGCCTCCTACGGGGTCGTTTGGGGGTTGGTTTGGATTTTCACCCTTTAACGGCTTGTTTTCAAGTTTAAGTGTTGATTTTTGCAAATTATCGTCATATTCTCCAACCAGGAGACCCGGAACTACGCGGTTAGTTCATACAAGTTACATTGGTCCCGTGCGAGGTGTTCGTGCCTCTTTCGGGGTCGTTTGGTGGCTTGTTTGGGTTTTCGTGCCTCCTCCGGGGTCGTTTGGGGGTTGGTTTGGGTTTTCACCCTTTAACGGCTTATTTTCAAGTTTAAGTGTTGATTTTTGCAAATTACCATCGTATTCTAAAATCGGGAGACTCGGGACTACGCGGTCAGTTCCTACAAGTTACATTGGTCCCGTGCGAGGTGTTAGTGCCTCTTACGGGGTCGTTTGGGGGCTGGCTTGAGTTTTCACCCTTTAACGGCTTGTTATTAAGTATAAGAGTGATTTTTGCAAATTATTGTCATATTCTCAAACTGGGAGACCCGGGACTACGCGGTTAGTTCATACAGGTTACATTGGTCCCGTACGAGGTGTTCGTGCCTCTTTCGGGGTCGTTTGGTGGCTTGTTTGGGTTTTCGTGCCTCCTACGGGGTCGTTTGGGGGTTAGTTTGGGTTTTCACCCTTTAACGGCTTATTTTCAAGTTTAAGTGTTGATTTTTTGCAAATTACCATCGTATTCTAAAATCGGGAGACTCGGGACTACGCGATCAGTTCCTAGAAGTTACATTGGTCCCGTGTGAGGTGTTCGTGCCTCTTACGGGGTCGTTTGGGGGATGGTTTGGGTTTTCACCCTCTAACGGCTTATTTTTAAGTTTAAGTGTTGATTTTTGTAAATTATCATCATATTCTCAAACCGAGAGACTCGGGACTACGTGGTTAGTTCCTACAAGTTACATTGGTCCCGTGCGAGGTGTTCGTGCCTCTTACGGGGTCGTTTGATGACTGGTTTGGGTTTTCACCCTTTAACGGCTTGTTTTTAAGTCTAAGTGTGATTTTTGCAAATTATCGTCATATTCACAAACCGGGACTACGCGGTCAGTTCTTAAAAGTTACATTGGTCAAGTGCGAGGTGTTCGTGCCTCTCACGGGGTCGTTTGGCGGTTGGTTTCAGTTTTCAACCTTTAACGGCTTATTTTTAAGTTTAAGTGTGATTTTTCCAAATTATCATCATATTCACAAACCGGGAGACCTGGGACTATGCGATTAGTTCCTACAAGTTACATTGGTCCCGTACGAGGTGTTTGTGCCTCCTACGAGGTCGTTTGGGGACTGGTATGGGTTTTCACCCTTTTACGGCTTGTTTTTAAGTTTAAGCGTTGATTTTTACAAATTATCATCATATTCTCAAATCGTGAGACCCGGGACTACGCGGTCAGTTCCTACAAGTTACATTGGTCCCGTGCTAGGTGTTCGTTCCTCTTACGGGGTCGTTTGGGGGCTGGATTGAGTTTTCACCCATTAACGACTTGTTTTTAAGTCTTAGTGTGATTTTTACAAATTATCGTCATATTCTCAAATCGGGAGTCCCGGGACTACGCGGTCAGTTCATACAAGTTACATTGGTCCCGTGCGTGGTGTTCGTTCCTCTTATGGGGTTGTTTGGTTGCTGGTTTGGGTTTTCACCCTTTAACGGCTTACTTTTAAGTTTAAGTGGTGATTCTTGCAAATTATCGTCATATTCTCAAACCGGGAGACCCGGGACTACGCGGTTAGTTCATACAAGTAACATTGGTCCCGTGCGAGGTGTTCGTACCTTTTTCGGGGTCGTTTGGTGGCTTGTTTGGGTTTTCGTGCCTCCTACGGGGTCTTTTGGGGGTTGGTTCGGATTTTCACCCTTTAACGGCTTGTTTTCAAGTTTAAGTGTTGATTTTTGCAAATTATCGTCATATTCTCCAACCGGGAGACCCGGGACTACGCGGTTAGTTCATACAAGTTACATTGGTCCCGTGCGAGGTGTTCGTGCCTCTTTCGGGGTCGTTTGGTGGCTTGTTTGGGTTTTCGTGCCTCCTACGGGGTCGTTTGGGGGTTGGTTTGGGTTTTCACCCTTTAACGGCTTGTTTTCAAGTTTAAGTGTTGATTTTTGCAAATTACCATCGTATTCTAAAATCAGGAGACTCGAGACCACGCGATCAGTTCCTACAATTTACATTGGTCCCGTGCGAGGTGTTCGTGCCTCTTACGGGGTCGTTTGGGGGCTGGTTTGAGTTTTCACCCTTTAACGGCTTGTTATTAAGTATAAGAGTGATTTTTGCAAATTATCGTCATATTCTCAAACCGGGAGACCCGGGACTACGCGATTAGTTCATACAGGTTATATTGGTCCCGTGCGAGGTGTTCGTGCCTCTTTCGGGGTCGTTTGGTGGCTTGTTTGGGTTTTTGTGCCTCCTACGGGGTCGTTTGGGGGTTAGTTTGGGTTTTCACCCTTTAACGGCTTGTTTTCAAGTTTAAGTGTTGATTTTTGCAAATTACCATCGTATTCTAAAATCGGGAGACTCGGGACTACGCGATCAGTTCCTAGAAGTTACATTGGTCCCGTGCGAGGTGTTCGTGCCTCTTACGGGGTCGTTTCGGGGCTGGTGTGGGTTTTCACCCTCTAACGGCTTATTTTTAAGTTTAAGTGTTGATTTTTGTAAATTATCATCATATTCTCAAACCGAGAGACCCGGGACTACGCGGTTAGTTCCTACAAGTTACATTGGCCCCGTGCGAGGTGTTCGTGCCTCTTACGGGGTCGTTTGATGGCTGGTTTGGGTTTTCACCCTTTAACGGCTTGTTTTTAAGTCTAAGTGTGATTTTTGCAAATTATCGTCATATTCACAAACCGGGAGACCCGGGACTACGCGGTCAGTTCCTAAAAGTTACATTGGTCAAGTGCGAGTTGTTCGAGCCTCTCACGGGGTCGTTTGGCGGTTGGTTTCAGTTTTCAACCTTTAACGGCTTATTTTTAAGTTTAAGTGTGATTTTTGCAAATTATCATCATAGTCTCAAACTGGGAGACGTGGGACTACGCGGTCAGTTCCTACAAGTTATATTTGTCCCGAACGAGGTGTTTGTGCCTCTTACGGGGTTATTTTGGGGTTGGTTTGGGTTTTCACCCTTTAACGGCTTGTTTTTAAGTCAAAGTGTATTTTTGCAAACTATCGTTATATTCTCCAATTCGGAGACCTGGGACTATGCGGTCAGTTCCTACAGGTTACATGGGTCCCGTGCGAGGTGTTCGTGCCTCTTACGGGGTCGTTTGATGGCTGGTTTGGGTTTTCACCCTTTAACGGCTTCTTTTTAAGTTTAAGTGTTGATTTTTGCAAATTATCATCGTATTCTAAAATCGGGAGACCCAGGACAAGTCGATCAGTTCGTAAAAGTTACATTGGTCCCGTGCGAGGTGTTCGTGCATGTTACGGGGTCGTTTGGTGGCTGGTTTGGGTTATCACCCTTTAACGGCTTATTTTTATGTTTAAGTGTGATTTTTGCAAATTATCGTCATATTCACAAACCGAGTGACCCGGGACTACGCGGTCAGTTCCTACAAGTTACATTGGTCCCGTGCGAGGTGTTCGTGCCTCTTACGGGGTCGTTTGGGGGCTGGATTGAGTTTTCACCCATCAACGACTTGTTTTTAAGTCTTAGTGTGATTTTAACAAATTATCGTCATATTGTCAAATCGGGAGACCCGGGACTACACGGTTAGTTCTTACAAGTTACATTGGTCCCGTGCGTGGTGTTCGTTCCTCTTACGGGGTCGTTTGGTGGCTGGTTTGGATTTTCACCCTATAACGGCTTACTTTTAAGTTTAAGTGGTGATTTTTGCAAATTGTCCCCATATTCTCAAACCGGCAGACCCGGGACTACACGTTTAGTTCATACAAGTTACATTGGTCCCGTGCGAGGTGTTCATGCCTCTTTCGGGGTCGTTTGGTGGCTTGTTTGGGTTTTCGTATTTCCTACGGGGTCGTTTGGGGGTTAGTTTGGGTTTTCACCCTTTAACGGATTGTTTTCAAGTTTAAGTGTTGATTTTTGCAAATTACCATCGTATTCTAAAATCGGGAGACTCGGGACTACACGATCAGTTCCTAGAAGTTATATTGGTCCCGTGCGAGGTATTCGTGCTTCTGACGGGGTCGTTTGGGGGCTGGTTTCGGTTTTCACCCTCTAACGGCTTATTTTTAAGTTTAAGTGTTGATTTTTGTAAATGATCATCATATTCTCAAATCGAGAGACCCGGGACTATGCGGTTAGTTCCTACAAGTTACATTGGTCCCGTGCGAGGTGTTCGTGCCTCTTACGCGGTCGTTTGATGGCAGGTTTGGGTTTTCACCCTTTAACGGCTTGTTTTTAAGTCTAAGTGTATTTTTGCAAATTATCGTCATATTCACAAACCGGGAGACCCGAAACTACGTGGTCAGTTCCTAAAAGTTACATTGGTCACGTGCGAGGTGTTCGTGCTTCTCACGGGGTCGTTTGGTGGCTAGTTTCAGTTTTCAGCCTTTAACGGCTTATTTTTAAGTTTAAGTGTGATTTTTGCAAATTATCATCATATTCACAAATCGGGAGACCTGAGACTATGCGGTCAGTTCCTACAAGTTACATTGTTCCCGTGCTAGGTGTTTGTGCCTCCAAGGGGTCGTTTGGGGACTAGTTTGGATTTTCACCCTTTAACGGCTTATTTTTTAGTTTAAGTGTTGATTTTTTCAAATTACCATAATATTTTCAAATCGTGAGACCCTGGACTACGCGGTCAGTTCCTACAAGTTACATTCGTCCCGTACGAGTTGTTCGTGCCTCCTACGGGGTCGTTTTGGGACTGGTCTAGGTTTTCACCCTTTTAGGGCTTATTTTTAAGTTTAAGCATTGATTTTTGCAAATTATCGTTATATTCTCAAATCGGGAGACCCGGGACTACACAGTCAGTTCTTACAAGTTACATTGGTCCCGTGCGAGGTGTTCGTTCCACTTACGGGGTCGTTTGGGGGCTGGTTTGGGTTTTCACCCTTTAACGGCTTTGTTTTTAAGTCAAATTGTATTTTTGCAAATTATCATCATATTCTCAAATCCGGAGACCCAGGACTATGCGATCAGTTCCTACAAGTTACATTGGTCCGGTGCGAGGTGTTCGTGCCTATTACGGGGTCGTTTGGTGGCTGGTTTGGGTTTTCACCCTTTAACGGCTTCTTTTTAAGTTTATGTGTTGATTTTTGGAAATTACCATCATATTCTCAAATCGAGAGACCCGGGTCTACGCGGTCAGTTCCTACAAGTTACATTGGTCCCGTGCGAGGTGTTCGTGCCTCCTACGGGGTCGTTTGGGGGTTGCTTTGGGTTTTCACCCTTTAACGTCTTGTTTTTAAGTTTAAGTGTTGATTTTAGCAAATTATCGTCGTATTCTAAAATCAGGAGACCCGAGACTAGTCGATCAGTTCATAAAAGTTACATTGGTCCCGAGCGAGATGTTTGTGCCTCTTACGGGGTCGTTTGGTGGCTGGTTTGGGTTATAACCCTTTAATGGCTTGTTTTTAAGTCTAAGTGTGATTTTTGCAAATTATCGTCATATTCATAAACCGGGTGACCCGGGACTACGCGGTTAGTTCCTACAAGTTACATTGGTCTCGTGCGAGGTATTCGTTCCTCTCACGGGGTCGTTTGGCAATGGTTTCAGCTTTCAACCTTTAATGGCTTATTTTTAAGTTTAAGTGTGATTTTTATAAATTAGCATCATAGTTACAAACCAGGAGACCTGGGACTACGTGGTGAGTTCCTATAAGTTACATTGGTCCCGTACGAGGTGTTCGTGCCTCCTACAGGGTCGTTTGGTGGCTGGTTTAGGTTCTCACCCTTTAACGGCAAGTTTTTAAGTAGTGTTGATTTTTGCAAATTGTCATTATATTCTCAAACCGGTAGACCCGGGACTACGCTGTCAGTTCCTAGAAGTTACATTGGTCCCGTACGAGGAGGTTGTGCCTCCTACGGGGTCGTTTGGGGACTGGTCTGGGTTTTCACCCTTTTACGGCTTATTTTTAAGTTTAAGAGTTGATTTTACAAATTATCATCATATTCTCAAATCGGAAGACCCGGGACTACGCGGTAAGTTCCTACAAGTTACATTGGTCCCGTGCGAGGTGTTCATTCCTCTTACGGGATCGTCTGGGGGCTGGTTTGGGTTTTCACCCTTTAACGGCTTATTTTTAAGTCTAAGTGTGATTTTGGCAAATTATCGTCATATTCCCAAACCGGGAGACCCGGGACTAAGCGGTCAGTTCCTACAAGTTACATTGGTCCCGTGGGAAGTGTTCGTGCCTCTTACGGGGTCGTTTGTGGGTTAGTTTGTGTTTTCACCCTCTAACGGCTTGTTTTTAAGTTTAAGTGTTAATTTTTGTAAATTATCATCATATTCACAAACAGGGAGACCCGGGACTACGCGGTCAGTTCCTACAAGTTACATTGGTCCCGTGCAAGGTGTTCGTGCCTCTTATGGGGTCGTTTGGGGGCTGGTTTGGGTTTTCACCCTTTAACGGCTTCTTCTTAAGTCTAAGTGCATTTTTGCATATTATCGTCGTATTCACAAACCGAGAGACTCGGGACAACGCGATCAGTTCCTAGTAGTTACATTGTCCTGTATGAGGTGTCCGTGCCTCTTACGGGGTCGTTTGGGGGCTGGTTTGGGTTTTCACGCTTTAACGGCTTGTTTTTTAGTCTAATTGTGATTTTTGCAAATTATCGTCATATTCTCAAACCGGGAGACCCGGGATTATGCGGTCTGTTCCTACAAGTTACATTGGTCCCGTACGAGGTGTTCGTGGCTCTTATGGGGTCGTTCGGTGGCTGGTTTGGGTTTTTACTCTTTAACGGCTTATTTTTAAGTTTAAGTGTTGATTTTTTCAAATTATCGTCATATTCTCAAATCGGGAGACCCGGGACTACCCGGTCAGTTCCTACAAGTTACATTGGTCCCGTACGAGGTGTTTGTGCCTCTTACGAGGTCGTTTGGGCAATGGTTTGGCTTTTCACCCTTTAATGGCTTGTTTTTAAGTGTAAGTGTATTTTTGTAAGTTATCGTCATATTCTCAAATCAGGAGACCCGGGACTACGCGGTTAGTTCCTACAAGTTACATTGGTCCCGTGCGAGGTATTCGTGCCTCTTACGGGGTCGTTTGGTGGCTGGTTTGGGTTTTCACCCTTTAACGGCTTATTTTTAAGTTTAATTGTTTTGTTCAAATTATCATTATATTCTCAAACCGGGAGACCCTGTAGTATGCGATCATTTCCTATAAGTTACGTTGGTCCCGTGCGAGGTGTTCGTGCCTCTTACAGGGTCGTTTAGTGGCTGGGTTGGGTTTTCACCCTTTAACGGCTAATTTTTAAGTCTAAGTGTGATTTTTGAAAATTATCATCATATTCACAAATCAGGAGACCCGGGACTACGCGGTCAGTTCCTATAAGTTACATTTGTCCCGTGCGAGGTGTTAGTGCCTCTTACGGAGTCGTTTGGGTGCTTATTTGAGTTTTCACCCTTTAACGGCTTGTTTTTAGGTCTAAGCGTTAATTTTTACAAATGATCGTCATATTCTCAAACCGGGAGATCCATGTCTACGCGATCAGTTCCTACAAGTTACATTGGTCCCGTACGAGGTGTTCGTGCCTCTTACGGGGTCGTTTGGTGGCTAGTTTGGGTGTTCACCCTTTAACGACTTGTTTTTAAGTTTAAGTGGTGATTTTTGCAAATTATCATCATATTCTCAAACCGGGAGACCCGAGACTACACGGTTAGTTCATACAAGTTACACTGGTCCCGTGCGAGGTGTTCGTGCCTCTTACGGGTCCGTTTGGTGGTTGGTTTGGGTTTTCGAGCCTCCTACGGGGTCGTTTGGGAGTTTGTTTGGGTTTTCACCCTTTAACGGCTTGTTTTCAAGTTTAAGTGTTGATTTTTGCAAATTATTATCATATTCTAAAATCGAGAGTCTCGGGACTGCGCGGCCAGTTCCTAGAACTTACATCGGTCCCGTGCGAGGTGTTCGTGCCTCTTACGGGGTCGTTTAGGGGCTGGTTTGTATTGATTTTTGTTAATAATCATCATATTCTCAAATCGGGAGACCTGGGACTACGCGGTCAGTTCCTATAAGTTACATTGGTCCCGTACGAGGTGTTCGTGCCTCTCACGGGGTCGTTTGGGGGTTGGTTTGGGTTTTCACCCTTTAACAGCTTGTTTTTAAGTCAAAGTGTATTTTTGTAAATTATTGTCATATTCACAAATCGGGAGACCTGGGACTAGGCGGTCAGTTCCTACAAGTTACATTGGTCCCGTGCGAGGTGTTCGTGCCTCCTACGGGGTCGTTTGGTGGCTGGTCTAGGTTTTCACCCTTTAACGGCATGTTTTTTAACAGAGTTGATTTTTGCAAATTATCATTATATTCTCAAACCAGGAGACCTGGGACTATGCGGACAGTTCCTACTAGTTACATTGCTCCCGTGCGAGGTGTTTGTGCCTCCTACGGGGTCGTTTGGGGACTGGTCTGGGTTTTCACCCTTTTATGGCTTGTTTTTAAGTTTAATGGTTGATTTTTGCAAATTATCATCATATTCTCAAATCGGGAGACCCAGAACTACGCGGACAGTGCCTACAAGTTACATTAGTCCCGTGCGAGGTGTTCATTCCTCTTACGGGGTCGTTTGGGGGCTGGTTTCGGTTTTCACCCTTTAACGGCTTATTTTTTAGTCTAAGTGCTATTTTTGCAAATTATCGTCATATTCTATAACCGGGAGACTCGGGACTACGCGGTCAGTTCCTACAAGTTACATTGGTCCCGTGCGAGGTGTTCGTGCCTCTTACGGGGTCGTTTGGTGGCTGGTTTGGGTTTTCACCCTTTCACGGCTTGTTTTTATGTCTAAGTGTGATTTTTGCAAATTATCGTCATATTCACAAATCGAGAGACCCGGGACTACACGGTCAGTTCCTACAAGTTGCATTGGTCCTGTTCAAGGTGTTCGTGCCTCTTTACGGGGTCGTTTGGGGGATGGTTTGGGTTTTAACCCTTTAACGACCTATTTTTAAGTCTAAGTATGATTTTGGCAAATTATCGTCATATTCTCTAATCGGGAGACCCGGGACTACGTGGTCAGTTCCTACAAGTTACATTTGTCCTGTGCGAGGTGTTCATGCCTCTTACGGGGTCATTTGGTCGCTGGTTTGGGTTTTCACACTTTAACGGCTTGTTTTTAATTTTAAGTGTTGATTTTTGCACATTATCATCATATTCTCAAACCGGGAGACCCGGGACTACGCGGTCAGTTCCTACAAGTTATATTGGTCCCGAAAGAGGTGTTTGTGCCTCTTACGGGGCCGTTTGGGGGTGGTTTGGGTTTTCACCCTTTAACGGCTAGTTTTCAAGTGTAAGTGTATTTTTGCAAATTATCGTCATATTCTCAAACCGGGAGACCCGGAACTACGCGGTCAGTTCCTACAAGTTACGTTGGTCCCGTGCGAGATGTTCGTGCCTCTTACGGGGTCGTTTGGTGGTTGGTTTGGGTTTTCACCTTTAACGGCTTCTTTTTAAGTTTAAGTGTTGAGTTTTGCAAATTATCGTCATATTCTCAAATCTGGAGCCCGGGACTACGCGGTCTGTTCCTACAAGTTACATTGGTCCCGTGCGAGGTGTTCGTGCCTCTTATGGGATAATTTGGTGGCCGGTTTGGGTTTTCACCCTTCAACGGCTTCTTTTTAAGTTTAAGTGTTGATTTTTGCAAATTACCATCAAATTCCAAAATCGGGAGACCTGGGACTACGCGGTCAGTTCTTATAAGTTACATTGGTCCCGTGCGAGGTGTTCGTGCCTCTTACGGGGCCGTTTGGGGGCTGGTTTGGGTTTTCACCCTTTAACGGCTTATTTTTAAGTCAAAGTGTATTTTTGCAAATTATCGTCATATTCTCAAATCGGGAGACCCGGGACTACATGGTCAGTTCCTACAAGTTACATTGGTCCCGTGCGACGTGTTCATGCCTCTTACGGGGTCGTTTGGTGGCTGGTTTGGGTTTTCACCCTTTAACGGCTTACTTTTAAGTTTAAGTGGTGATTTTTAAAAATTATTGTCATATTCTCTAACCGGGAGACCCGGGACTGCGCGGTTAGTTCAAACAAGTTACACTGGTCCGGTGCGAGGTGTTCGTGCCTCTTACGGGTCCGTTTGGTGGCTGGTTTTGGTTTTCGTGCCTCCTACGGGGTCGTTTGGGGGTTTGTTTGGGTTTTCACCCTTTAACGGCTTGTTTTCAAGTTTAAGTGTTGATTCTTGCAAATTATCGTCGTATTCTGAAATCGAGAGTCTCGGGACTACGCGGCCAGTTCTTAGAAGTTACATTGGTCCCGTGCGAGGTGTTCGTGCCTCTTACGGGATCGTTTGGGGGCTGGTTTGTATTGATTTTTGTAAATAATCATCATATTCTCAAATCGGGAGACCAGGGACTATGCGGTCAGTTCCTATAAGTTACATTGGTCCCGTGCGAGGTGTTCGTGCCTCTTACGGGATTGTTTGGGGGTTGGTTTGGGTTTTCACCCTTTAACGGCTTGTTTTTAAGTCAAACTGTATTTTTGCAAATTATTGCCATATTCACAAACCGGGAGACCTGGGACTAGGCGGTCAGTTCCTACAAGTTACATTGGTCCCGTGCGAGCTGTTCGTGCCTCCTACGGGGTCATTTGGTGGCTGGTTTAGGTTTTCACCCTTTAACGGCAAGTTTTTTAACAGACTTAATTTTTGCAAATTATCATTATATTCTCAAACCGGGAGACCCGGGACTATGCGAACAGTCCCTACTAGTTATATTACTCTCGTGCGAGGTATTCGTGCCTCCTACGGGGTCGTTTGGGGACTGTTCTGGGTTTTCACCCTTTTACGGCTTGTGTTTAAGTTAAAGCGTTGATTTTTGCAAATTATCATCATATTCTCAAACCGGGAGACCCAGGACTACGCGTTCAGTTCCTACAAGTTACAATGGTCCCGTGCGAGGTGTTCGTTCCTCTTACGGTATCGTTTGGGGGCTGGTTTCGGTTTTTACCCTTTAAAGGCTTATTTTTTAGTCTAAGTGTGATTTTTGCAAATTATCGTCATATTCTCAAACCGGGAGACCTTGGATTACGCGTTCTGTTCCTACAAGTTACATTGGTCCCGTACGAGGTGTTCGTGGCTCTTATGGGGTCGTTCGGTGGCTGGTTTGGGTTTTTACCCTTTAACGGCTTGTTTTTAAGTTTAAGTGTTGATTTTTTCAAATTATCGTCATATTCTCAAACCGGGAGACCCGGGACTACCCGGTCAGTTCCTACAAGTTACATTGGTCCCCTACGAGGTGTTTGTGCCTCTTACGAGGTCGTTTGGGGGATGGTTTGGCTTTTCACCCTTTAATGGCTTGTTTTTAAGTGTAAGTGTATTTTTGTAAGTTATCGTCATATTCTCAAATCAGGAGATCCGGGACTACGCGGTCAGTTCCTACAAGTTACATTGGTCCCGTGCGAGGTATTCGTGCCTCTTACGGGGTCGTTTGGTGGCTGGTTTGGGTTTTCACCCTTTAACGGCTTGTTTTTAAGTTTAATTGTTTTGTTCAAATTATCATTATATTCTCAAACCGGGAGACCCTGTACTATGCGGTCATTTCCTACAAGTTACGTTGGTCCCGTGCGAGGTGTCCGTGCCTCTTACGGGGTCGTTTAGTGGATGGTTTAGGTTTTCACCCTTTAACAGCTAATTTTTAAGTCTAAGTGTGATTTTTGCAAATTATCATCATATTCACAAATCGGGAGACCCGGGACTACGTGGTTAGTTCCTATAAGTTACATTTGTCCCGTGCGAGGTGTTAGTGCCTCTTACGGGGTCGTTTGGGTGCTTATTTGAGTTTTCACCCTTTAACGGCTTGTTTTTAAGTCTAAGCGTTAATTTTTACAAATTATCGTCATATTCTCAAACCGGGAGATCCAGGTCTACGCGATCAGTTCCTACAAGTTACATTGGTCCCGTACGAGGTGTTCGTGCCTCTTACGGGGTCGTTTGGTGGCTAGTTTGGGTGTTCACCCTTTAACGGCTTGTTTTTAAGTTTAAGTGGTGATTTTTTCAAATTATCGTCATATTCTCAAACCGGGAGACCCGTGACTACACGGTTAGTTCATACAAGTTACACTGGTCCCGTACGAGGTGTTCGTGCCTCTCACGGGTCCGTTTGGTGGCTGGTTTGGGTTTTCGTGCCTCCTACGGGGTCGTTTGGGGGTTTGTTTGGGTTTTCACCCTTTAACGGCTTGTTTTTAAGTCTAAGTGTGATTTTTGCAAATTATCGTCATATTCACAAATCGAGAGACCCGGGACTACACGGTCAGTTCCTACAAGTTGCATTGGTCCCGTGCAAGGTGTTCGTGCCTCTTACGGGGTCGTTTGGGGGATGGTTTGGGTTTTAACCCTTTAACGGCTTGTTTTTAAGTCTAAGTGTGATTTTTGCAAATTATCGTCATATTCTCTAATCGGGAGACCCGGGACTACGTGGTCAGTTCCTACAAGTTACATTGATCCTATGCGAGGTGTTCATGCCTCTTACGGGGTCGTTTTGTGGCTGGTTTGGGTTTTCACACTTTAACGGCTTATTTTTAATTTTAAGTGTTGATTTTTGCAAATTATCATCATATTCTCAAACCGGGAGACCCGGGACTACGCGGTCAGTTCCTATAAGTTATATTGGTCCCGTGCGAGGTGTTCGTGCCTCCTACGGGGTCGTTTGGGGGTTGGTTTGGGTTTTCACCTTTAACTGCATGTTTTTTAACAGAGTTGATTTTTGCAAATTATCATTATATGCTCAAACCGGGAGACCTGGGACTATGCGGACAGTTCCTACTAGTTACATTGCTCCCGTGCGAGGTGTTTGTGCCTCCTACGGGGTCGTTTGGCGATTGGTCTGGGTTTTCACCCTTTTACGGCTTGTTTTTAAGTTAAATCGTTGATTTTTGCAAATTATCATCATATTCTCAAATCGGGAGACCCAGGACTACGCGGACAGTTCCTACAAGTTACACTAGTCCCGTGTGAGGTGTTCGTTCCTCTTACGGGGTCGTTTGGGGGCTGGTTTTGGTTTTCACCCTTTAACGGCTTATTTTTTAGTCTAAGTGCTATTTTTGCAAATTATCGTCATATTCTCAAACCGGGAGACCCGGGACTACGCAGTCAGTTCCTACAAGTTACCTTGGTCCCGTACGAGGTGTTCGTGCCTCTTACGGGGTCGTTTGGTGGATGGTTTGTGTTTTCACCCTTTAACGGCTTGTTTTTAAGTCTAAGTGTGATTTTTGCAAATTATCATCATATTCACAAACCGAGAGACCCGGGGCTACACGGTCAGTTCCTACAAGTTATATTGGTCCCGTGTGAGGTGTTCGTGCCTCTTACGGGGTCGTTTGGGGGATGGTTTGGGTTTTAACCCTTTAACGGCTTGTTTTTAAGTCTAAGTGTGATTTTTACAAATTATCGTCATATTCTCTAATCGGGAGACCCGGGACTACGTGGTCAGTTCCTACAAGTTACATTGGTCCTATGCGAGGTGTTCATGCCTCTTACGGGGTCGTTTGGTGGCTGGTTTGGGTTTTCACACTTTAACGGCTTGTTTTTAATTTTAAGTGTTGATTTTAGCAAATTATCATCATATTCTCAAACCGGGAGACCCGAGACTACGCGGTCAGTTCCTACAAGTTATATTGGTCCCGTGCGAGGTGTTCGTGCCTCCTACGGGGTCGTTTGGGGGTTGGTTTGGGTTTTCACCCTTTAACGGCTTATTTTTAAGTTTAAGTGTTAATTTTTGTAAATTATCATTATATTCTCAAATCGGGAGACCCGGGACTACGCGATCAGTTCCTACAAATTATATTGGTCCCGAAAGAGGTGTTTGTGCCTCTTACGGGGTCGTTTGGGGGCTGGTTTGGGTTTTCACCCTTTAACGGCTAGTTTTTAAGTGTAAGTGTATTTTTGCAAATTATCATCATATTCTCAAACCGGGAGACTCGGGACTACGTGGTCAGTTCCTACAAGTTACATTGGTCCCGTGCGAGGTGTTCGTGCCTCTTACGGGGTCGTTTGGTGGCTGGTTTGGGTTTTCACCCTTTAACGGCTTCTTTTAAAGTTTAAGTGTGAGTTTTGCAAATTATCGTCATATTCACAAATTGGGATACCCGGGACTACACGGTCAGTTCCTACAAGTTACATTGGTCCCGTGCGAGGTGTTCGTGCCTCTTAGGGGTCGTTTGGGGGCTGGTTTGAGTGTTCACCCTTTAACTGCTTGTTTTTAAGTCTAACTGTGATTTTTACAAATTATCGTCATATTCTCAAATCAGGAGGCCTGGGACTACGCGGTCAGTTCCTACAAGTTACATTGTTCCCGTGCGAGGTGTTCGCGCCTCTTACGGGGTCGTTTGGTGGCCGGTTTGGGTTTTCACCCTTCAACGGCTTCTTTTTAAGTTTAAGTGTTGATTTTTGCAAATTACGAACAAATTCCCAAATCGGGAGACCAGGGACTACGCGGTCAGTTCCTATAAGTTACATTTGTCCCGTGCGAGGTGCTCGTGCCTCTTACGGGGTCGTTTGGGGGCTGGTTTATTTTTCACCCTTTAACGGCTTGCTTTTAAGTCAAAGTGTATTTTTTCAAATTATCGTCATATTCTCAAATCGGGATACCCGGGACTACGCGGTCAGTTCCTACAAGTTACATTGGTCCCGTGCGAGGTGTTCGTGCCTCTTACGGGGTGGTTTGGTGTCTGGTTTGGGTTTTCATCCTTTAACAACTTCTTTTTAAGTTTACGTGTTGATTTTTGCAAATTATCGTCATATTCACAAACCGGGAGACCTGGGACTACGCGATCACTTCCTACAAGTTACATTGGTCCCGTGCGAGGTGTTCGTGCCTCCAACGGGGTCGTTTGGGGGTTGGTTTAAGTTTTCACCCTTTAACGGCTTATTTTCAAGTTTAAGTGTTGATTTTTTTAAAATTATCGTCGTATACTAAAATCGAGAGACCCGAGACTAGTCCATTAGTTCATAAATGTTTCATTGGTCCCGAGCGAGGTGTTCGTGCCTCCTACGGGGTCGTTTGGTGGCTGGTTTAGGTTTTCACCCATTAACGGCAAGTTTTTAAGTAGTGTTGATTTTTACAAATTATCATTATATTCTCAAATCGGGAGACCCGGGACTATGCGGTCAGTTCTTACAAGTTACATTGGTCCCGTACGAGGTGTTTGTGCCTCCTACGGGGTCGTTTGGAGACTGGTCTGGGTTTTCACCCTTTTACGGCTTGTTTTTAAGTTTAAGCGTTAATTTTTACAAATTATTGTCATATTCTCAAATCGGGAGACCCGAGACCACGCGTACAGTTCCTACAAGTTACATTGGTCCCGTGCGAGGTGTTCGTTCCTCTTACCGGGTCGTTTGGGAGCTGGTTTGGGTTTTCACCCTTTAACGGCTTATTTTTAAGTCTAAGTGTGATCTTTGCTAATTATCAACATATTCTCAAATCGGGAGACCCGGGACTACGCGATCAGTTCCTACAAGTTACATAGGTCCAGTTCGAGGTCTTCGTGCCTCTTACGGGGTCGTTTGGTTGTTGGTTTGGGTTTTCACCAACTAATGACTTGTTTTTAAGTTTAAGTGTTGATTTTTCCAAATTATCATCATATTCTCAAATCGGGAGACCCGAGACTACACGGTTTGTTCCTACAAGTTACATTGGTCCCGCATGAGCTGTTCGTGCCTCTTACGGGGTCGTTTGGTGGTTGGTTTTGATTTTCACCCTTTAACGACTTGTTTTTAAGTCTAAGTGTGATTTTTACAAATTATCGTCATATTCACAAACCGGGAGACCCGGGACTAAGCGGTCAGTTCCTACAAGTTACATTAGTCCCGTGCGAGGTGTTCGTGCCTCTTATGGGGTCGTTTGGGGACTGGTTTGGGTTTTCATACTTTAACGGCTTCTTTTTAAGTCTAAGTGCATTTTTGCAAATTATCATTGTATTCACAAACCGAGAGACCCGGGACAATGCGGTCTGTTCCTACAAGTTACAATGTCCCGTGTGAGGTGTTCGTGCCTCTTACGGGGTCGTTTGGGGGCTGGTTTAGGTTTTCACCCTTTAACGGTTTGTTTTTAAGTCTAAGTGTGATTTTTGGAAATTATCATCATATTCTCAAATCGGGAGACCCGGGACTACGCGGTATGTTCCTACAAGTTACATTGGTCTCGTGCGAGTTATCCGTGCCTCTTACGGGGTCGTTTGGTGGCTGGTTTGGGTTTTTACCCTTTAACGGCTTGTTTTTAAGTTTAAGTGTTAATTTTTGCAAGTTATCGTCATATTCTAAAATTGAGAGACTCGGGACAACCCAGTCATTTCCTACAAGTTACATTGGTCCCGTACGAGGTGTTTGTGCCTCTTACGAGGTCGTTTGGGGGCTGGTTTGGGTTTTCACCCTTTAATGGCTTATTTTTAAGTGTAAGTGTATTTTTGTAAATTATCGTCATATTTTCTAATCAGGAGACCCGGGACTACGCGGTCAGTTCCTACAAGTTACATTGGTCCCGTGTGAGGTCTTCGTGCCTCTTACGGGGTCGTTTGGTGGCTGGTTTGGGTTTTCACCCTTTAACGACTTGTTTTTAAGTTTAATTATTTTGCTCAAATTATCATTATATTCTCAAACCGGGAGACCCGGAACTATGCGATCATTTCCGACAAGTTACATTGGTCCCGTGGGAGGTGTTCGTGCCTCTTACGAGGTAGTTTAGTGGATGGTTTGTGATTTCACCCTTTAACGGTGTCTTTTTACGTCTAAGTGTGATTTTTACAAATTATCATCCTATACTCAAACCGGGAGACCCAGGTCTACGCGGTCAGTTCCTATAAGTTACATTGGTCCCGTGCGAGGTGTTCGTGCCTCTAACGGGGTCATTTGGTGGCCGGTTTGGGTTTTCACCCTTTAACGGCTTATTTTTAAGTTTAAGTGTTGATTTTTGCAAATTATCGTCATATTCTCAAATCGGGAGACCCGGGACTATTCCGTTAGTTCATACAAGTTACATTCGTCCCGTGCGAGGTGTTCGCGCCTCTTACAGGGTCGTTTGGTGGCTGGTTTGGGTTTTCGTGCCTGCTACGGGGTCGTTTGGGGGTTGGTTTGGGTTTTCACCCTTTAACGGCTTATTTTCAAGTTTAAGTGTTGATTTTTGCAAATTATCGTCGTATTCTAAAATCGGGAGTCTCGGGACTACGCGGTCTGTTCCTACAAGTTAGATGGGTCCCGTGCGAGGTGTTCGTGCCTCTCACCGTGTCGTTTGGGGGCTGGTTTCAGTTTTTATCCTTTAACAGATTATTTTTAAGTTTAAGTGTGATATTTGCAAATTATCGTCATATTCACAAACCAGGAGACTTGGAACTATGCAGTCAGTTCCTACAAGTTACATTGGTCCCGTGCGAGGTGTTCGTGCCTCCTACGGGGTCGTTTGGGGGTTGGTTTGGGTATTCACCCTTTAGCGGCTTGTTTTCAAGTTTAAGTGGTTATTTTTGCAAATTATCATCGTATTCTAAAATCGAGAGACTCGGGTCTACGCGGTGAGTTCCTAGAAGTTACATTGGTCCCGTGCAAGGTGTTCGTGCCTCCTACGGGGCCGTTTGGGGGTTGGTTTAGGTTTTCACCCTTTAACGGCATGTTTTTAAGTAGTGTTGATTTTTGCAAATTATCATTGTATTCCCAAATCGGGAGACTCGGGACTACGCGATCAGTTCCTACTAGTTACATTACTCCCGTGCGAGGTGGTTGTGCCTCCTACGGAATCGTTTGGGGAATGGTCTGGGTTTTCACCCTTTTATGCCTTATTTTTAAGTTTAAGCGTTGATTTTTGCAAATAATCATCATATTCTCAAATCGGGAGACCCACTCTACACCAAAATGGGCAAATTGTCACCTTTCAGCCGGCCAGCCTTGTCAAGGTCATTGACCGTGACAAAAAAACACGCGTTTTATGTCACGGTCATTGACCTTGACACGACCGTGACAACTAATTGTCACGGTCATTGACAAGCCCGTGACAAATGTAATTGTCACGGTCTTGTCACGGTCATTGACCATGACAATTCGTGTCACGATCAATGACCTTGACACGACCGTGACAACTTTTCCAGCAAAAACACTTTCCCCCTTCTTTTTTCCCTCCCACCGTTCCCTCCCTCTCTCTCTCTCTCTCTCGATTCGACGCTGCTCTCTCTCTCTCTCTCTCAGGTCCAATTTCTCTCTCTCTCTCTCTTCCATTTATATATATATTTGTTTGTATATTTATGTGTGTATGTGTATATATATATGTGTGTGTGTATGTGTGTGCGTGTGTGGGGGGTGGGGCGGGATGGGGCAATGTGGGGGAGGGGGTGGTGGAGGGGGGGAGGGAGTGGGGCGGGGTGGGGCAGGGTGGGGGAGGGGGCGGTGGAGGGGGCAGGGGGTGGTAGAGGGGGGCAGGGGGTGGGGCGGGGTGGGGCAGGGTGGGGGAGGGGGAGGGGGCGGTGGAGGGGGCAGGGGGTGGGGTGGGGTGCGGTGTGTGTGTGTGTGTGTGTGTGGTGGTGTGTTTTGGGGGAGGGGGGAGGGGGTGGTGGAGGGGGGCAGGGGGTGGGGTAGAGTGGTGTGTGTGTGTGTGTGTGGTGGTGTGTGGTGGGGGAGGGGGTGGTGGAGGGGGGCAGGGGGAGGGGGTGGGGTGGGGTGGGGTGGGTGGGTGTGTGTGTGTGGTGGTGTGTGTGGTGGTGTGTGGTGGGGGTGGGGCGGGATGGGGCAGGGTGGGGGAGGGGTAGTGGAGGGGGGGAGGGGGTGGGGTGGGTGGGCACACCTACGCACACACGCACACCTACGCCACACACACACGCACACCTACGCACCTACGGACACACACACACCCCACCCCACCCCCTGCCCCCCTCCACCACCCCCTCCCCCATCATTGTGTGAATAGGTATGAGATCATAATTTGGAGGAATTCACGTCCAAGAAATAATTTGGATTCCCTTTAGGGTCTTATGTCTTGAATTAATCTGAGGGGGTGGGGGTGGGGGCGGGGGTGGGTGGGGTTTTGAATATTATTTACATTCAAAATAAATAATTGATAATAGTTGGATAATAATTGGATAATAATTGTTTTTATACCTATAGAACAGCTTAGATAGTGTGTGTGTGTGTGTGTATGTGGTCAATACATGAATTTATTTTTGTATTTGAATTATCCCATGAATTTATTTTTGTATTTGAATTATCCCATGAATTTATTTGTGTATTTGAATTAACGCATTATATGAAACATACTTGAAATTAAATATAGTGCGCATAGATACTAGCATTCTAGTTCTTATGCGTACGCATTCAATAACCCTTAGACCCGTTCGAGAGTCATTACCCCTGTAATGAGATCTCTCGAATTGTCCCGTTTGGACAGTTTGAGACTGTATAATTTTTGTATAATATTCTTATTGGCTTAAAGTTGTTACTTTTGGAGGAAGTTCTGCAGTCGTATCTTAATGTTCTCTGGGTACATACTAGATTGACAAGTGTGACTGTTATTTTAATTGACCAATTGAAATAACACTCACACCTGCCAATCTACGTCGTGTACTTGGAGAACTAAGGGGATATGCTGTCGAATTTTTTTCAAATCGTAACAATGTGCATGAGCTGTTAAGTATATTACAGAAAAATGCATTCTTGAATGGGATAGGACCACACACCCTTTAATAGGATAATTAAATGATGGGATAATTAAAAAAACATGGTTATTTGGGGTGTCCTATTTTAATTTAGGGGGATTAATTATTTAATTGCATTTAATATTTTGATATTCCCTATGCGTTTGATAGTTTGCTTAAGTGTGCAGGAATACTTTTAAATGGCAACATTCAACATCGGCAAAGATATTGATCCTTGGATTGTTTGCATCAAGCATTGTATTTTTATTTCGGGTGGGACATTGTTTTTGAGTCTAGTGAGCTTGACGGCCCTTTAGGATTTTTATTTAGTTTTTGTCCCGGAATAGCCAAAGGGGGAGATTTGTAAGGACACAAATTTACAATTGAGTCCTTTGTAGTTTTGGCTCAATTCCGGACAAAAATATTTGAGTCATAGGATAGAGTTTAAGTTTATCCATTCAAGCCTATGACGTGTTTGTTGAAGACGTAGCGGCCAAGATATTAAAGATTCATCAAATGCCGTGTGTGTTGTGCCTCGTTTCTACGTCATCAACATGGTTCCATTGCTCCTAAGGTATGAATGCATTTTAATATATATATATAGGAGCTCGGAACAATATTTATCCGGATGTGTAGTACATGGTTATTTGGGGTGTCCTATTTGTGGAGAGGAGACTGAATCTCTTCGTCTATCCTCCAGCTTAAAAAATGTATACCATTGCCACAGGAGGTTTTTACCCCCAGCTCATAGTTTCAGATTTGAGAAAGCTTCCAATTTTTTATTGGGCGGAGTTGAACATAGGCTACCGCCGAGACAACTTTCGGGTTCAGAAATTGAAAGTAAATCTTCTAAATGTGGCCCAAATATGTCAGGTAAGAATCCCAAATTTAAGAATGTCAAGCATAAGAAGACCCCAATTGAGAATGAAACTGAGATAAGAAAGGCATGGTCTCGGAGGTCAATTTTATTTGACTTGCCTTAATGGAAGAAAAACCCGGTGCGCCATGTATTGGATGTGATGCACGCAGAGAAGAACTTCGCTGAACATATTGTGGGTACTTGCCTTGGGGGGAGTCATTCGAAGGATGGAGAAAATGCACGAAAAGACCTTAAAACGTTAAAACTTAAACCACAACTATGGTTGAAAGAATATAGTAGGGGAAGGACAATAATTCCCCCTGGTGCGTTTACTTTGACGAGTGAGGAAAGGAAGGTGCTTCTAGACACAATATATAATTTGAAGGGCCCATCTACTTTTTCGTCCAACTTGCAAAGGATTGTGAATTATGCTACTCATGATTTACATAAGTGTAAGTCCCACGATTGGCATGTGATCATGCAATTGGTTCCTCTATTGTTTAATCACTGTTTCTCCAAGCACAAGGATTTGCGTAGGGCTATTATGCAAATTAGTATTACCTTCTCCCTCTTGTGTGAGAAGGTAGTGAATCGAGAACACATAGTGGCCGCAAAATTGGCTGTGAACGAAGCGATTTGTGTATTGGAGAAGTACTTTCCCCCAGCATTCTTTGACATAAGTGTTCACTTGTTGGTACACCTATGAGACGAGGCACTTCGTTGTGGTCCAGTTAGATATCGGTGGATGTATCCGTTTGAAAGATTGATGAAAGTTTTTAAAGATTACGTCAAGAATACGCGATATATTGCAGGATCAATTGCAGAGGAATACATCACCGTGGAGTTATCAATATATACTCGGGAATATATGACTGACTCTACCAGCGTTGATGACACTGATGAATTCCTCGATGATGGTGGTAATGTGATGGGAAAACGAGTGAAATTAACGAGTTTGCAACATGAACAAGTAGCTCGTTATCTATTTGACACACATGAAGATGTCGAATAATGGAAAAAGTAAGTTTCGAATATTATAATGTTTAACATTATTTTAGATTATTTTATACATGATTAATTTTGTAATATGCAGTAAATATGAAGCCTGTGAGAACAATAAAAGACGAAAAACAGTGGTACAATCAGACAGCGAATTTAGGCTATGGTTGACACAAGAGGTAATTACAATGAAAACACTCGTTATATAACGTTACATTACACTCATATTTTACCACTAATATAATTAATTTATCTATATTCTCAGCTCCTAAAGATGGGTGATGCGACATCAAGGCTTGCTCGTCTAGCCACTGGACCCTTGTTCGTGGCACAAGAGTACAAAAAATATCGATTGAACGGTTGCATTTTCGGCGCTAAAGTGTACGAGGAAAGTACAAATGTACAGAACTCGGGTATTTCATACAAGGCTCTTACTTTCTTTCGAGCAAGCGCAAAAGATAAAAACCTCGTTGAAGCTGAAATGACTTACTATGGTGTAATCCAAAATATATTTGAATTGGATTATATAAGCTTCAAAGAGGTTGTATTTTACTGTGAATGGGTAAGAGTTGAGGATAAAAATGCTTCTAAAGTTGATCCTGTCACCAATTTGATCATGGTTGACTTGTCCAAGTTGAAGAGCAACGACTACGTGAGCGATGAGCCGTTTGTTTGTGCATTTCAAAAGGTTGAGCAAGTGTTTTACTCGGAGTATATCAACAACGAGCCGTGGTCAATTGTCCAACACGCGCCAAGGCGTCTAAATAGTAGTGTGGATGACTTGACTGCTCCTACCGAATATCAATCCATTTTTGATGATAACCCGAATTTGAAACAATTTTTCAATTTGTAATAATTATTTCAATTTGTACCGAAACATCCATTTTTAATGCTTTTACTTGATCTGCACTTTATCATTTTCACTCTTGTGTAGTGTGCGTGTGTGGAGAGGAGATTAATACATAAATATTCCAACTACATCTAAGTTTTGTTTATACTAATCCATGAATATACGCTTCTTACCTTTAATAGGTGATTAGTACATAGTTATTTGGGGTGTCCTATTTGTGGAGAGGAGACTGAATCTCTTCGTCTATCCGAACACTAAGAAATGCCATAATCCTATGGAACGATGCTCTGCAAATTCCTCCCAACCGTTATGTAGCCAAACATCACCGGTTGAAGTTGTCAATTCCACTTTCCATACCCCACCACTTTCCATACCCCATTCAAAGGTGGAGTTGACAACTTCAACTGCTGATTTTTGGCTACACAACGGTTGGAAGGAATTTGCAACGCATACCTCCATAGGATTATGGTATTTCTTAGTGTTTAGATATGAAGAGAATTATTATTGACACGATTGCCCGGGGTACATTAGTTGGAAGGAGGTGCCATATGAGCTCAAGTTAGCTGTTTGAGTGACACTACAGGTAATGTATTTATATTTATATGTCAATTTCGATTTCGATTTCAATTACAATTTATATTTATCTATATTTGAGGGGCGGATACTAATTTTACTTTTATTTTCAATTGAGGGGACAGGGAGTGGCCCTAAGGGTAGGCCACATATGCTCTATACTTATGTCGCTATTCGGACGAGAAGGGAAGGATAAGGAGGTGTTCCCGAGCGTCGCGGTACAAAATCTCTTTTCCATGCAAATAGTTTGTAGATTTGAGATAAAATGATGGTGATGTTGTTTCTTTTTAAATAGTTTCTTATTTGAATATATATTTGCATTATCTTTAGTTTGTTCGGATATATGATGTGTGGAACAGGTACAACGTTGCTATAACAGGTACAAATATACTGCTGGGCAGTGGCAGTGGCCATACTGCCCAGCAGTTTTTTTTTAATTCTGCCCAGAATTGTCACGGTCAATGACCGTGACAATTTTTTTATTAAGGGTCACGGCTTTGTCACGGTCAATGACCGTGAGAAACGTGTCACGGTCATTGACCTTGACACGACCGTGACACAAAACGCGAGTTTTGTGTCAAGGTCAATGACCGTGACACGACCGTGACAAAAAAAGTTGTCTCGCCTCGAAATGTCACGGTCATTGACCTTGACAAGGTGAATTTGTCAAGGTCAATGACCTTGACAAATGGGCAGATTTGGTGTAGTGCCAGGACTACGCGGTCACTTCCTACAAGTTACATTTGTCCCGTGCGAGGTGTTCGTACCTCTTACGGGGTCGTTTGGGGGATGGTTTGAGTTTTCACCCTTTAACGGCTTGTTTTTATGTCAAAGTGTATTTTTGTAAATTATCCTCATATTCTCAAATCGGCAGACCCGAGACTACGCGGTCAGTTCCTACAAGTAACATTGGTCACGTGCGAGGTGTTCGTTCCTCTTACGGGGTCGTTTGGGGGCTGGTTTGGGTTTTCACCCTTTAACGGCTTATTTTTAAGTCTAAGTGCTATTTTTGCAAATTATCGTCATATTCTCAAATCGGGAGACCCGGGACTACGCGGTCAGTTCCTACAAGTTACATTAATCCCGTGCGAGGTGTTCGTGTCTCTTACGGGGTCGTTTGGTGGCTGGTTTGGGTTTTCACCCTTTAACGGCTTGTTTTTAAGTCTAAGTTTGATTTTTACAAATTATCGTCATATTCACAAATCGAGAGACTCGGGACTACGCGGTCAGTTCCTACAACTTCATTGGTCCCGTGCAAGGTGTTTGTACCTCTTGCGGGGTTGTTTGGGGGTTGGTTTGGGTTTTCACCCTTTAACGACTTGTTTTTAAGTATAAGTGTGATTTTTGTAAATTGTCATCATATTCTCTAACCGGGAGACCCGGGACTACACGGTCAGTCCCTATAAGTTACATTGGTCCCATGCGAGATGTTCGTGCCTCTTACGGGATCGTTTGGTGGCTGGTGTGGCTTTTCACCCTTTAACGGCTTGTTTTTAAGTTTAAGTGTTCATTTTTGCAAATTATCGTCATATTCTCAAACTGGGAGACCCGGGACTACGTCGTCAGTTCCTGCAAGTTACATTGGTCCCGTGCGAGGTGTTCGTGCCTCTTACGGGGTCGTTTGGGGGCTGGTTTGGGTTTTCACCCTTTAATGGCTTATTTTTAAGTGTAAGTGTATTTTTGCAAATTATCGTCATATTCTCAAACCAGGAGACCCGGGACTACGCGGTCAGTTCCTACAAGTTACATTGGTCCCGTGTGAGGTGTTCGTGCCTCTTACAGGGTCATTTGGTGGCTGGTTTGGGTTTTCACCCTTTAACGGCTTGTTTTTAAGTTTAAGTGTTCATTTTTGCAAATTATCGTCATATTCTCAAACTGGGAGACCCGGGACTACGTCGTCAGTTCCTGCAAGTTACATTGGTCCCGTGCGAGGTGTTCGTGCCTCTTACGGGGTCGTTTGGGGGCTGGTTTGGGTTTTCACCCTTTAATGGCTTATTTTTAAGTGTAAGTGTATTTTTGCAAATTATCGTCATATTCTCAAACCAGGAGACCCGGGACTACGCGGTCAGTTCCTACAAGTTACATTGGTCCCGTGTGAGGTGTTCGTGCCTCTTACAGGGTCATTTGGTGGCTGGTTTGGGTTTTCACCCTTTAACGGCTTGTTTTTAAGTTTAAGTGTTGATTTTTGCAAATTATCGTCATATTATCAAACCGGGAGACTCGGGACTACGTGATCAGTTCCTATAAGTTACATTGGTCCCGTGCGAGGTGTTTGTGCCTCCTAGGGGGGTGGTTTGGGTTTTCACCCTTTAACGGCTTCTTTTTAATTTTAAGTGTTGATTTTTGCAAATTATCATTATATTCTCAAATCGGGAGACCCGGGACTATGCGGTCAGTGCTTACAAGTTACATTCGTCCCGTGCGAGGTGTCCGTGCCTCTTACGGGGTCGTTTGGTGGTTGGTTTGGGTTTTCACCCTTTAACGGCTTGTTTTTAAGTCTAAGTGTGAGTTTTGCAAATTATCGTCATATTCACAAATTGGGATACCCGGGACTACACGGTCAGTTCCTACAAGTTACATTGGTCCCGTGCGAGGTGTTCGTCCCTCTTAGGGGTCGTTTGGGGACTGGTTTGAGTGTTCACCCTTTAACTGCTTGTTTTTAAGTTTAACTGTGATTTTTACAAATTATCGTCATATTCTCAAATCGGGAGACCCGGGACCACGTGGTCAGTTCTTAGAAGTTACATTGGTCCCGTGCGAGGTGTTCGTGCCTCTTACGGGGTCGTTTGGTGGCTGGTTTGGGTTTTCACACTTTAACGGCTTGTTTTTAAGTTTAAGTGTTGATTTTTGCAAATTATTGTCATATTCTGAAACTGGGAGACCCGGGACTACGCGGTTAGTTCATATATGTTACATTGGTCCAACGCGCGGTGTTCGTGCCTCTTACGGGGTCGTTTGGTGGTTGATTTGGGTTTTCGTGCCTCCTACGAGGTCGTTTGGGGGTTGGTTAGGGTTTTCACCCTTTAACGGCTTATTTTCAAGTTTAAGTGTTGATTTTTGCAAATTATCGTCGTATTCTAAAATCGGGAGACTCGGGACTACGCGATCAGTTCCTAGAAGTTACATTGGTCCTGTGCGAGGTGTTCGTGCCTCTTACGGGGTCGTTTGGGGGCTGGTTTGGATTTTCACCCTTTAAAGGCTTATTTTTAAGTTTAAGTATTGATTTTTGTAAATTATCATCATATTCTCAAATCTGGAGATCCGGGACTACGCGGTTAGTTCCTACATGTTACATTGTTCTCGTGCGAGGTGTTCGTGCCTCTTACGGGGTCGTTTGGTGGCTTTTTTGGGTTTTCACCCTTTAACGGGTTGTTTTTAAGTCTAAGTGTGATTTTGGCAAATTATCGTCACATTCACAAACTGGGAGACCCGGTACTCCGCGATCAGTTCCTACAAGTTACATTGGTCCCGTACGTGGTGTTCATGCCTCTCACGGGGTCGTTTGGGGGTTGGTTTCAGTTTTTAACCTTTAACAGCTTATTTTTAAGTTTAAGTGTGATTTTTGCAAATTATCATCATATTCACAAACCGGGAGATTTGGGACTAGGCGGTCAGTTCCTACAAGTTACATTGGTCCCGTGCGAGGTGTCCGTGCCTCCTACGGGGTCGTTTGGTTATTGGTTTGGCTTTTCACCCTTTAACGGCCTTTTTTCAAGTTTAAGCGGTTATTTTTGCAAATTATCATCGTATTCTAAAATCGGGAGACCCGGGACCACGCGGTCAGTTCCTAGAAGTTACATTGGTCCCGTGCGAGGTGTTCGTGCCTCCTACGGGGTCGTTTGGTGGTTGGTTTAGGTTTTCACCCTTTAACGGCCTATTTTTAAGTAGTGTTGATTTTTGCAAATTATCGTGATATCCTCAAATCGGGAAACCCGGGACTATGCGGTCTCTTCCTACAAGTTACATTGGTCCCGTGCGAGGTGTTCGTGCGTCCTACGGGGACGTTTTGTGGCTAGTTTAGGTTTTCACCCATCAAAGGCTTATTTTCAAACCAAATCGATATATTTTGAAATTATCGTTATATTCTCAAACCAAGAGAACCGTGACTACGCGATCAATTCCTACAAGTTACATTGGTCCCGTGCGAGGTGTTCGTGCCTCTTACGGGTCCGTTTGGGGGCTGGTTTAGGTTTTCACCCTTTAACGACCTATTTTTAAGTCTAAGTGTTATTTTTCAAATTATTGTCGTATTCTCAAACCGGGAGACCTGTGACTACGCGGTAAGTTCCTACAAGCTACATTGGTCCCTTGTGAGGTGTTCGTGCCTCTTACGGGTCCGTTTAGGGGTTGGTTTAGGTTTTCACTCTTTAACGGCTTGTTTCGTTTGTTTATTCATAGAAAATTTTGACATAATTTCGTTTATTTATTCATTAAATCCAACCTGTTTTAACATTTAAAATAAACTCAAAAGCAGCAACATATTCCATAACCAAACCACCAGCAAATTACTTCGACCAATTTAACTAAATAAGCTCATAAAGTAAGCCATTTTACGTTTGGCTTCTTATTGTCGCTATTTCAGACCATTTTTCTATTTAATGTTACTGCAACTTTTAAGAGAAATTGCTTTTGAACATATTTGGGTATAGCAGGAAGTAGATTTTTCAAAAATTCAATATGAAGTTCTGCAGATACAATAAACGCATAACAAAACTATTAATATATACTTAAAACTTTACCTCGATGAATGTAGTGGTTCAATTCAATCCAACATGTTAGTACTGAAGTTTGGAAACCCTACATTTAAATTAGTCAAAAGGTTAATAAATAAAGATAAAAATTTATACTCAACTTCTTAATAGAGAAAAGAATCAAAACCTCATGGCAATAATTGTATATTCATCTCCCTCAAATCAATTATTCAATTCACACTTTTATATTCATCTTACGTACCATTAGGTACCCAAGAAACAACACATCATTTCAAAATCAAACTTCACAACAGTCATAGATACAAATCAATCCTAAAATACAATTTTGAAACAAACCAAAGTCAAATAAATTAGGGTTTAAAACCTACTTTAGATTCCGATGGTTGGTTCCCTTTTACTTTTACATGTGACGTGATCAATTCAAACGTAGATGGAAAGCATTAGATAATAAGAAGATAGAAAATAAGGTAATAATGTAATAATGTGACATGAGTTCTCATTTCCTTACTTTGTATTCAAGAAAATATTGGCATTAGTTTTGTAGATACCTAGACTGTGAATAACACAACCAGTGATTTGTATAGAGTATAGAGATTTATACAAACATAAACGGTGTATAACACGTGTATAAAAAAACTACAAACATGCCCAAATTTATTTTTGTTCATGCTAGATAGTTAGGCATTAAGTAGTTATTAGAACTTGAGTGAAATAGAGTGTGAGACTAATCCCAAACAAGGTCTATTCAATAAGGTTTTTATATCATTTAGAATGTATAAACTTATTTATAGACATAATCAAATTATAAGTAAGAAAGGGAGCAGAGAAAGACAGCGCAAGTATATATATATATATGTATATATATAATCTCACACACACTTATTAAATTAAACAAAACCCAAAACTAATCAACACTGAAAACACACAAATCATCACAATCCAAAAAATTACGCCGTTACAGAACATGAGGTTTCCTCCTTACGTAGTGCTTCTAATCACTCCCTCCAACTCCAATCATTTTCCTCCATTTTTTAATTCTCCTTTCTTCCCTAAATTATTCAGTTATCCACAAAGAGAAAAGTAATAAATACAAATGTCAAACCAAAAATTGAAAGCGTTACAATGTGGTCGATCTCTTTAGTTAATGACATTAAAAATAAAATTAGTACAGAATTGATACCTCTCATACTCAAAAGCTGACCTTCTCATAACTAAACCTTCAGGAGAGTTGAGATCCTGCTTTGCAAATCCATATATGTCAACTCTCTTGTAGGAACTTCAACTGATCTATCTCTCTCTCTCGCTCCTCTTCCCCTTTTCTAGTGGTGGTGGGTCAACCCAAACAAAGTTTCTTGTGATGGGGTTGATGCCGGTGGTGGTGGGTCGACACTAAAAACACGTTGGCATTATTGTTCTGATTGATCCAGGTGATGGGGTTGATGCCGGAGCAAATAGAGCGACGGGGTCGGAGCCGATGAGCGGTGAGGGAGAGGGTCTGCATTTTGGTCGAGAGAAAAAGAGAGGGGGAGCGATGTGTTTTGGTCGAGAGAAAGAGAGGGGGGAGTGGGAGATTGAAGATGAGAGAGGAGAGAGAAGAGGGAAACAAAACATAGGGTATTTTATATTTTAGTGAAGTGTACTCAATTTTGGCACACTTTGAAGCAGTGCCAAATTTTGGCACTGTTTTAAAGCGTGCCAGATTGTCATTAAACGGTGCCAGAATCTGGCACAGTTTTAAACTACGCCATATTTTTAATACCAGGGTGTGCCAAATTACTGCTTTGGGTGTAGTGTAAGGTCATTATTTTCATTGTCCGTTATCAATTTAGTATGTCGTATACCGCTACACCGTCGAAGAGCATTCAAGAACATTCCAGCATCAAAGACGAATCTGAATATCAAGATCTTCAACATTCAAGCCTCTACAAGTTTAATTTCGGTGAGAAAGTATTTAAGTCCCTTTACAGTTCATTTAAAAGTGTTGGGATAATTTTAAAAGAAGTTTGAAGATTTTTCTAAGTGTTGAGCCGTTCTTTTTCGTCAAAATAAATTTTTCAAGATTAAAAGAAGAATTTTTGAAATAAAAAAAATCAAATTTATTTTTCGCTATTGTTTTGCATCTGTCAGCACTTTCCAGATACTGTTTCCATGAAATTTTTGCATTGGGCAAAACTATATGATTTTTTGGGAATTCTGGAAAGTTTTGGTTTTCTCGTTCAAGCGAGAGTTATAGGTCGTTTGAGCCACAGCTCTGTCTCGCGCAAAGTCGCTTCTCGCGACATGCCCTCGTCATTCGAGCGACAGAGCTGAGTCATTTGAGCGATATGTCTGGAATTTTTGTTTCCCTTCTGTTTTTAGTGCCTAGTGTTCATATGATTATGTTTTGGTACTACTGGGTTTCTTCTGGATAGTTTATATGCAAATATTCATCATATCCATGCTTAATTGATAGCACTACATTGTTCGTTTGATCACAAGTGCTTTGACTGATGATTCATTTGTCTGATTACCATTTGCTAGCATATGATGATTCTCATGTTGACATTATATGCCTATTGCTGGATGTATCATTTTGTAGTTATTTTTCTTTTTAAAAAATTTTGAAAAATGCAAAAAGATTTTCTATTTTATGAGTGTCCATTCATATTTTTTGGGTGGTAAAATTTGAAAATCCAAAAAGATTTTTGTATTTGGTTTGCACCATTTATGGATAAACAGTTAGGATGACAGAGTCACAATTTCATTCCATTTATCTATGTGACTATTTGATAGTGTTTTGAGACAATATATCATGTCATCTCTGTGCTTTATAATGTTTGGGTTCATTAAGATGTAATTAAGTGATACTTCATACATGTTTGACTCATGATTTCCTTTATTGCACACATGCAAGAATTTGTTTGATTATTGTGCTTGTCATATCACACGTTGGGTGGGTGCTTTCATCCCAATCCTGTCCTTAAAATGAACCAAGTACAATAATACGAGAGTAATAAAAGTAGTGCATGTAAGATCCATTGCCCGTGAGGAATTTGTCTAAGATAAAAAATGAAGAGTGAACACGGGAAAGGGCTACAAGTGAATAATAATCACATCGTGAAAGCCACCGTTTGAGAAGAGCCTGCACAAAAAATAAAGGCAATAAAAAATGAAATATGCCAAAATTTTGGGCCAATAGGTTTTCTCTAAGTTGAGAATTTAGAACCTCATTAGAAAAATAAAATTGCATTATTATATATGAGGGAGTTTGGATGGAATTTAAAATGGGTTTGCACGTCCTTTAAAATCTTGAAAAAGTGTTAAATAGTTTTGAACGTTATTGGGGTGGAAATCGCTTTAACTTTGATTTGTTGATTTGTATAAGACGTTGTCATCTAAATTCAACAATTTTTACACCTAAGGATACTTTTGATGTTCATTCGTTTGGAGTACACGTATTCACCGTGCACATATGCTTGATTGAGTTTATTCACACCCATTCATTCCATTTCCATGACTTGGTTGTTTTAGTTTAAATCCATGGTGTGTGATTTTTGTATCATTATTTTTGCTTTAAAAAAATTGAAAAATCAAAAATAGTTTGTGGAAATCTTTTGAGTTACACCTTTGCATGCGCGTAGTTTGATTCAAATTTGCTATGTACTTTTATCGTGACACTCCATGTTTTGTTTGTTTCTTCTTATTTGTCTATTTGGATACATAATAAAAAGGGGGAGAACAAATTATGAATTTATGGGGGAATTCGCATTATGGGGGAGATTTGATTATATTGATTGATTTATTCTTATATCATTTCAAACTCGATGCGTCACGAAGGTATTTTGCTTTATCTCATGTGTGTAGGTACAAAGATTGAAGATCATTATGTTGCACACCCTGATGAGAAAAGCTTTGAGATTTGACGATTTAAAGTTCAAGATTTTTGAAGAAAATTTGAAGACTAGCAAATTTAAGTATTTTCAATTTTTGGGTTCGTAGGGGATATTAGATTTGCATAGGCTTTTTTGGTTTTTGATAATTGGGATGTTTTTATTTTGTACCGGCATAGACATAGGGGGAGATTTGTAAGGTCATTATTTTCATTGTCCGTTATCTATTAAGTATGTCGTATACCACTACACCGTCGAAGAGCATTAAAGAACATTCAAGCATCAAAGACGGATCCGAATATCAAGAACATTCAAGCATTCAAGCCTCTGCAAGGTTAATTTCGGTAAGAAAGTATTTAAGTCCCTTTACAGTTCATTTCAAAGTGTTAGGATAATTTTAAAAGAGGTTTGAAAATTTTTCTAAGTGTTGAGGCGTTCTTTTTCGTCAAAATGAATTTTCCAAGATTAAAAGAAGAATTTTTGAAATAAAAAAAATATGTATATTTTTCGCGAATTTTCTGGTTGGAACGACATGGGATCTCGTTCAAACAACGCGTCACCTTAAATTTTTTATATAAAGCGCGTTAAACAAGGCGTATTTCATTAAGGAGGCCTGGCGATTTTCGATACCAGTAATCTGCTAACAGCAAAACACTTTGTCTTCTTCAATTTTAGGGTTTAAAAACCTTGTTTTTCAATTCACAAAACATCCCAAACTTTTAGTGAATTGTTTTGAAACCCTAGATTCAAGTTTGTTGAAACTTTACCTTTGTGGGGAGAACTTTACAATGGTAGAGCTGCGTGCTATTGTGGAGGGAGACTCTATGAAGTTACTCTTGTGGGGAGGATAACTTATACCGTGAAGACTGGGTGTTTAGGACTGCGTGTCCTTGTGGTATAGTTGAGTGTGAACCACAGCTGATTTCTAGTCGTTACTTTGAAGGTTTGACGAAGGCACCATGAGTTACTCTTGTAGGCGATCAAGTTGTATGTAAGTCAATGGTCCTATAAACTTTTCAAAGTTCTAGAAATAAAATGTTTTGCCCTTCGGGGATTATTCCTGAATTTGGTGTTCTTAATATTTGATCTTGTGATTTTTTGATTTTCATATTTAATTCAATCACTTAGATGCATGTTTTAGGATTTAACTAAAATTGGATTTTTTTTTAGAATTCGCATTATTCCACTGTAGCGATTCTACATATTGGTATCAGAGCAGGTTACGGTAATTTATCACGTGATCCTGATTTTTCAAGGATTTATTTTTTTATATATAATTTGACTTCTCACGTTGTCAAATTGGTATCAGAGCCTGTTACACTAAGTTAGTGTGTTTTGATCCTGATTTCTCACAAAAATGGATTTTAGTGGTTTTGATGATTTTCGATGTAACCAAAAGGTTAATTGGAAAATTCACACGAACTCTTATTTTAAATCTTCTGTTGAAAATGACTCTGAGAGGTGTCCTTGTTGTGAGGGTGTTGGTCATACGTTAGATGAGTGTACCACAAATTTAAAGAAGAAATTAAATAAATCGGTTTCTCATGTTTTTACCCTTAGTGATAGTGATTCGGAAGAAGAAGAAGACTTTTATGCTTCTAGGAGAGAGCTTCCCATCCGTGTGATTAGTGATGAGAGTGAGGGTGAAAAGAGTGAGGAGGAAGAACAAGAATTTAATGAGTTGAAAGGTGCCTACAATAATTTGTATTTTGAAACTTTAAAGACAAAACAGGCAAACTTGAAACTTGAATCTGAATTGAAGAAACGTGCTTTAGATAATGACAATACTGATGCGTTAATTAAGGATCTTAGGGCCCGTGAGGAGATGCTTAAAGAGAAATTAGGATATGCTGAGGGATAGAGAGATAGTCTTCGAGGTGTGATGGAAGTTATAAAAAAGAAAGTTTTAGAGTTTGAAGTATCTAGACGTTTGCTTGAATTAAGGATAGTTGAACTTGAGGTGAAATTGAAAGATTCAAGAAAAGTGAAATTTGATTTGGATTCTAGGTCTGAAAAACTTGATAAGATTTTAGGCACCATCGAGATCAAAAAGGATAGGTTTGGAATTGGTCTTGAAAAATATGTTACACCCATTCCCACACGTGTGAGAGAGCCTCTTAGGATTGTTAAGAAAGAGGCACCTAAGTTTGTTAGGAAAGAGCCCCCTGGGAACATTGTGCGAGAACCTCCTAGGATCATTAGGAGAGATCCACCTAGAGAAATTCAGAGATAACCACCTAGGAATCTAAGGAGAGGGCCACATTTAGGTAACACACACCGCCCGATTTACACTTGCACACATTGCGGTAGGCAAGGTCATCTTAGACGCTTCTGTTACAAGCTTTTAAAAGGACCTAGGAAGATTAATAAAAGAATAAATTCAATTCCCCAAACGCCCATGTGTCATTACAAATCTATTTGGGTTAGAAAATCAGATTTAGAGGCGTAAGGTCTATTCGTTTATGATTCTCGTTTACTTGCACGTGATTCACCCCATGTGAGATCTCTTGGTTGATTGTGTTGGATGTTTGTCATATACTAGCGATGCATCATGTTATATTATTTCTAGTGTTATGACTCATTTTGATGTAGCGCACATTGGTTTATTTGTTGCATTTGTGTGTTTCGCTACTATTTTAGCACCGTTTTGCATCTATTAGCACTTTCCAGGTACTGTTTTCATGAAATTTTTGCACTAGGCAAAACTGTGTGATTTTCTGGGCATTCCGGAAAGTTTTGGTTTTCTCGTTCAAGCGAGAGCTATAGGTCGTTTGAGCGATAGCTCTGTCTCTCGTGAAGTCGCTTCTCGCGACATGCCCTCGTCGTTCGAGCAACAGAGCTGAGTCGTTTGAGCGATATGTCTAGAATTTTTGGTCCCCTTCTATTTTTAGTACCTAGTGCTCAAATGATTACGTTTTGGTACTACTAGGTTGCTTCTAGATAGTTCATATGCAAATATTCATCATATCCATGCTTAATTGATAGCACTTCATTGTTCGTTTGATCACACGTGCTTTGAGTGTTGATTCATTTGTGTGATTATCATTTGCTAGCATATGATGATTCTCATGTTGACATTATATGCCTATTGCTAGAAGTATCACTTCGTAGTTATTTTTCTTTTTGAAAAAATTTGAAAAATACAAAAAGATTTTCTATTTTTGAGTGTCCATTCATATTTTTTTTGGTCAAATTTGAAAATTCAAAAATATTTTTGTATTTTGTTTGCACCATTTATGGATAAACACTTAGGATGACAAATTCACAATTTCATTCCATTTATCCATGTGAGTGTTTGATAGTGTTTTGAGACAATATATCATGTCATCTCTGTGCTTTAAAATGTTTGGGTTCATTAAGATGTAATTAAGTGATACTTCATACATGTTTGACTCATGATTTTATTTATTGCACACATGCAAGAATTTGTTTGATTATTGTGCTTGTCGTATCACATGTTGGTTGGGTATTTTCATCTCAATCATGTCCCTAAAATGAACCCAGTGCAATAATACGAGAGTAATAAAAGTAGTGCATGTAAGATCCATTGCCCGTGAGGAATTTGTCTAAGATAAAAAATGATGAGTGAACACGAGAAAGGGCTACGTGTGGATAATAATCACATCGTGAAAGCCACCGTTTGAGAAGAGCCCGCACAAAAAATAAAGGCAATAAAAAATAAAATATGCCAAAATTTTGGGCTAATAGATTTTCTCTAAGTTGAGAATTTAGAACCTCATTAGAAAAATAAAATTACATTATTATATATGAGGGAGTTTGGATGGAATTTAAAACGGGTTTGCACGTCCTTGAAAGTATTGAAAAAGCGTTAAATAGTTTTGGACGTTATTGGGGTGGAAATCACTTTGACTTTGATTTGTATAAGACGATGCATCTAAATTCAATAATTTTTACACCTAAGGATACTTTTGATGTTCATTTGTTAGGAGTACACGTATGCATCGTGTACATATGCTTGATTGAGTTTATTTACCTATCGAATATGTTCACACCCATTCATTCCATTTCCATGACTTGGTTGTTTTAGTTTAAATCCATGGTGTGTGATTTTTGTATCATTATTTTTGCTTTGAAAAAATTGAAAAGTCAAAAATAGTTTGTGGAAATCTTTTGAGTTACACCTTTGCATGCGAGTAGTTTGATTCAAAAATAGTTTATGGGGAGTTTTCATTATGGGGGAGATTTGATTATATTGATTGATTTATTCTTATATCATTTCAAACTCGATGCATCACGAAGGTATTTTTCTTTATCTCATATGTGTAGGTACGAAGATTGAAGATCATTATGTTGCACACCGTGATGAGAAAAGCTTTGATATTTGACGATTTAAAGTTGAAGATTTTTGAAGAAAATTTGAAGACTTTCAAATTTTAGTATTTTTCATTTTTGGGTTCATGGGGGATATTAGATTTGCATAGGATTTTTTGATTTTTGATAATTAGGATGTTTTTATTTTGTACCGGCATAGACATAGACGGAGATTTGTAAGGTCATTATTTTCATTGTTCGTTATCAATTTAATATGTCGTATACCGCTACACCATCGAAGAGCATTCAAGAACATTTAAGCATCAAAGACGGATCTGAATATCAAGATCTTCAACATTCAAGTGTAAAATGTGGTATGTGATACCGATTTAAATTGATTCGCAAGTTTCCAATTAAACCTTATTTAATTAGAGTCTATTTTTAAACCAAATTAATTCAGCTCCTAAACATACAACTACGTATCAAACCAAATAAGATATAGCATGCGACACAAAATTTAAGGAAAAATCCCCGAAGGGAAAACCTTTTACTTCTAGAACTCTGACAAGTTTACAAGACTATTGACTTACATACCATCTTGCTTTCACCCAAAAGAGTAACGCACGGTGTCTTTGTCAAACCTCTAAAGCAACAGCTAGAAATAAATCAGCAATGGTTCACACGCAGCTATACCACCAGGACGCGCAGTCCAGACACGCAGTCTAAAATCTTCACAAGGACTCCGTCCACAATAGAACACAGCTGTCTGTTGCAGAGCTCTCCCCACAAAAACTGAACAAAAGAAAAATATGTTTTTGGGTTCCACAAAATAACTCACACAAAAGTAATTGGGATTGTTTGTTAATTGTAAACAAAACAAATATTTGAACCCTCAAATGGTTGGAGAACAAAACACGCTGCCAAAATGTTATCGAATTTGATTCTGGGCAAAACTCTTAAAGGTTGAAACTTTTCTCCACATCCAAAACACATAGCCTGACATTCCTTTTATAACAAATTTAAGTCGGTCAAAGGATCAGTCTATCAGCAGCGTGTCAGTAAAAAATTCACTAGCTCGATCAAAAATAATCTCGTTTGAATGAGATAGCTATGTCATTTGAACGACATAAGAAGGTCGTTCGAACGACCTATGAAATGAGATTTCACGCAATCTTGTAGATAATTTCGATACGAATGTGTGGCAGCTAGTTTCGTATTTTTTTTATTTTTTTTGAATTAGTTATGATTTTTCTACGAAAAGGTGTTCCAGAACAAAATCTTTAGAAAACATTTGATAAAAATATCCCAACACTTTAATATGAAATGTAAATTAAATTGTAAATATTATCTTACAAAATGTCATATTGTTGGGATTGAATGTTAAAGACCACTTCTAATTCGGATTCGTCTTTTGTAGATGAGACATACTCAAATTTTGATGGACATTTATAAAATTATGTCCTTACAAATCTTCCCCTATGTCTATGCCGGTACATACATAAAAACATCCGAATTATCAAATACCAAATGACCTATATAAATCTACCCTCCCGTGAATAAATTTGCACGATCTCAAACTTTTCATCAAAAATCTTCAACTTCAAATTTCAAAGCTCCAAGCTTTTACCATCAGGGTGTGTAATCTCCAATTTTGTACCTACACACATGAGATAAAGCAAAAATCTTCGTGATGCATCAATTTTGAAATGATACAAGAATAAATCAATCAATATAATCAAATCTCCCCCATAATGCAAAAACTCCCCATAAAATCATAATTCATTCTCCCCCTTTTTATGATGTCCCCAAATAGACAGATAAGAAGAAACAAACTAGACATGGAGTGTCAAGATAAAATGCATAGCAAACATGAATCAAACTATGTGCATGCAAAGGTATATCTAAAAAAATCCACAAACTATTTTTTTATTTTTTCAAACAAAGCAAAAAAATGATACAAAAATCACACACCATGGATTTATACTAAAACAACCAAGTCATGAAAATGGAATGAATGGGTGTGAACACTTTCGATATGTAAATAAACCCAATCAATCATATGTTCATGATGAATACACGTACCCCTAACGAATGAACATCAAAAGTATCCTTAGGTGTAAAAATTGCTGAATTTAGATGACATCGTCTTATGCAAATCAATAAATCAAAGTCAAAATGATTTTCACACCAATAACGTCCAAAACTATTTAACGCTTTTTCAAGACTTTCAAGGACGTGCAAACCCGTTTTAATTTCCATCCAAACTCCCTCATGCATATTTTCTTTTAGAGGTAATCTAAATTCTCAAACATTGGAGAATTGGTGCAAAAACCTAATGGCCCATAATTGGCATGAATTTCTTTTTATTGCCTTTGAATTTTTTTGGGCTCTTTTAAACATCTTTGGACCCCGGATAATAAAATTCCTCAATTTTTAGGTCCAGTTTAAATGACGGCTTAATCGCAAAGGATAAATGATAATCTTTCGTTGCCCTTCACCGTTTTCAAACAAAGCACACAAAGTCACAAATGGCTCTTACATGCACAACTTTTTTATCAAGTTTTATCACGCTTGTTTCATTTTAAGGACAGGATTGAAATGAAAACACCCAACCAACATGTGATAAGACAAGCACAATAATCAAACAAATTCGTGCATGTGTGCAATAAAGGAAATCATGAGTCAAACATGTAGGAAGTAACACTTAATTACATCTCAATCATTTCAAACATTATAAAGCACATGGATGAATTGACATATTGTCTCAAAACACTATCAAATAGTCACATGAAACACTCGATCATCCTAAGTGTTCATCCATAAAAGGTGCAAACAAAATACAAAAATCTTTTTGGATTTTTTCAAAAATTTTATCAAAATAAAATCTTTTTGTATTTTTCAATTTTTTAATAAAAAAAGAAGGAAAACGTGCAAAAATGATACATACTAGCAACAGGAAAATAATGACATCATGAAAATCATCCTATCCTAGTAAACAAGTCAAACCTCAATCGTTAGGTGCGGAGGGGTTTTCCAAAGGTGGTGCCAACTTATGAAAAACCTCCATCAAATCTTGTGAATTTTTGACCAAAAACTTAACTTGCTCACCAAAATGTGCAAACTCTCCCATGTAGTCTTCGGGAGCATGTTAAGTATCATGTGTGGGTGCATGTGTGGCAAAAATACGTGTAGTAGCAAAACGTGACACATAACCCAACTTAAAGCAAAATTACCTATGGTGTCCTCTCCTTTTGCAATGGGAAAAACATATATATTAGTAGGAACACCTTTCTCAAAAACTCTAGGACGCGCTCTCCTAATAGAAATGGGACGCCTAGGTGGGTTAAGGTGAGATTCACATGAATCTAACACTAAAGTGGGAACCGGCTCGGGTGCTAATTGGGAAGTAAAAGCACCGTCATGACTTATTCCTAACTTCTCACCTTTACCCTTAAGAACCACCTTTTCAACCTTCTTAGGTGCGTTCTCAAAATTGACTTTGACCTCACTGGAACGTTCAAGATCACTCTTGAGTTGGGATACACGTGTCATCAGACTAGACAACATGTTGGTAAAATCACACTTCTCCTTTCTTAAAATCTCCTTATCTCTCTCCAAATATAAAACCCGATGACCTAAATCTCTTTTATACTTCTTTGTTTTCAAGGTCTGGGTGTACAAATATCTAAATTCTTTTTGGATCTCACTTTCTTCTCCACTTTCACTCTCGCTTTCACCCTCACTTGAAGCGCTCAAATCACTATTGTGGGACAAAGTGGGTGTGCTCACACGACTCGAAAAAGCTACAAACTTCTCACCACTAGTCTCATCACCCTCACCTTCACTACTATCACTAAGTGTGGCAGGCATGGCTACTTTCTTTCCTTTCTTTCTAAGTCACGTAGGACACTCAAACGACTTATGCCTCGTACCCCCACATTCAAAACAAGTCACGTTCTCAAACTCTTCCTCACACTCCTCATCTAAGTCATTCTCTTTTTCCCTCTAACCGCTTTCTTTGGCCTTTCCTTTCTTTTTATTTTTCTCAAAAAATCTCTTTTTATTGGAAGAATTAATTTTGTTCATGTTGAGAAATTTTTTAAAATTTTTCGTAAACAAGGCCATATCATTAAAATCAAAATCTCCCTCAGAATCGGATTCACAAACTTTTTCTTTCTTTTTCTTAAAATGCGTCTTTAAAGCAACGCCTTTATCCTTAGCCTTATTGGTTTGGGGAAACATGTCAATCTCATAGGTTTGAAGATCTCCTATAAGTTCTTCCAACTTAAGTGATTTCGAATTTCCCAAAGAGTTCAAAACAGTGACTTTAGGATTAAAGCGTTTTGGGAGAGATCTCAAAATCTTTTTAACGACAAGCGTGCTATCAATCACCTCACCTAAATTAAAACTGGTGTTAACAATGTCCGACAAACGTGCATAAAAATCATCAAACCATTCAGACTCAGACATGGTGATAGTCTCAAATTGGGTAGCCAAATTTTGTAATTTTGATTCTTTAACCGCGTTCGTATCCTCATGTGTCAATTTCAAAACATCCCATGCCTCTTTAGACATGGTGCACGTCATAATTCAGCGAAACTCGCTAGGAGTGACGGCTCCAGAAATAGCACTCAAACCATGTGAATTAAATTTAGACATTTTAAAATCATCTTCAGTCCATCCTGACACGGGTTTTAAAGAGGTGATATTTTCAACAGTGATCGTGGGAGGAGTCCACCCATTTTCACAAAGAAACCAAACACGCTCGTCAATGGCTTTTAAACTAGATTTCATGCGAGCTTTCCTATAGGCATAATTAAACCCGTCAAAATTAGGCATCTGATTACATAAGTGCTCCATAGGAAAAATTACGATTTTTCAGAAAACTGATTTTTTCAAAAAAATCAATATCACATAAATTTTACGAAAAATAGGAATACGTGATAAATTAGTGCAACCCGCTCTGATACCAATTTGATGTCGTGAGAAGTCAAATTGTATCAAAAAAATAAATCCTTGAAAAATCAGGATCACGCGATAAATTAGCGTAACCCGCTCTGATACCAATTTGTAAATTGCGGTGTGTGATACCGATTTAAACTAATTCAAAAGTTTCCAATTAAACCTTATTTAATTAGAGTCTATTTTTAAACTAAATTAATTCAGCTCTTAAACATGCAACTACGTATAAAATCAAATAAGATACAGCATGCGACACAAAATTTAAGAAAAAATCCCCGAAGGGCAAAACCTTTTATTTCTATAACTCTGACAAGTTTACAAGACTATTGACTTACATACCATCTTGATTTCGCCCACAAGAGTAACGCACGATGTCTTCGTCAAACCTCCAAAGCAACGACTAGAAATAAATCAGAAATGGTTCACACACAGTTATACCACTAGGACACGCAGTCCAGACACGCAGTCTAAAATCAAATTCGTCAAAATGAATTTTCCAAGATTAAAAGAAGAATTTTTGAAATAAAAAATGAAATTTATTTTTTGCGAATTTTCTGGTTCGAACGACATGGGTTCTCATTCGAACGACGCACCGCCTTAAATCTTTTATATAAATCGCATTAAACGAGGCGTCTTTCATTAAGGAGACCTGACAATTTTTTATACCAGTAATCTGCTAATAGCATAACACTTCGTCTTCTTCAATTTTAGGATTTAAAAACCTTGTTTTTCAATTCACAAAACATCCCAATCTTTTAGTGAATTGTTTTGGAACCCTAGATTCAAGTTTGTTGAAACTTTACCTTTGTGGGGAGAACTCTACAACCGGAGAGCTGCGTACTATTGTGGAGGGAGTCTCTATGAAGTTACTCTTTTGGGGAGGATAACCTATACCATGAAGACTGCGTGTCTAGGACTGCGTGTCCTTGTGGTATAGCAGCGTGTGAACCATTGCTGATTTCTAGCCGTTACTTTAAAGGTTTGACGAAGGCACCGTGCGTTACTCTTGTAGGCAATCAAGTTGTATGTAAGTCAATGGCCTTGTAAACTTTTCGAAGTTCTAAAAATAAAAGGTTTTGCCCTTTGGGGATTTTTCCTGAATTTGGTGTTCCTAATATTTGATCTTGTGATTGTTTGATTTTTATATTTTATTCAATCACTTAAATGCATGTTTTAGGGTTTAACTAAAATTGAATTTTTTTTAGAATTCGCATTATTCCGCTATAGCGATTCTACAACCATTTTTAAAATATTTGCAAGTATTGAATATGCAACAAAAAAAAATTCATAATTAGTTAGTGTCGCACTCGCATGAGATTATTGTTTCCCCTCATCTATAGTGCGCACCTACCGCATATATTTTAATTTCTTAATTATGCTATCCCGCCTAACTTAGTATAATCACTTAACTTAGCCCCACACGCTAAAATTTTTGCCCAGATCTACAACACGTATGTTACTTTGCTTTATTTCTCATTTAGCTACCACATAGGCTATATCATTATAATTCTCAATTATAATCTTATCATTCACACTATACATAACTGTACATTTGTTATGACTTCAATGTTAACACATTTATTTTATTACACATATATATATATATAACACTCTTTTATACGTATATACATAGCATCCCCGAGCTATCCTTCCGGATGCAACCCCTATTATCCTATCAGGCTCCAGGTACATCATATACCACTCCTGACCTTTGGGTCGGTATCTCACCATCGCACCCAAATCGTTAACACATAAACCAGAAGCAGCCATAGACGTACATTCCATATAGAGGTCATGTAACAGTCCTATGGTCTAAGGAAACAACCCAACACCTGTGGGTTATGCCAGGGTGGGTCGCCCACTACGCACAACCTCCAATAATAGCATATCTAGAGTAGGTATGTTCACATATATCAGTCCCACATTGATATATTCATATATACATATTATCACCCTCAATACGTATACATATACATAAAATCATCTAGTCCTGCATATATCACTCATAACACAAGCCCACAAATCCCAAGTCTTCCCTGACTCTCGATTTATCAAGTATTCACTTACTTATATTAGTACAATAATCTCATGTTTCGAGCCACCAAGCTATTATACTGAAACTGGTAGCATAACTCTTCAAATATTCCAACTTGATTTCATACACTATAACCCGATTGTTTTTCACCCGAATACACCAGTAAACTCATACCCGAATTTTATGTCCGTCAATCCTAAGGTAGAATTTTATTACTCCTATATATTCCAAGAAGTCCTATGTCAACTATCAAACTCCGTAAAACAAGTCAAACCCTCAACGACCCACAAAAATAACATAATAAAAAGTTGGACATCCAAGTTGAGCGAACCGATTCGTATGATTGCCCGAACTGATTTGATGGGAAAATTGGTTTTCCCCTTACCCTGTGAACTAGTTCGGTTCACCTGGGCAGCAACCCAACTTTTTGACGGGTTTCTTCATCTTCTCTTCAACCCTATGAGTCCCCAACATCAACCAAACCCTTCACATGAGTTTCCCATCAATCCTAGATGTAATACAGCATATTTCTACGTTCAAATCAACCCAAAAACCCTTTAAAACTATGGAATTATCAATTTTTCATCAAGGATTATTCATTATATCAATCCTAACTTAAGATTTCATGAACTATATTAATAAACACTCAAGAATGAATCTTTTTATCTTCATCTACATCAGATTAAATATGTAATCACCTTATAATTCTTTCTTTAAGAATCTATTCTCACAATACCCATTTATTCTGAGATAAACACTGTTTAGAGTCGTATGGTTCATTCCCTTATGATTTTGAGGATCAAATGACATATGATGTTGTTCAAACAACATCTCAGTTTCGTTCAAACGACATGGATAAGTCGTTCTAACGACATACGTAAGTCGTTCAAACGACATAGGGATATCGTTCTAACAACCTTCAGACTTAAAGTTTTTTATGTAAGTCATTTTTTCTCAGAAATTCGAATTGTGCATAACCAAAAATAGAATAGAACAGTTACATTTTTCTACAGTTGTTTTCTAAGGATTTCAAAGCTAAAACCATCCTTATAGTTTATAAAATATTTGATATTTCATACATATTCTACAGAGATCTTGTTTGCAACATTGGAGTTAGTTCATCCATATTGAACAAGTTATTTCCTTGGAGTTTTACGATGAAGAAATGGTGAAGCCCGTGTTCCAAATACTAGACGGTTGCCAAAGTTGCATCGGTAAATACCGAGGTAGTCGTGGATGCATGTGTTGTGGATGAGTATCGTGGAAGGAGTTCTACGTGGACACTGTGGAGGAGCGGTTAAAGATAAGAAGAGAATCAAGGCTTGTGGGGATCGAGTTGTTGGTCGTCCGAGGTTTTTTCCCTTAGTGATTTCCTCGAACATTAGGCGTTATTTTTATGGAGTGGTTTATTTTACTTGATTTAATCACATAGATGCATGTTTAGGATTTAACAAGATAAAATTGGTATTAAGCAAAATTGGTTTATAACTTTGGTGCGTGTTAAAATTGAAAAAAGGGTTTTTAAAAGAAAAATTATTTTCACCAAAATCACACTTTGGAAAAGGGGCCAACAAACCCTGAGTCTTTTAGATGGTGGAATGGCTTCCCATTCCATCAAACCTCCTTAGATACAACCTAAAACCTCATAATCCCGAAATTAGGTTATGCCCCACTTGTAAAATGGCTTGAACGCCCTTATATGGGTCCCGTTTAGCCTAAATTTTTTGAATTTTAATTACAACCCTCGGGTACCTAATTATGACTATATCAACCCATTCCAGATCATTGGAGTGCTCTAAATCACCATCCGGGTTACCTAACATCAAGTTTTCATCCCATTCCCAATACGCCCCTACACGTGCGTCCCGAATAAGATATTGTCAAACCTATCGATTTTTACTCACTTATGACGTAAAGTAATTTAACATATTTTTATTTAATTGTCACATAAGTAAATATAATATCACATAAATATTAATTCTTTCAATAACTAATTAATATTTATTTAATTCATTTTATTTCTCAATTTAATGAAATTATGTGCACACCTGTAATTTAAAATACTCTAAAAATAGGAGGTGTTATATACTCCCCCCCCCCCCCCCCCCCCAACACACACACAAGGGAATTTCGTCCCTAAAATTCAGACATACCTGGTACCAAGAACTTCGAATAATTTCCTCGTGCGGGGCTCCCAGATCAACTCATGAGAACATTGTGGTGCCCCCACTACACATGCGCTAACGGTACCATCCTCAATGGAGTACTACTCACTACGGTCCAAAAATATCAAGAAGTCTCTTCTAATCAATATATCCTGATATACTACAGCATTCCTAACATACCTCTTGGATAATGACACACGAAACACATCGTGAACCCACTATAAATGCAATACACCACTGGCTCTATTATCTCAATAATGAGGAAAGGCCCCACATCCTTATATGTCAACCTCCATTCTTCCCAAACCATACAATTCCCTTCATTAGAGACACCCACAGTAACACCTGACCACACACGTCAGACATCAAAAAAAAATCTCTGATTCGCAATGATGCAACTCTTTCAACACTCCCGAGCTACCCAAAAATAACTCATGATTAAAACAATTCTTGTTGATATCCTAAATAATGTCGAATCAGGGAAGCTTGTTATCCCACCTGTAACCAACCAGAGGGAGAACGACAAGGTCTATCATACAAAGCCTTAAAATGTGTCATGCCTATAGTTGACGCTACGAGTTGTTGTATGTAACTATACCAATAGTAATTACTTCTCTAATTACCCTTAAAGTCCAGAATACACATTTCTAGAATATCTTCCAACATCTTAGTCACCCATCACGACTACCCACCAATCTATGGGTGATACGCCTTGCTCAACAACAACTCTGTCCCCATCATTTCCTGACAACTCTACCAGAGGTGGGACACAAGGGTCTTATCTTGCTCAGCAACAATATTTGGCTGCACCTTGTGCTGACTCATTCTCTTTCTACAAGGAAATGTTGGGCACACTTCTTGATTGTGTAATTCATCCAAATTAGTAATTGCTGCTCTGTCTCATTAATCGATACCAATAACCATAGGGGATATTGACCCTTCCGCGATGTTGATAACCCAATATTGAACTTCTTCAGTATACACACCCATTGTGTCATTGGGATCACCAATTTTCAAAACTTTTAGTTGATTGCCTAGGATTAACCTTCTCCATCTAACGAGTGGTATACTTAGAGACAAACTTCGTTATGTCTCACCCCACACCGACCCACATGTCTTGTATCTCACATTATGTGGTACATTTTACTCCCCCTCCTGGGGTATACCAAAAATTATTACCCGTGCATCTGCTCCCAAACTACCGACTACTAGGTTCCTTCTTGTCTGGTAAGATAAACATCATATTTATGCGCAATCCACCCTCAGAACTTGACTGAATATGACTTCGATCTACTTATCAAAACTTTTGGATCCTCCCTTGGCAAGAGAGATTCCTTTCTTGTGTATTCACAGTACTTTAACCCATATCGAGCTTGATAACTCTCCATGTTGTACATGTCCAGACTATTTTCTTCCTATAATGAAGTTCAGTCCATCCTATGATTCCAACTTTGTTGCTAACTGCCCTACAGGCGTACGGCTCAACTCATTTACCTCCATATTACCTTATCTGGGATGATGCTGAATATGGAACTAACCAGGGCACCCATGCACTTTATAACCCATGCATAGCAGGACAAATACCACGGATGCAACTTACATGCATCAAACTTGGCCCCTCATCCTCTACATGACTATATAATAAGGGTAGACTTAATTACCCTATTAATCATGACTCAATTCTTCTGAGCTTTCCCCACTTATTAACTAGTGGTGCAAACATTCCCCAGTGTTTCCTATACAGTACTACCTGGCTCCACTGGCCAATGCCCTAGAGACCCAAAATGTCTCCCAACTCCCGACGCTTACTAAGGTTCATGCATGGGATGTCTCGTAAATGAAATACAAATAAGTAATCCCGCGATAAATTAGTATTTATCTTTGTCAATTATCGAAATTCGTAAGTCCAAAGCACATTATCGGGACACTAAAAAATCCTATCCCCAAAAGTCACCAAATTAGATTCCTAACTCCCACGTCTCTAAAGGAGTTATACAATATGGCACTTGCACTATCACTAAGTCCCTAGCGCTGAGTTGATAACGAACTCAATCATTCGGCTCGGTGGTAACCTTGATATCCCCTGAATCACATCAGTTAAGTCCCTACTCTCAGGGATCGAATATAATGAGACAACTATATTATATGAAGTCTCCTACCCCATACAATATAAACGCGGTCTCGACCCTCTCTCAGGATAAGACCTCGCGAAAGCAACACATCCTTCCCTGGAATAGCGAACACGATAGCCTTACTGTAACCGTCCACCATCACTCAAATCATCGCTAACTAGTCCATATCCAGGATAACATCATACTCATACCTCTCTAAAAAAGAGTATATCCACTCAAACATATCCTCCCAGTGTCCACACCTGCTCCCTGAAGATGGAACAAAAGATATCCCCACTACCCTATGATAAATATATACTCATAATATTAATATTGTCACTATATACACTAAACCCATATCACGCATGAATCTAATGAAAATAAAATACTATGACGCACCTGTGTCATACAAAACTCACCCCATTTTCCCATGGGTAGAAAGCATACCTTTAATTGCCAATGACACTAGCTATTCAACTGATTCATAAACGTAATACACATGCCCAAACTAGCTCAAGAACTGCTGCAACTATTGGCCCTATTGGGAACCCTGCTCCTATCTTCTAGCTCACTGCAAAAAAGCTCGATGCATGTGGCGGCCCTGCTCTCCACATATAAAATACTAGCACGTCAAAACCCCCTTATCTATGGCCCTGTTGGACATATCGGGGCTACCCTATTCTCTGACCCTGGTGGTCTCATCCTCATTACCACCCCCATTATTCCCTTAGCCCTAATAGCCCTATGGAACACCCTATTGGCCCTAGTGGCACTATTTGAATCCACCGTCTCCCGATCGAAATCCCCCTGATCTAAATCTCTTGGATAGATCTCCCTATTGGTATCCTACTTATGATACCTACCCTACTACTGCTTTGATGCCCCACTAACACAGTTTCCCCTAGTCTTACCCTATTGGCTAAACTCTACAACTCTCTTGGATCCCTTCATATGGAAGCGGTGATCCTAGTAGTGAAGAAGCAAGGCATTGACGACCTCGGTAAAATCCTCCAATGCCTGATTATCCAAAAAATGTTCTCATATCTTCCATATAAGCCCATCAATAAACTTCAGCATCTTTTTCTCCTTCCCGTCCACCTCATCAGGACGAAGTTCGCCAAACGAATATTTTCTTCCTCATAATTGGCCACTGTCTGTACCTCCTGTGATAAGTCCAGAAACTTCCTTCGCATCTTTGTATGAACAGTAGATGGAAAGAACTTGTGTTCGAACCGCACCCCAAGCTCCCCGATAGTCATGATATCTCTCTCCTCAGATGTGGTGATGGGCTCCCACCACTGCAATGCTGCTCCTACAAGCTTAAAAATCAATAAAATATTCTTTTAAGTGTCATTGCACTCAGCTATACATATATGCCACTGGATATACTTCTTTTATTGGCTAGCTACTACAATTTTTGCATTTCCCTAAAACTTCGACAGATGGCCCTTCTAAAAGGCCCCTCACTGGGTGAGCCTAAATTTGCACCATTGGCTATTGTGGCGGTGTTTGGGGAAATTTTTACGCTGTGGCAATCATCACAAAATTAACTTTTTAAGAAACAATAGTGGATGCCTCTTCTATGGTCACTGTCCCCTGAGTAGTCTATGGTGCCGGCTGAGCCTTTCTTTGTTGACCTTCCTAGCGGCCCTCGTTGTTGGCCTCACCTGTTTGGCATCTAAAACCAAACCAAATTCGTAATCAATTCACTTTAATTATACACAATAGCATAAGAACGTAAAAGCGCAATATGAATCAACATTCCTAAGTATAGGGTTTTACATCAAAGAAAAGCAACGCTGAAAACATAGCAAGTCCGTACAGATATTAAGGACACTAGAACTTAATGCTCTGATATCATCTGTTACACCCTGCCTATTCTAATAACGGGTGATAAATCCTTTACTAAAATAAAACAGGAATCTGAGTTGGGTTCATTTTTAGCATTATTGTAGAAAACTAAATTAATTGCTAATAACTTAAACGTAACCAACTAAATCACCAATCCTACAAATAAAAAACGTAACCAATTTAATTAAACATTCACCACAAGAATAGACTAGTACTGATGACTTGAAATAAAATAATTAACCGAATAAGTCTCGATAAAACCAAATACAATTATCCACTAATACTGAATATAAAGAAAAGTCTAAATAGTTTAAGAACTTTCTAACTAGGCAACATGCCTGAAATGGAAACTAAAGTAAACATCATATTTAGATGGAAATTATAGAAGCGTCTAATAAATCATTGCAGACATCCATAGCTGCTACAACATCATCTGAGTGGAAGGATATCTAAGACTAACATCCCTATGGCTGAGCACCTAAAAGGTTTTGAAAAAGGATTTTTGTTACAGGTCAGAGCCCAAAACCATTTTAAAAATATTTGCAAATATTTTTAATGCAATAATGACTATGTAGCAGAATTGTTCATAATTATCCGGTGTCGCACTCGCATGAGATTATATTCGCCTTTCATCTATAGTGTGCACCTATTGCATATATTTTAACTCCCTAGTTATGTTACCCCTCCCTAACTTAATATAATCACTTAACTTAGACCCACACGCTAAAAATCTAGCCCAACTCTACATCACGTATTTTACTTTGCTTTATTTCTCATTTAGCTACTACATAAGCTATATCATTACAATTTTCAATTATAATGTTATCATTAACAAATTACATAACTGTACAGTAGTTATAACTTCAATGTTCACACATTCATTTTATCAGACATATAAACATAACACTCATTTTATCAGACCAACTAGACTATTTATGATCAATCTTGATCATAGGAAATCAACCCGACCACCTTAGGTCGAATGAGGCCGAAGTAGACCAAATAAAGTTGTCCAGACTAATGTTGGTCATTGTAGATCAACCTAACCATTTATGGTCAATCTTGATCCACTACACCAAAACGTGCCTTTAGTAACACAATTTTACCGTTACTAAAATATTAGTAACATAATTTTTTCGTTAGAAAAAAGGCGTGGGGCACGAAGTTAGCAACGAAATTTTACTGTTACTATTAGTAACGGTAAAATTATGTTACTAATAGTAACGGTAAAATTCAGAATTAGTAACGGTAAAATGATGTTAGTAATATTAATACACATTTTAAAAAAATATATTTTTCAATATCCAATATCCTGAATTCAAACAAATTCAAATATTCTTACTACACTATTTAAATCCTAAGAACATATACAAACATAGTTCACAAAAACAAGGGCAATATATTCAACATTTACATTTATATAAGCCTCTACTCTTTATTTACAAAAGAAACTTAAACCAAACAAATGAAACATCGTAATACAATCGTCCCGAAAGTCACATTATTTTAATAAAAGCATTCAATATAACATCCTAATACAATCATCCCCAAATGAGATATCTTTATATTATAACCGATCAAATGAAGTATAAAAAAGAATTTCGTTGTTGTTGACTATCAACTTTCGTTCTATGATCATCTCCATCAACGTCGCAACCTGCAATGCTGGAAACTTGATAAGGATCCAAAAATGACATTCTGTCAAACAAAATTAAATTATCATATTAGTTATAATATCAACATTTAGTCATACAAATTAACAATGTGTTCCCATTAAAATAACCCATTTGGAAAATGAGTTCTGGTTATGAATGTCTAAGGTCTCTAACCATTACATTACCTATTAATCCATTTCATTATCTAAGAAGTCCACAACTATGCTTTTGGCGATATGTGCGTCTGAATTTTAGCCAACCCATGACAACCTTTTCCACCAGGAGTGCTAGAAAAACTGAACTCTCCATTATCTAGACCGTTCCCATTGGCTGCCATTTTGTTTCTTCACCATATCATTAAATCTTGTTAGTAATATAAATAAAAAACAAAATAAAAAACACTTGCGGGTGGATTATGTACACTTACATTTCCCATTTAGTCTTTAGCAACTAAAATGAAAAATAAGAAACGGAAATGTTAATAGAAATGAAAATCAAACTGAAAATAAAACAAATTAAAAGTTGGTATATAAAAACAAATCAATAAAGTAATCACAATTCCTGTCACGTCTAAAAATAAAGCTGCCACAAGTAAATATAACATCACATAAATATTAATCATTTTACTCAATAATTAGTATTTATTTAATTCACTTTATTTCTCTATTTAATTAAATTGCGTGCACACGTGTAATTCAAAATACTCTAAAAATAAGGGGGGTTACATACCCTACGAGGCATATAGGGAGGCTCAATTCTCGTACATTTGGGTACGTCAAAAATATTCCTCTCACATGTACTCCAAGGTATATTATTAGGGGTCATACCTAAATAAGGAAACCTTTAGCCGCACGAAAATTCTTGCATAACCTCATGCAGTAGAACATTAGGACACAGCCAAATAATAACAAAATCAAGCAGATTCTCCAAAAGGAAACATCTCTCAAATAGGTTTTGACCCCTAAGAAAGTTTCATATAATAGGTTGTGTAATAGTATAGTATACTTATGTGCCCCATGATATTATGAATTGTCTTATTTCATGCTACAGGATACATTTTGAATCTAGTCCAAGCGGTCTCTAAAAACCTTCCTCAAACTCATACCGGGTCATGAATGTCCTTCTCCGAGTTAATCACTTAGGATAAAGGTATACGTCTAGCAGACTTAGATTCACCATTTATTTAACTAATTTTAGTAATTAGAAAATCTTTATTTTTAACCTTGTGGTTCTTTAACTAGAGATTGTCAAATCCAAAGATGTTAATATTCTTATAATAAAAAAACTTATGTTTCTAATGCATATTTGTATTTAAAGGTTTGATGTAATATGCGTGTAGAGAGTAACTACCCAAATTCGAAATTATTACCAAAATGAAGGTAATGTTTGTTTTTAATCCAAATTCAAAAAAAGTTTAATCATAGAGTCTAAGTGAAAAAAAAAGGTGATTTACAAGTTAATTTAACTTAACAATATATAATCATGAATCATACAATATAAATGAAAATTCATAAAAGTAAATCATTCACTTAAGGTGAGAATTTATACGAGGGAAAACCCTTGTGGAAAAAACCTCGAGCCAGGCCGACACCTTCCATTATATAGGTAAAAATTTACAAAAGGTATAAATGAATTACAAATTTGAACCTCTCCTAAACTCAAATAATGCACAACCTCCACAAGACACTTTTTCCACATTCTAACTGAAAGAGTGAGCACCGATCGCTCTCCGACAACTTGTTATGTTGTAGGTGTCAACTTTCATTGACAATATCACGTTTGCACAAAATCTTCAAATCTTCTTTAAAGCTAAAGAAATTTTTTCTGTCCAATGGAACAAGTGAGAAGCCACTAATGTAAATATAACGTCTTAGGATGTGAGAGTCCTAAAGTCTATTGAAAGTTTTAAAAGTGTTTGTCTAATCAAAATAAATTCACAAAGTATTTTTTAGATATAAAAATATTTAAAGTTTCTCAAGAATAAATTTTGCAAAAGCTTGTTCAAGTATTGACATAACGTAATAAAAATTCAAAATAACTTTAAAATAGAAGGATAACATGGATATCTCGAAAAAAACAAATAATTTATTTTGCTATTAAGAAAATTAGATTTCTTAGCTTAATAAAATAATGAAAACATTTCTTAAAAAAACTTAGCCTTATTTTGGTATGGAGAAGAAGATGAATAAAATAGGCCTTTTCAATCTCTTGGATAAAAGCTCTCAACCCTTACAACTCATTATTTCCCACACAAAATATGTTTCTTCTTGAACACAACAAAATATATGACTCCAAAAGAGAATCTTCACATTTTACAATATAATCATTAAGAAATATTGCATTTTTATGTCAGATCTAAAGTTGTCATTGGGGCTTCGCTGCAGAGAGAAAATGCTTCATTGTAGCGAACCTGCGGTGAAGCGAGTACGCATAAAAAGACAAAGATTTTGGACTTAGAAAAATTACCAACGAATAACCTTTGATGTAAAGAAAAAACTCTTCACTGCAGAAAATCTACGGTGAGGCAGGTCGCGGCTTTGTCCAAAGATTTTGAACTAGTATTTGTCATCCAAAGTTTCAAAGAATTTTTTAAAACACTAAGTACATTTATTCAAAACCCATAACACTCATACTTAAAATACACGCATAAGAATTCATTTTTTTATGAACATTGTTTTTCTATGAAAAAAGTATATTGCATAGTTTATTTGTTTAAATTATTCAAACTAACTCACACACAGGTTTAACATATTTTCCAATTTATCAAAATCTAAGTTATGTTAAAATAAGGGTGATGAAACTAAGTCAATCTAAGTCCTTTACCTTTACCTAAAGTGGCAATCTCATTGGATATGGCATGAGGTAGCTTTTCGGATGAAGACCAAGAAGTCCGGTCTTGTAGTCTTGATCATGAAGCTTTTTAGGATAACTTAGAATATGACTCAATGTGTTTTGGCATGGGATAAGACAATTTAATCCTGTAAATATTTTGAGAAAACTTATGCTCTTATAGTCTCCCCTTTTGTATATTCTGTCATAAAATATATAAAATAAAATATTACAAATAAATGAATCAAATCTATCACCTATGACATGACTCTCTTGGCCAAAGGCATACAAAGATAGACAGGACAAAATTAATAACTCTTGTAACTTATTATTATGTCAAAAACTAGTAAAGACCTCAAGATACAAATGCATAAATAACTGATAATATAACAAAATTAATAAAATGAATGCAAGATATAATCAATGTGAGCATGGTTCATATAATTACACACGAATATAAATATCAAGTTTAGCTAATATCTCAATAAGATGTAATATATCAACTTCATTCTTTAAGTCATCTGTTAACTATTTCATTTTCATATAAACTATGTCATAATATCACATAATGATACTTTATATTGATCATCATATCTATCTCTTAAGGAATTTTCTCCCCTCAAATTTGTCTCTAACCAAAGAAAATTATTTCCAAGGAAATATTCCTCATAAGAAGGAAACTTATTGTCAACATTACTTTCATAGGAAGGAAATAATTCCCTCATTTTTTGTCATAGAATGGACAAAGTCATGGATAATATAATAAAGAACTAACATCATTAAGAACATAATGTATAAATCTTTAGAGAATTGAATTAATCAAAGATAATCTAAGGATTGAAAATAATTTATCTCATTATGTAATAGAGATGGAAGTTAATTTAGGATATGTCTACATGATAACAATATATATGAGGCATTAAAGATAACTCAATTAAAAGCATGGCCAAATATATATGTCACCAAAATTACAATAATATATTTATTACAAACTAAACTTTCCCTAATATAACTCTATCATTATCTAAAATTATAAATTATATATCTTCCTTTCCTATAGATAAATTTCTTTTGTCACAAGTTAATTATTCATTAGTCAAGGCTTCTCTCCCATGATGCAACTTTATTTTTGCTTAAGAAAGATGATGTCACCAATAAATACATTAATACGGACATAAGGAAAATAGCTATGTGAAATGATTAGATAAAATAAGTTTTAAGATACGAACGTCATGCTAAGTGAGCATAATAAGCACATGGAGTAATATAATATATTAATCATATGATATAAGATATAAAGGCGCAAAGGATCAATAATGACATATAATTCCAAGTATATAGAAACCATCATCAAGGACTTAAAAGGGAATACTCGCAATGTACTAAACACAGTGTAAAGCACAAATAGGTTATGAGTATAGGATATGCAAGATATTGGTGAAAAATAATTTTTAGATCAATCCTAAAACTCAAAACATGTAAACAGATTTTTCAGACACCTAAAGATGTGACAAGGTAACCATTTAAAAAATATATCTCCACAAAATCCAATGGTGAGTAATAGATAATACCATGAATAGAAACCATCAAAGATATAGCATATACTAAGATATAAGGCATTTTAATCTAGAATCTTATCAAATAAGATCAACACAAATGAAGATAAAAAAATATTTGGATAATGCAGTATTTTTTTTCTCAATGCAAGAACTATGATATCAACATCTATGGAATTTTTGTATCAATATCAAAGTTAATGGAAACACAACATGCTCTAAGAACATGAATAAGCAACATCGTCAATTAAGACTATACAAGAGCAAGTATGTACCAACAAAATTTATCACTCAACAAAGGTGATATCCCCAATAATGCACTTTAAATAAATATTTTAAGAAACTTGCAACATATACTAAGCAAAAAAATGAGAACAAGATGCAAATCAAATGATATAAATTGATCTTCTAGAAAATTATCTCAAATAAAGGATTTTACATGGCATGATCAACATTTATGCAATAAGAGAACAACACCAAGGCCCACTTCAATAAGTAAAACTAAAGGATATATTATCACACTTACCAAAATTTGAGTACTATGTTGAATGTTCATAATCAAGAAAATAGTATCCACAAAATATTAATAATATGATGAGATATTTAACCAAGAACATAAGATTTTATCTCGAGTGTGCAAAACAAAAGTAAAATGCACACCATTGAGAGAAAGTTACAATCTCATGTTCAATTAAGATAATGAATCATAAAACAAAGAACGCAAAGCTTCGACTCAAGTGAAATATCTAGCACCTAATTTAGGTCATTTTCAACTACCACTTTTTTCCCTCAACTAGCAATTGATTAAAATCTCTTGTCTCGTATTTTTGGTGTTACCGAATTTTAGATAGATAAAAAATATTTAAGATACTGTTATGCTCAAATTGGTTTGAATGCGGCGGCTTTCACTCTAGCACTAAGATGGGATATTTTTTTTCTAATTTTCAAAGGTAGCATATTCCAATCAAAGTTGGGGTCCCAACCACATCTTCACTCATAATTTTTTTTTACATAGCATAAGCTTTTTTAAAATTCTTCAAATCATGAACAAAATCCTCACATACACATATAGGAGTTAGACACACATTCATAAGTCTTATAAATCTTTAACTGTTTTGTAGAATATCTAAAATCTATGACATTCCTCATCAAGTTGATCAACTAAATATGTAATACGGTGTAAAGTGCAACAAGTTATTAAAATATATTCTTAAAGTATAAATTATCTCAAAGTATATAAGACCTAAAAGAAAAAATAAATTCATCTCATGAAGCACATGTCATATTCACAAACAAACGAAAACATGATCAAAGAAGCCGTTTTGATATATGAAAATATGTCAGGGAGTATATCATCTAAAAAAGAGCTCTTTTAGATTTTTTTTAATCTAAATATCTTTTTAAATTTTTTGATGAAAAATATGTACAACCAAAATGAGCTACTTAAAGAACATAATTCTAAACATATTCCAACATCATCAAATTACCATAAAAATAATCAATGAAGTCCTAAGATAATCAATCTAGAGAAAAATAAGGTTAAGGTTAAGAGCGTGTGTAAAATCTAACTACAAGACTAGGTAAAATCCTATGATAATAAGCAAATGTAAAGAATATCTATCCACGGTAAAATGAAAATACTTTTAATACGTATAATAAGATAAAATACATGGATCAATTAAACATGAACCAGATGTGCAATCATAAACATATTTTTGGAAAACCAAACAAAGTATTCTTATAAACAAAATCTTTTCAATTCATTCAAGATATAAACCAACAGTAATTCAAGAAGACAAACAAATCATATATGGATTATCAAGAATGGTAAATATGAAATATAAACTCACATATGAAGCAAAAGTACATAGCCTAGCATAATATATATGAAGTTAGATGTTAACAAAGCCTATGACCAAAAGTAAAATACCCTATAGAGTTTAGAGGTGGAGGGGACCAATTTTGAAATGTTCTTAGTACCAACTTTAAATTTATCTAAAATGTCCTTTTTAAAACATACATGACTCACATAAGGAGTCTTGTGTTTAAATGGGACATTTGAAATATTTTTCTTTTAGTTTCCTCTCTTTCCTTAACCCACATGATAAAAAATATTTTGATTTTTTAACCCAAATTTGTCCTTCAACGAGCTCAGGTGAAAATTTACTGCAATTAAAACCTTTTTATCCTTTGTCGTAACCCCAATAATTCTTACCAAGGTTTAATGGTAGTTTTGGTTTGAGCAAAAGGAAACAACTCCTCAAATGGTTTGAGCAAAAGGAAAAACTTCCTCAAATGATCAATTTTGTGACGATGATCAAATTTAAAAGGTTTTTGTTTAGTCATATAGGTTTTAGGCTTGGGAATAACCTTTTCAAAATGTTGAGCTTTTATCAACTTGTAATGAAAATGTTTTGTATAACCTTTCTTATGATAATGAGAACAAAAAAAGTTTTGTTTATGTTTCTTATAACTAAGCACATGATTATTGTTATCAAACTTGGGGATGAAGAAGTTTATATTTCTTTTTAAAATAATTTACAACATTTTTCTTTATATCTTAAGTTTTCAAAGGATATAATATTTGTTGTTTTATTTTGAGAAGAATCCCTTTCAAAAATTATTTCACTAATGGAAGCTGATATACTAAACTTGTCTAAATTCCAAACCTTTTTTTATCATTTTCCCTTAGAATTGGCATCAAAATAATATCCCCAATTTTTTGTGATATCGCCGCAAAATTTACTTTTATATTTTTGACCGAGATCAAATTATTTTGAAGATTTCTAGATTTGTTTATCAAAATAATGACGGACACTTCACATAAAGAAAATTCCATTTTAATTTTTAAAGAGATGTAGAAAATATTTTCTTTCTTCTTTAAAATTGACAAAAAATTTATCCTTTTCTTTTGAAATACTATTCTTCTCTTTTAACTCATTTAAAAAGTTTAAAAGATACAAAAAGAAACGTTGACACATTTAAGCTTTTCAACAAGGATGAGAACTTGAGCTTCCAAAATGAAAAAAAAACATTTTCATCTTTTAAGAGTGCAAGCTCATTATAAAAATCTAAATTTTCTCTTTCGAGAGTTTTGACCTTTTTTCGAAGAGATTTATTTTCTTCTTTTAAAACTTTTGTTGAATTACAATTAGCATTTGGAGTCTCTTCTCTTAACAACTTAATCTTCTCACACATGTGAGCTATGCTTTGAAACCATCTGATTCTTGAAAGTTGAATTTACTAATTTACACTTGAAGGTGCATTCGTGAATAATTCTTGCTCATAATAGATCTGAACTTTGCATTTAGCATCCAAATACCTATAAAAACTTAAATAGACCTTGTAAAAGTGATTACGATGAAAATAAAGGTTTATATAAGGAATGAGCATAAGTATGAGATTTAACAAGTATGGGATAAAATTTTGCATTGAAAAGAGGGCAATAATATACAATATTTGATACTAATCATATCCCCTAACTAACGTGTTGTTGGTCCCTAGAAATAAAATAAAAAGTCCACTAAAAATATCCCACTCATATTTTTTTAGTACAAATAAAATCCAATTTCACGGGACAACACCATTGCATTTAGCTTGTTAACTCAAAATTATCAAAAGATTTTTAACAAGATATTAGCATACGAGAATTATTAAACCATCAATTTTATTCAAAAAACCTCATATCTTGAAAGTGTGTGAGAGGTACAAATATAAGTTCTGGTTAAAACTCTTATAATTTGGATAAAAGTTCAAGTGTGTAACAACTCAAGTCTTATCAGGGATTACACCCCCCAAATGAAACGACAAAGAAAGGTGTAACGCTCGGGCATTCAGGCATAAGGAATAATTGAAATTAAAGACAAAGTCGCGCACATGTCAATGATGAAAAATGCTAAATTCAAAAGTAAAACGTTTCATAAAAGATACCATTCATTATAATAGGTGAGATAAACCCTAGCATCTCGTTTCAATAACATCGATTTTTGAATCATATTTATCTGAAGATCACATAGGACTTTCATAGGGTTGTAACGTAGGCTAGGTGAGGTTTGTGAAATGAAGAGAATTTAGGATTCAAAGTGTTTAGGGATAAAACTTGGAATAGTGGTTAAGTGTGTAAGAAGACAAAATTGAAAGATAAGTTCTTAAATCTAATCACAAGCGATGAACAACAAAAAGGAAGTATGACTTTTTTTATTTCTTCCTACGACAACAAGATTCTAACTTTTTAGAATCCCTATTTTTTCTATTTTTTTCTTTTTTTCTATTTTTATTTCCTTTTTCTTTTCTTCTTTTTCTATTCTTCTTTTCTTCTTTTCTTTTCAATGCTAACTAATGTGCTAAAATGCCACTACACAGTAAACCATCAATTTTTCTCAAGAATGATTCCAAACAAAGGTAAGGATGGTGTACAGAGAGCTTAAACTTCAATGTGGAGTTGGTTATGAGGTTTGGGTGACAAAATGAAAGGCTATATTTTGGGCTCAAGGGGGTTGACTAAGGAATGTATTTAGTAGGTACAGTCAAGGTCAATCTCGACTAAATATCAAAGAGGGCCTATGATCATTTTTAAGAGTTCACATAATTTTGACCGCAATAAAATCAACAAACATCATAAAGTTTAAATTTCACATTGATATCCTAAACTGAATGATCAAAAGAAGAAGAATCAGATTATTAATGACATGAATATGTTTTTCTAATGAGATAAAAGTTGTTGTATGCACATTATAAAGGAAGAATATGCCCCAAATGTCGCAAGGTAAATAGTTTACACTATATTTGCATGCTTACAGAATTATATTTGCTTTAACCACAACATAAACAAGTATTTGTACAATGTTCTTAAATATTTAAGATTTCGTTTAAAATGTGAAATTTTCCATAACAAATAAAATGTGACAACTCAAGGCTAATAATCAAGAAAATATCTAAACACGCATTATCATTCGCACAACTGAATGGAGCAACTATAAGAGGATTATTAGTTTTAAAATAGAAAAAAGGCCCAATAAAGGGGGAAAATGAAAAGAAAATTTTTTTGAATAATTTCAGTTTTTTATAACAAAAACATGCTTAGGAATAACATGAATTGAATCAATGAAACTTAAATATATATTAGGGAAGCATATCCCACACCTGTAACTATATTGTTTCATTGTCCTCAATGAAATAAAGTATACACTTTGATAAGAGGGAAAGAGAGATGTTACCCCAAATCGATCAATCCCGAATTGAATAAGTCCATTGATTCTACAAAACATGTTAGAACACAATATAACAAGAAACTCTATTTATTTATTTTTATTATTATTATTAATTTTTTTACTAAAAACTAAAAAATAACTATGTATAATTAACCATTTAATGAGAAATTTACCATATAGTAAAAATTAAAGTTTAGGGGTTCATTCACGCAACATGCTAAGATTATGGGATTAATGGGGAACTCCTACTTGATTTCATGCCCCTCGAAAAATAAGAATTTTTATTATGCAATGGGAAGCATATTTTTGGCGAAGAAAATGAACCATTACTAATTATAGAAAAAATAAATGGATGGGTGGTTTTCATATAACGAGGGATAAGTATAAATGGATCTCAAGAAAGTTAAAATTTCCTCCCAAAGATTTTTCAAATGGAATGGGAGGTAAAGCACAAAAAATGGAAAAATCCATCATGGAAATCATTTAAAAAAAACACTCCCTAATAAGAATAGGGTCAAAGTCCATAATACTTTCATCCGGTTCTTGCAGTACTTGTAATAGTTCAACAATCGTGAAAGAAAATAGTGAGGAAACAAATTCAACCTTGATAGATTTATCGTCATTAATAATTGGTTGAATTTAGGAGGAGTTAGATTCACTTTTAATAAATTGATCTTCTTAAAATACTTGAGGTGAAGAACAAGTTTCTACCTCTTCTTTGTTTTCCAAAGAAGAATTCATTTCACTGTTAAGTGATTCTACTTCCATATTCTCCTCATTTTCGATCGTTTTTTCAAATATTTTGGAAGAAAAATAATCGTTGGATTCAAATAATGCATCCAATTCTTTTTCTCAACAATGATTTTACTCTCGACAATAGTTGTCAATTTTTTTTAATTTGTATGTGCGCATCGAATGAATTTGGTGGTAGGGAAGATTCATCAAAATAATAAATTTGAGAACTATTATCGCAATTCTTTTTAAAATGTTCAGTATAAGAGTTTTGAAAATTATTGATATAATAGTTAGAAGAATTATTACCATAATAATTTTCAACAACCTTATTGTAAAAATTTAGTGGCCCTTTTATTAGAAAAATCACTTTCTTTAGTGCCCCATAAATCTTTTGTATACTTCTCTAAATACTCACCTGAAGTCATTATAAAAAAATTATTTTCTCATTTTTCAAGTATTCACCAAAAGACATCGATTTTGGGGGACTTTGAAAATTATCCCTAAGATAAATTTGAGAACCGTTATCATTACCATTACTACTAGTAACAACGCAAGAGTAAGACATGTTTACCCAAAAAATATCTCTTTGATGGAATTGTGAAAAACTGATGTACAGTTGCTTTTTTTAGTTTATTGAAGATCAAATGTTCAAGTCAAAAAAAAATTCAAAAAAAGAGATACAAAAATATATACAAAGTTGAAAATCAACAATATTCTAAACTACACATTCCCCGACAACGGCGTCATTTTAATCGAGTGGTCGTGTAAGGACAATGTCATTGTTTGGTTTACCGCCTTAATACAAAAATCTATAATGTTACTGTATAACGGTTCGTAGGTTATCGAATCCACAAAGAACGCGTATTATTATTTAATTTATTTAAAACTTCAAATAAAGTTTAAAAGATGATTTTTATATTTTAGTTATAACATGATTTCATTTGTAAAATAAATGCGAGGGAGGTTGTTGGTTATTTCTCCGACCTCTAAAATATATGAATCCAAGCTATGAAGATCACTGGTATTTCAACGGTCACCTCTCACTTAGGCAAATTATCAAACATGCAAGGTATAAGCTTTACATGAAAAATAAAAACTTTAATCATGAGAATGTTAACTTCTAACATACATGCATCTTTGTAACAACCCTCGCTTTTGAGAAACTTATTTTATATTAATTTACTGTGCGAATTAATTATATAAAATGTTGGTATATGGAGTAAATATTAATTGAATGAGTTGAAAGTTAATATTTACTAGATTGTTGCATATTTACTGTATGTGTATGTAAATATCATCATGTTGCGTTTTATAGTGTCATATGCTTTAAATGACATTTATGGTTTAAATAAAACCAGAACTTGAAATGACTTATAAAATTGTCTTATGCCAATTTAGAGGGCGTAGTTAGTCCCGAAATGTGCCAGATAGTCGAAATGAGTGTCATATTGTATTTTTATGTTTCGGGCACTTTTGACAGGTTTTAACATAAATGTGTAGTTGCAAGTCATTTTAATGTGGTATTAACCACTTAAGTGGGGAATTAAGGAGAAAGGCACGATTTTAGTCTTACATTTCATTTACTTCTCTTACGTGTATTTACTAAACCTAGAGAAAGAAAGAGAGAAATAGAATTTGTGGAGAAAAGAAGAGAAAGGAAGAAATTAAAGATTGGAGATTGTTGCTACTACAACGAAATTTGAGATTTCAACCTTAAGGCAAGTTTTCTACTTGCTAGTATGTGATTTAAGATGAGTAATTTGTATTGATTGTTGTGAATTAGTTATGGTTTAACAATGTTAGGGTTTCAATGGATTTGTAGGTTTTGAACCCTTGTAAGTTGATTTAGATGTTTATTGGGGTAATTTATAGTTGCTAACTGCATTTATGAGTAGTTGGTTGCAATAAATGATCTTGGTTTGAGTAGAGATGAGTTGGGAAAAATTTGGAGTCCAAGACTCCATAGTCGAATTGGGCAATTCTGGGCTGGGCAAATCGATTCGCCCCTAGCGAATCGATTCGCCATAGGGGCAGTTTACAGGTCTGAGTGGACCGAATCGATTCGGAAATTATACAGAAAGTCAGGTTTTTCTCTCTGAATCGATTCGACTGGTCCGAATCGATTCGGCCAGGGCAAATCGATTCGGAAATCCTGTAATTTTGAGTTATTTTTCTAACTCAATTCCAATCCTTTTTCTTTAGGCTTAGGACTTAGAAACCTTCTTGTATGAAGTAAACTTAGTGTCGTAGAGTCTTAGAATGGTATGGTCAGTACCCTACATTAGAAATGGTTTATATGGGGGTTATTCCGGGGGTATACAAATTGATGTTAGGGCATCCTTTTCCTTTAGGTAACGATTATGAGTCTAGGAGTTGTAAGGTCTTATTTGGAGACTTTAGAAGCTCAATCGAGGTATGATAGTCTTGGTGGTTTATTATAAAACCCTAAAATGTTTGGAGAATAGATTGAGAGTTTATACATTCATTGAGGTTGTAATTATGATTGAACTATGTATGGCTCCGGATAAAATATGATGTATTTACTAAAATGTAAATGATTATGGTTTCGAACAAAATGAAACATGTATATGAAAAATGGAAAATGGAAATGGTAAATGATAATTTACTTGAACACGCCTCTCTAAATGCCATGATAAGGGAAGTTCGCGAGTGAGGTGAAGTCCCCTAGCTAATGAATGCAGGGTGGATATAGTCCTAGGCTATATGAGCGCTTATGGTATGTTTTTCGGCGATGGTGAGGTAATTCTGGGTGTGATTATGACTCTCCCGCAGGCATATGGCCGCTTCCCGACGTCTTGAGTTGTAGGTGCCCATGTTGTCTTGGTTGATAGGCCCTGGAAGATGATGGTCATTTAGGGGCGTGCCCAGTGGGGAAACCCGGACGGGCGGTCTTAGAATTGTTATATGTATATGAATATAACTATCCTTAATCAAGTGAGACTTGATGTATGATAAATGCCACAAAGAGCATATAACAGTGATTATATTCCTAATAAGGAATGGAATGACGAAATGAAAAGTGTAAATGATGGAGGCTTTTAATTAATGTTAATTATTCATATACTCTTACATGATTGAGTTAAACTCGTGATCATATAAATTGTTTTAGTTTATGCCTTGAAATTTTATAGATAGATTCTCATTACTATCCATCATGATTAACTGTTCATAACTGTCATACTCTTTATTCATCTGGTGATCATATAAAACCGGACCCTGACCCGTTCGTATTTCTTGTTGTACATGAATCTTGTATCCGCTCAGGTGCTCCGCCGCAAGGATTCACATTCTGATTTTCCTATTCCGGTGTTTTTGGGGAGTCGTGATACTTTGCGGATATTACGGGATATGTTGTTAGACGCCTTCATTTTTATTTTCAAGTTACGATCGGGTCATTTACTCGGGCGTGTGGCCCAAGCTTTTGTATTTGCTTATTGTAATGTATTATGTAATTCACTTTAAACTGTTGTATTACATTGTAGTGACTATTGACCGACAGTATATTCGGTCCCCTTATTGTATAATTCTTGTTGATGTAATATAAGTTCTGTTGGGTTTCCACTTTCTTTTCAAATTGGGTTGTTTAAATTCTTTCCTTAACTTATAAAAACAAAATTTTTGGCAACCCGTTTTTCTGAAATATAGGGTGGTTATCCCGTATACTTATTGTATTGTTGTGATGCTGAGAATGATTCATCGATGATTCATGTTTTCATTTGAGTATCGAGCTGGCCACCCCTTATTTTGGATGAGCGGGTTGTCACAATCTTGTACTAAGAGTTTGAAAATATATAATGCTTGACATTATATGTGAAGCCTCCATACTATTAAATTTAATGTATATTAAGTTATTAATATACTTCTATACTTCAAAATCTCATAGGAAAACACTATTTTCAAATGGGTGGGATGATAATCCCTTACCTATTTAACTAATAAAACATATTTATAAATGTGGTAAACTAATTATTAAATAAATAAACTAATTAATAAAGAAAATAAACTAATAAATAAAGCAATTAAAATAATTAACCAAACAATTAAAATAATTAAGAAATAATTAATAAAAACTAAAACTTTATTAAAACTAAGAATATAAGTAATTTCTAGAGAGAAAGAGGTGGATGGGTGAACTGGTGAGATTTGAGGTTGGAGGTGGGTCCTATTTATAGAAAAAATGGATTAAAGTGGGTTGCTTGAGTGGATCGAATTAATCCGAATTAGGATCGGATTGACCCAACCGTTCATAACTACTAGGATTAACTCGGATTTGACTTTTGAATTTTGACTTCGACTTATGTCTTTGACTCTTCATATATGCTTCGTTTGACATCAAATTGACGCACTGTTTGAACTGAGTCGTTCTTTGGTTTGAGGCCAACATATTTCATGAATAGTCCTAGTCCGCACTAACTTTATGCTATTCCCATTTTTCCCTTAAAGATGAAATATTATCTCGAAAGACATCCAACTTGTTGAGTAGAATGAAAAACCAGAGTATCTCATTTGTTCATAAATCAGATTAATGCGTCGTTTGAATACACACGAAGGTAATTCAAGATATAAATGTTTATACTTTGAAACCATCTAAACTTTGAAAGTTGAATTTACTAATTTGCCCTTGAAGGTGCATTCGTGGATAATTCTTGCTTCGCATGCATCCGAACTTTGCATTTAGCATTCAAATACTTATAAAAACTCAAATAAACCAAGTACAAGTGATTAACAATAAAAAAAATAAAGGTTTATATAGTAAATAAGCATAAGTATGAGATTTAATGAGCATGAAAATGAAATATTGAATTAAAAAAGTGTAATAAAATACAATATTTGACATTAATAAGTAAAATAAACCTAATTATCCCAATATTGTTATTTGTTGACATTGAAACTTGAAATCGTTGGAGAATAATAATGGCTAATAAATGATTATAAAAATTAAATTGTATAAAACTTGTAATGATAATATGAGTAGTAAGTTAATTGACCAAGAATTTAAAATATTTTCTTTATGATTATTTTGAGAATGGAAGTGTGAAATATGATTATGATTAGCACCGTAAAATTTTAAGACAAATTACTTATAATTGTCTAGGGACATTTTTATTTATTGGGAAATTCATATGAATCCCATTTTATATGCATATAAGATAACGTGGTGTACCATTGTAATTTAAACCTTGGAAAATGGGTATGTTCTTTGAAACTACAAATTATTGTGTAAAAATTTTAGTTCTAGACCTATATTATTGAAATTGGAAGTTGGGTGTTGATTAGTTGATATTATTAGGAAGATTGTGTTGATAAATTTAAGCCTATATTGTTGGAGTTGGAAATTGTACATGTATTAATAATTACTAATGGGGATATTTTGTTGAACAATATTGGTATTTATCATAAAGGTGGGGAATACCATGGGATATTTATGGTCGTATAATAGGGCTGTTAATGAGACTGGTGTTGTTAGAATAGAGGTGACATAATTGAAATAAAAAACTATAATTAGTTAACACATAGTTAACGGGATAATTAATAAAGAGATAATTGGCTGGATCAAAAACTAAATACGAAACGAAATAACTAAATAAAAGTGAATTGATGCAAGTACCTGAATATGAAAAAATGGAAAATGAATAAAAGGCTTTTAATCGTAGCTTTGAATTGGATATTTTGTGATAATGGTGCGTCGGTGGATAAATTGACGGTTAATAAGATTCATCTAATAAATAAATGGTACTGATACTAAACAATTAGTATATGGTAGCAAGTGAACTGATATTATGTGGTTTTTTGTTAGATTTTACTTGTAAATGGATGTTCCTCTTATAATCCCAAAATATTATCAATTTTCATATTTTAAAAGTTAAATTATGTGATTGGTGAACATCTATGGATCCTATTATTATTCAAATAGTCATTTATATATCTGATAAATATTGAAAAAGAATTTAAATCTAAAGGTTGTCGTTATCTAAAAGACTCTATTGTAGTATTTATTTTATGGAAAATGCTTTGAGTCCCAAATAACTCCCCCAAATCTCTCTCAAATCTTATGTGGATGCCACATCATTCTTCCACCATCCTGTCATTTATTGCCATGTGGTGCGAGTCCCACAAGGGCACAAAAACCAAGTCATTTTGGGGGAGGTTTGGGGGAGTTATTTGGGTTATGTAGCATTACTCTTATTTTATTTTATACTTTTGGATAGGTTATGTTACCCTATTTAGGAAACGTAACTAGCATTCTTGTACTAGGTCATGACCTGTTGCATTGACTAATCTCTCAGAAAAGGTTCAAGTCTTAGGAGCAATTGGATCTTGGAAGAATATAGTGATTCTTCAGAGATTTGGTTTTATATTCTAGGGTAGTTTCATTTTCGTTGTATTTTATATGAGATGGGTATTGGAATCCTGAGTCCCTTGTGAATCCACCTTTTGTATTTTGGGGGATTTTGTATTGAGAATTTTGTATGATGATAGAATTATTGGAAGGGGTTATATTAAGATATTATTATTGGAACTGTATCCATTGTTGTCTCTTATATCTTCAAATTTCTCATATTTTTGTCATACGATAAGAATGATAATTTTAAATTATAGTACCTTTGCACTTTTTAGTATTCGGGTCAACTCTAATATTAAAAATGTGGGGTGTTACATAACATGCATGCGCTCGTGCACAAATGCAAAGAAAAATGATGTGCAAGGCTCACAATTTCTACACGGAAGTACTATAGTTTCAACTAATATAAGCAGAGATTACAACTATACAACAGCTGGTAAAGAAAAATCTAACATGGCCCTAATCATGGTTTGATCTACTCTATTTGTACTGAAGAATGTTGTTGTTGACTAAGAGTCTCCTAAATATCTCTATAGGACTCGTTTAGACGTGCGCTTATCTTTTGTAATCCTTTAATTGTGGTACTGTTTATCCAATAATCTTGGATCATATTTAGAATGTTAATGAGAGATGGTCCCTTGATGCACTTGCTCTTGACATTCTCGTAGGACCAAAAGTTATGCCAAGATATAGCTCCAGTAAGGGCACTGAAAATTGAATTGTCCAAAGATGAAGGAAAAGCAAAGGAAAAAACTTATAGTGAACACGATCAGTGGTGACGATGAAGATTCAGATATCACTTTATATGTTTTATTAGCCCATTATCTTACATATGAATAAGTTTTGCATTCGTATTGTACCTATCACGTGTGTCCTGACTGGGAGTGGTTTTTCAACTTTATAAAGTTTGGCGGTAAAGTAGTCTCTATTGGAAATGATCCTAACAAGCTTGTAAATAAAGGGGATAAGAAATATCCGACTATATCTACATAATGGAATTATCGGAATATTGGAAGACATTCAATATGTATTGGACTTGAAGAAGAATCTTATCTCACGCAGGTCTTTGGTGTCAAAAGGTTATAAGATTACTTTGAAGAGAGGTTGTTCAAAGGTCGTCTTCAAGGGTCTTAATGTGATGTCATAATTAGAAAAGATTGATTGTATTTCATTTAGGAGATTACAGTCATAAGTGTTGCGGCCATCTTAAGCAAGTTGGAAGAAGTTGCGTTAAATACTTTCAAAATATGTTGATTTTTAATTAAATTACAGAATATATAAACATAAAATATTTATTCATAATAATATGAAATAACATAAACAAACTTACTCTGTTCATAAGCCGGTAATGGTGATCGAGGGACTCGGAGGCAATCGTCTCCCAAGATATAACAATATAAACTTGCAATAGTAACACTCAAAATTGCAACTTACTGGCAAACTAACAATAAAATAAACTCTTTTTTATGGACATGAAAATGGGAGTGACTTAAGATAGAAATAACGTGTGAAAGCAACAGGAAAAACGAAACACTAACCACCAATTTATACTAAACTAAATGGCAGTTAAAAAGAGTTCAAACTGTTCAAACTGTCACAATAATTGGGAACAAAAAATTGAATCAAAATTGGGTCAGAAATAAATAAAATACACACCAAAAATTAGACTTAGAACTTAAATAAAAGACCTAATAAAATTTAGCGCTAAAAGTTAATACTTTGGCAACGCCCAAAGCCCATGACCCATGTCCATGCTAGGCCGACGGCGACTCACGCGCGGACTTGGAAGTCAATCCAAGTCCATATAGGTCCTCCCTCCTTCAAAGAGTTGGGATACCCCAAGAGTACCAAGCCCCAAAACCAAAATGGGCTATAAGATACTACACTCGTTTTCATATTCTATCAATGTGGGACTTTAGCTTCAACATAATACTTCAACCAAATTTCATGTTTCAAGTGGATACATTGAGCAACAATTTCTCATTCATTAATTTGTGGATACCACATGATACTCGAGGAGGCGAACACGTTACAACTTCGAACTGTTTCAAAAGGTGTGTGGATCCCATATTAAATTGACCTAAAATTAACCAAATTCATAATCTTGTCGACTCTGTAAATTACCATAAATTCCAACAATTGGTATGTTTGAATTTGAGCACCTTATGAAGCATGGTGCCTTTGAGTGCATTCGGATCCTACAAAGATCATTTAAGATGGCTTGAGATTTCTTTTCAAGGTTGAGCACTATTTTTTGTGCAGGCTATTTTGAGTTGGAATGCAAATTTCGTCAATGTGACTCTAGTCCAAATAGGAATTTCGTTCCTAATTCAACACTTTTTATGTGATTTTATTTAACTGGCTTAAATGTAATCGTTCTCTCTGTTGCTTAGCTATTCACTTCCCTTAGAATTTGTATGACTTGGCTATTCACGTCTCTTAGAATTTGTATATCCAATTGCACTATTATGTTAGTTTTAACACGTGTTTATTTGAGTTTTTAGCTAAGGGTGTGTTTGATAAATAAGATGGAAAATAACTCCTAAGAGTCAATTTCCATGGAATTGAAAACTTGGAAATATTTTCCATGGAAAAATTTTGTTGGTGTTGTTTGATTGCAATTATTTTCCAGATGGAAAATGTTCTATTTTACATCTTTTGTGCGTTTGATTTCTAATATTTTTCATGAAAAAAAAGTAGAAAAAATATATAAAAAACAGAAAATTAATAAAAATCCCAAAAAAATAATAAAAATAGCAGAAAATTAATAAATTTTCCAAAATATTAATAAAAAATAACCAAAAAATTAAAAAAAAACACAAAAAATGAATAAAAGACTAGGAAATAAATATTAACCCGACATTAAATATAAAAAACGGAAAAAATGTATTCGGAGTATTAAGAAAAATAAAAAATGAATAAAAATCAAGTCCACAACGCCCCTCCCCCCCCCCCCCCCCCCACCCCCATCCCAACCCCCAACTGTTTCATCCCCCCGGTATTAAATATAAAAAACGAAAAAAATGTATTCGGAGTATTAAGAAAAAATAAAAAATGAATCAAAACCAAGTCCACCACGCCCCCCCACCCCCATCCCAAACCCCAACTGTTTCATCCCCCCGTGTCGTCAGGTCTGTTCTTTTTTTTTAATTCTCTTGTGTTTTTTTAATTTTTTTCAAATATTTGCATTTTTATTAGTTTTCTAGGGTATTTATTCATTTCCATTTTTTAAATTTTTTGAGCGCTTTTTTATTTTTGTTGAATTAATAAATTTCTGACTTTTTAATAAAATTCTGGGTGTTCTTAAAATCAATTCAGGGGTTAATATTTATTTTCTATTTTTTATTCATTTTCTATATTTTTTTTCATTATTTTGTGTTTTTATTGATTTCTCTCTTTTTTTCTTGTTTTTTTTTTTATTTTCTGGTTTTTTTTTAAATTAATTATGGGACTAATATTTACTTTATGTATGTTTTTCATTTTATGTTATTTTTTTCTTAATTAATAAGTTTCGGACTTTTTAATAAATTTTTAGGTGTTTTTTATTCACTTTCTGTATTTTTTTCATTATTTTGGGTTTTTATTCACTTTCTAGATTTTTTTTCATGATATTTAATTTTTTATTCACTTTCTGTAAATTTTTTCATTATTTTTTGAGGTTTTATTCACTTTCTGGATTTTTTTTCATTATTTTTTGGGGTTTATTCACTTTCTGTATTTTTTCATTATCTTATTCACTTTTCTGGACTTTTTTTCCTTATTTTTTGGGTTTTATTTCACATTTTGGATTTTTTTTTTAATTATTTTTGGTGATTTATTCACTTTTTAGAATATTTTTCAATATTTTTGGGTTTTTATTCACTCTCTAGAATTTTTTCATTTTTTGGGGGGTTTTATTCACGTTTTGGAATTTTGAGGGGTTTATTCACTTTCTGAATTTTTTTCATTATTTTTGGGTTTTTATTCACTTTCTAGAAAATTTTCATTATTTTTGGGTTTTTATTCACTTTCTGAAATTTTTCATTTTTTGGGGGGTTTATTCACTTTCTGTATTTTTTTCATTACTTTTGGATTTTTATTCACTTTCTGAAAATTTTTTCATTATTATTAGATTTTTATTCACATTCTGAATTTTTTTCATTATTTTTGTGCTTTTACTCGTTTTCTGAATTTTTTATCAATTTTTTGGGCGTGGCAATTCTTTTCCCTCGAAAATGAATAACAAGGTGGGAGGAGGTTTTTTAATTCCATCTTTTTGTGGAAAAATTGGTTATGTGAGTTGTTTTAAGGAAATCAATTACATGAAAAATTTTGTTTACCAAACATTCAAAAAATGAAAAATGACTCCATATATTGTATTTTCTATGAAAAATAAGTGTTATCAAAACACACCCTAATTCGTTTGAGTGAGACCTTTGTAATCCCTAGGGGATATTTTTTATTAGTGTATTGATTTTTTGTGGCTTATGGATTATCCAACTTGTCCAGCCACGCTAAAATTGGTGTTCTTCTCTCTTCTTCATCTTTTTCTTCATGTTGTGGTTGTTCAAGTGTGGTCGAACTCACCAATCATATTTATTAATACGCATTTCCACACAAAATCCCTAGTATAATCAATTTATTTAATGATTTGTCAGTATTTCATTTCAAGTGTTTTCAGTTTTTTAATCATCATCTACATTATTTATGTGAGCTAGCTGAAAAAAAAAGAAAAATAATTTATTAGACGGTTTGAATTTGATTATAAAATCCACTACATTACATATGTATGCAATTAAAGTGTGAAACATAGTATGCTCTAATAAATCAAGTTTAATGAATAAAACATTAAAATAAGTTCAAACTCGGACTAGCTCATATAAAGGCACGAGATCAGCCAACAATTGTGAGAGTTTAAGCATAAAAATGTTTAAGCCCAAAACCCGCAAAGCCGATAATGAATTGGGTCGAGTTTGAACACGGCAAGCCCAGCTCGCCAAGCTAGATTAACACACCTATACTTCATACAATTGAAGGAACCTCATACTCAATGATATGAAATTTGAGAGAGATGTTTTCAGTTGATCATTGCAACAGTTTCCATTCTAATTTTTTGTCTAATGATGCCGTCCTAAACCATGTTTTCCATTAAATTCAAAGGTTAATGATGGTCAAGAAATCAATCCCACATACTAGCAGAAATGGTTACTTTACATAGCTTAGCTACTATCAACAATACAGTGACAAAAGAAATAGTTGCTTAGTCTTCTTGTATTAGCTGATGTCCACAAAAAAAAGTGCTTTAATCTCTATTCGAATATTTGAAATTGGTCTACAACTAGATAGAAAATGATAAGATATGGTTTTACTTTGAGGTTTATGAACCCCTACTGTAGATGCCTTTTTTTCAAGGAGAAACACTAACATTTCATATTGTTTCAAGTAACAAGTATCCTTCAAGTTTTCATCATGTCATTAACCAAGAAAATATTTGCACTGCTAAGAGTACTTGTTAAAAATATGAAAAATACTACAAATGTGAGCATGCATGTTTCAATGTCACATTAAATATTTTCCCAAACTATGTTCATACTATGAAATAATTCTTTAGAATATGCCCATCAGACGCTAGCAAGGCCATTTAACAAAATATCCACTCTTGCCTACTTCAAGAAATTCTATAAAAAAAACTGGATAATTTAAGGTAGTTTACAGAACGCCATTTCTACTTTGTAAACGATGTACAAATTGAAAACAAGTGAATGAATACTACAACTTCCAAGATTTAAACTCTTGTTCAAAACCAAACAGGACAAGGTTATTGTAATATTCCAATATACAAACAGCACTTTGCTAATTGATACAGACTCAATGTCACTTAAAGGACACATTGCACCCCTTAGAGTTGGCTCTTTTTAAATTCGGACCTCCTAGAAGGGAAGAAATTTTAGAAGGAGAGATATTACAATTTTCAAAACCCGAAGATGGACATTTCAAGATCCCTTTCAATGGACATTGTGGCACAGAAATCACTTCCACTTCCTCGGAATCATCACTCAAACCTCCCCCCTTGTGTTTAACTTCAGCTTTCTCATCGTCGAAACACTCCTCTTCACCTTTGGCATGAACTTTCTCATCACCCAAAAAGTCTCCTTTACCTCTGGCATTAACAGAGTCATCACCTGAAGTTGCCTCCTTGTCTTTAGTCTTAACGCGAACATCACAGCCGCCTTCAACAACTTGAGAAACCTTAAAATTGTTATATTTCTTTCCGTTGGGTAATTTAAACCATCCTTCATTCAACAACGGAAAAGAATTAAAATTCTTTAGAAACGAGCTTTTCTTTGCTGAATCCGATAATCTTTTCTTCCTGTTATCCGGACCCAAAAGTGCCATCGCGATCAAGCTAGATACAAATAATTGGCAAACTCCACATTTGATCTGCTCATGTCTTTCAAAAGATGTAGCATCAGTAATCCCCGCCATGCTCTTGATCCCAAGAACTTTTCTCGCCAACACTCCAAGCTCGCAGCTCTTGAATTTAGGGTCTTTAAGAAGCTTGGCAGCCAAGTAGCCTACATCAACTTTACTTTTTTTCAACCCCAATTCCTCAAAGGGGAAAAGATCCTTTTTTTCTGGAATCCCAAATCCCACAAATCGAATTCTCTCATCAGTGAGGAATTCAAGAATGGGTTGAGGTAATTTTTCCCCAAAAGGAAGCCGGAGGATAATGCAGCCTACTCCAAAGTTTAAAAGAATCAAAATAATGGAGGGATCACGAGGGTGTCGCATTACATCTAGGCCTACGATTGGGGGACGAGTCCAAATTTTTCCCTCAGGGAAAAGAAAATCCATCTTGCAGAGGGATTCGAAATCTCTTGATTTGAAGGCAATGCCTTCGAGTTTAACCTCGAATCTATTGGTTTTCAAGTACACAGTCCCCACCATATTTTCTTATTTTGAAGACTTGGAATTAATGAAGAAGAGAACCAACTATCGTTGTTAGGCTTGAAGGTTGTATGAAAGAATCCAGGCCTGCTTTTTCAAGTTCGACAGATGACATATTTAAGCCCACATTGCAGGCTACATGATGATGGTGATGGCATCTTACCAGAAGGTGGAAACTTGGGGTTGAGAATACCAATCGGACACCATATGAACAAGAAGATAGGAAACTAGTGGTTGTCCACAATTGGGTCCTATATTTAGGTCTTTGTATAAATTTGTACCACTAAATTTAGGAGTCATCCTTTTGTGCTTTCTTTGGTATATTTTTTTGGATAAAAATTATGTGCGACAAATCTAAAATTGATCATAATATAAGTCAACTTTACTATTTTTGAACTACCACATCTCACGAAGATATTTAGAATGTGGTAGATATAAATGCAAGATAAATTTTAGAATATATTTAGAAATTAAAGTATTTCTCCTCTGGTAAAATCTAGAAAAAGCAATGTTACCTGCACTATGTTGGATGCGCTTGAATTTTATTGAGTTATAAACTAATTCTCAACAAAATAGTTTAGTCATTATTACAGATTTAAACATAATCACATCAGAAAAATCTAGACGGTAAATTAAGAGATGATTATCTCAGCAGAATAAAATTAGGTGTTGGATACCCCAGCCATGTTTATAAGCATTTTCTGCTCCAAGCCAAGTGGAGAATGGATCTTGAAACAATTGTAGAGAATATATATACTGGGTTTTTAAGTTGTACTGGATTTCTGACGCAAAATTAAAAGATAGCAAACAAACAATATATAACAAAGTAAGTAAAATAATAATAATAAATTTTTAAAAAAAATAGAGGACGTGCATAATGTACTGAAATGCTGAACCGTGGTGAATTTCACACGCAAATTCAAAAGGCAAAGTACAAACAATAGATGACAAAGTACTTAGGTTATTTTGACTTTAACTCGTACTTTTATATGGGTCAAAGGATATTTAAAAATTCGAATTCCTTCGGTAATTGAGTTCGAATTTTGCAGATATTTATTTAGGAAAGCTGATATAAATATGAATATGAATAATGTGTTAAAATATTCAAAAGACAAATACGGATACGGAATGTATATGTATCCGACACGTATAATTCATATCCGAGGCGGAGTATACATATTTGCGGATATCCATGTTTTCGAATATTCGTATCCATATTGTATTTAATATTAAATTTTTATTAATATTAGTTATATAATGTTATTATATATAATATTTATTAATATATGTAAAATGTAAATATATAAAATAAAATCTTAACCACTCATTTAACAAAAAAGTGGAGAGAAAATACTTTTTAAAAAATTAAAAGAGAAATAGAAAGCTTAAAGTTATTAAGATAAAGAATCAAAAAAAAAGGAAAACAAAAGAATTTTTTTTAAATGGTTTAAAACAACAAAAAGTAAAAAAAAATAATAAAAGAAACATTAAACAACAAAACAAAATAAAACCCACACCCACCTAGCAAAACAAAACCGACAACCTTTATTATTATTATCGTTATTTCCATTATTAGTTATTTTTCGTAAATTCAGTGACTTATTTATGTTTTGTAAACTCATTATTCATGAATATGAGCATTAAAGGTTAGTACTTTATTTGAAACATTCTCTTAAGAGTTTATATTCAATATAAACATTAAAGGTTGAACTTTGATTGTCTAATTTTGATTCGATATGAATTTTATTAATTTCTAAATTCATATTAATTTCAACGGATAAACAACGTAAACGGATACGGATATTATCTGAATCCGATGGGATACAGAATGGATAGTTGTTTTTACTATCCGCGCGGATACGGATATGAATAGCATGGTATCCACTACGTATCCGTCTGTTTACCACCTCTATACTTTTATTACAATGTTTGAGTTACCCCTACTTTTTTAGAATATTAGACCCACCATGGGGGTCGACCTCACTTCTAACAGGACGTCGAATCAGGTACCAGTCTACTCGGCCAATCTCAATGCATAGTTGTCCTCCTCCAGTGCAGTTAGTCGCTCACACCACACGGACGTCTTCACACATATACCTGATGAATTTCTCACTAGTCACGCGGAAATAAGGGATGTGGTTGTTACGTGTTTGTTAATTACACGCACATCAGAAATGCCTGAACGAAATCCAAGACATATCGATTTGTTATTTATTTGTTATCATACTTGTACTGGTGTAACTGTCTGACCTATAAAGGCATTCCACTTGTCCCTTAAATATTCCCCTTAAAATCACCAATAAATAGGGGGCAAACCCACCTGAAAAGGGTACTCAATCATTTTGTAATCACAATAACCCCAATTGTACCCCTTATCACAAGAAAGGAAAGAGAATTCATAGAAGCCCTGGATGTAGGTTTTCATCTTGGGTCGAACCACGTAAAAATCTGTTTCATTCCCATTCTCTTTATATTTCATATTCTCAGTTATTATTCATTTATTTGCTATCTCCATTTTTGGACAACAACAAATTGGCGTTGCTTCGAGGAACACGATAAGCCATTATGATCCCTACCGGAGTTCATTCATTGATCACCTACCCTAAAACATCTGAGGATGGCGAATAATCCCGAAAGCAGCCATATGGCAGAAGTCCAAACACCCCCCACTGGAATGGACGATTTTTACAGCCTGCTGATGAGTCTGGACAAGGGGCAAGAGGAAATACAAGAGAGTGTCAAGCAGTTGGCACACACTCTCCAAGCCAAGCCGGTGCAGCCCAACCCGAATATTGTACTCCTGAACCAGAGGTATCGCGAAGTAGGGGAGGAAGATTTTCCCTAGCGCCCTATAGAGACAAGAATATCGCAGGAAAGCTATGGAGAACCCCAGGAAGATGAACTTGGGGACCCATGAAAACACCAGCTCCGTCCGACGATCCGGATCCCAGCGGGACCAATCTTACTACCTCTGAGCCACGTCCTCCATCCAGTCACCAAGTTATTATGACGATTGATCCTACTTTGAAGAGTGTTCTAGTGTGCTGGAAAAGTTGAACAAAGGCTCAGCATTCGATCGATTGGGCCCACATCGCAATCGTTGGCAAGCAGCACCAGCATCTTGAGATCATGACCAGAAAAGAGGCGACCCAGGAAAATTCATCATCAAGGGCTCCCAATGATCTTCTAGAGCATCGGTTGTACCCTAGAAGACTTTCCAGGAAGAGAGTTTGACCAAAAGTTGAGGCCGAATCGCAAAGTTATCTGGCAGAATTATCAAAAAGGACAATTAACCATGGAAAGGATCCATCCAACACTTAGAGTACAGGCTCAGTGAGATGGATAAGTCTAAGAACCCTCTGCATAGGGATTTCACTAAAGAGTCATCATTCGTCTTATATGTTGTGACGTACCCTACCCCGGCCAAATTCAAGCCGTCGATTATCACGCCAAAGTACGATGGAAAGGTAGATCACGTTCTTCACATTGAGCAGTATCAGGCTATCGCAGACATTTATTCCATTCCTGATGAAATGAAATGCCGAGCCTTCCCCAGTACATTCACAGGTTTCGCTCAAATCCAGTACAATATCCTGCCCCGAGGACAAATATCCAATTTCTAGCAGTTCATCGACCTGTTTGTCAGTAATTCTATTTTAGCGCAAAACCAAGGAAGAGAGTGGCCCATCTATTCAGTGTTCGGAAGAAAGTCGATAAAAACACATGTGACTATATCACCCGCTTTAACACTGAAAATCTGGAGGAGGTAGATTATAATGAGCAGACTACTATAACTGCTCTAATGAGCGATCTAAGATCGGGGAAGCTATTTTGGGCACTAGCTAAGGAACCACCCCATACGATGACGGAGTTTCTAGCCAAAGAAGGAAAAATCATAAACGCCAAAGAAGTTATAGCTGCTAAGGTATCTGACTGTCCAAATTCATCGTCTAACAAAGCCAGTGACAAGAAGGATCAGAAAGATCAAAAGGTTAAAAATCCAAAGAAGTAAGGAGGAATATACTCCGCTCATAATCGACATCCATTGCATTCTTGAGGAAATCCAGGGAAGTAAGGACCTCAAGTGGTCAGGGAAGCTGAAGTCACCGATGAATAAGCAAGATAGTAGCAAGTACTGTGAGTTTTATAAAGACCATAGTCACAATACACAGCTGGATCGCCTTAAAGAATGAGATTGAGGGACTAATTGGGAGAGGCAAAATGTACAGATATGTGGATAAGGATGGTCGACCAGATCCTGATGAGCGTAAGTCCAGGAGATAATCAGAATCACCGAGTTGGAGGGAAAATAATAAGAAGCGAAGGAGAAATGATGACTCAAAGGATGATCCAGGCCTCCTAAAAAAACTTAAGGACCCATGTATGAGGCCGGAATGATATCCTTTGGGTGTCACTTCATCGCCGGAGGAGATACAAGTGGGGGAAAAGACCCAGTTGAAAAGAAGGCCTACCTGAACGAAGCCAAAGCCTGTGCTCATGTGAGACAAATCAACCTAGCAGTGGAGGTGGATTCACGCTCACGCAAGGTGAACAAGGATATGATAATAATAGGGTTCTCTAAAGATGACTTATCCGGGGTACTGTATCCTCATGATGACCCTCTGGTCATCACCATAATGCTCTATAAAGAAAGAGTTGCCAGAGTATTGGTGGACAAAAGGTCTACGAAGTTATGTTTTACAACTATTTTAGAAGGTTAAAACTCCATGACAGTAAGCTTACCACCGATCCCTAATTGGCTTCTTAGGGGAAAAGTTGTACCCACTGGGGAATTGACACACATCCATTACCCTGAATTGACTAGCTGGTAGATGAGACCTTAGGCCATGAGCTCCTCAGCTTTATGGATGCCTATTCTGGGTACAACCAGATCAGGATAAAACCTTATGATAGAGAGAAGACGTCTTTCATAACTAGTAGATGTACTTACCGTTATAACGTTATGCCTTTTGGTCTTAAAAATGTAGGAGCTACTTACCAGAGATTGGTGAACAAAGTCTTAAAAATCATATTAGGGTAAACATGGAAGTATATGTGGGTGATATGCTTACGAAAACCAGACCAGACGCCGACCACATCAAGGATCTCAAGTAGACTTTTGACTAACCAAAGAAGTACCAAATGAAGCTGAATCCAACAAAATGTGTGTTCGAGGTGAATGAAGGCATGTTTATGGGTTTTATTATCAATTACCGGGGTATCAAAGCTAACCCCAACTAAATCCAAGCCATGATCAACATGTAATCTCCAACGGAAAAAACAAGATGTGTAGCGGCTAACGGGGCGAGTGGCAAAGTTTAACAGGTTCGTCTCTAGAACCACAGATAAGTGCCTACCTTTTTTTAAAGGGTTGGTAAAGTCTTTTGAATGGAATAAAGAACGCAAGAATACTTTTATGGATATGAAGCGATACTTGGGCTCGCTCCCTCTCTAGTCAAGACTTGTTATCGGAGAAAGACTCTATCTGTATCTTACCATGTCTGAATCAGTTGTCAGTTCTACGCTGGTGTGGTAGGAAGAAGGAATACAAAGGCCAATTTATTATATTAGCAAAGTGTACCGAGGATCCTACATTTGGTACCCTTGAATGGAGAAGTTAGTCTTAGTACTAAGGGAAGATTCGAGGAGAATGACGTCGTATTTCCAAACCCACACCATTGTGGTCTACACCGACTTACCCTTTTGGAAAATCACTACACCAAAACTGCCAACTTGTCACGGTCAAAAATCTTAACAAGTCAAATTTGTCATGGTCATCGAGCGTGACCAGTTTGGGGATGATAAAGGTATTTGTTACAAACTTATCATAGTTAAAGACCGTCATAACTTCATTAGATTTGTCACGAACTTTGACCTTGACAAGTTTGTTATGGTCAAAGTCTGTGAGAAGACCGTGACAAAAGCTTAAACTTGTCATGGTCAAAGTCCGTGAAAAATAAAAAATTGCCATGAACTTTGACTATGATAAGTCCTTGACAAGTTTTCTTTTTCATGAACTTGTCATGGTCAAAATTCGTGACAAATCTGGGCAGAATTTTAAAAAAAATTGTTGGGCAGTATGGCCACTATCACTGCCCAGCAGTATATTTGTACCTATTATAATAAATTTTAACTTATCCAAACAGCATATATATCAAGCAACATTTAATATTCAATAACCAACACAAATAAATACAAATATGCATAACCAAAACCAAAACAACATGTAAATATCCATAATAAAAGCCAAACCAACATTTAACTATCCATAACAAAATCAAAAAAAAAAAATATATCTAATATCCAAATAAAATAAATACAAATAATGTCATAGAGTAGGGTCTACAATAGATTGGAGGAGGAAGGAAGTCCATGCGATGCATTGACACACCCATCAATTCATCGAACACCGCATTATTTGTGCAACTACAAAGGTGAATTCTACTTTCTAGCCAAAACATGCGTGACGAGCACCTTTGCCTCAATGTCTTGTAGGGGACGTCCATGAATAAACATACCCGGGAAGGTTCCCGGGTCCCTTAACCCCCTCTCTATCGTCTCCCCCACCCAATATGTTGATTAAAAACATGCTCGGCCAACCGATTGTTGACATAGGCCATTCTACGGGGGTCAAAATAGGAAATGAATCATATAAGGGTGGCGAGTTCGTGCATATCGGCGATGAAGCAGTGACGTCCTTGTCTAACTCGTTCCCCTTACCCTTGCCCTTATCGAAGGTGGACCCCCACTGACACTTTATGAAGGCGTACATATCTAGGACCGTTGCCTCTAACCTTGATAGCTTATTGTCATGGGTGTACACCTTGTGAGCCAAAATGGTATTGTTCATCTCTATCCCGATGATCCTCGACTTCCCTACCCAAAATCTCTCCCCATAGTCCTCCCCTTGCAATCCATCCCGAGCACTTAACTGAGTGAGTCTGTAGCCAAAGATGCTTTGCTGACATCAGACTGCATTTCATGCACTTTCTTAAGCTTTGCCTAAAACGATAAAAAGTACACAATTAGTTTACTAAGTTAATAAAAAAAAATTATAACGTAATTAAAAAATAAATAATTATAACTTACAATCGTGGTTGCGACGCTCGGGGACACCTCCTTATCATTGCCCTTCTTCGTCTGAATTGCTACATAGGCATCGAGCTTATGTGGCCTACCCCCAGGGCCACTCCTCGTCTCTTTTTTTTTAACTGAAAAGGGACTTTATTGATACAAGAGAGAAAAGCCCTCTCAAGTGGAAATACAAATAGAAGAAAAACATCAGATGTTCCTTATAAAAGGTAAAGGAGAAGCATCTATCATCATAGATGCTTTAACAATATTAGGAAGATCCGAACAGCTGAAAAATGACTTTTGACATTTTAAAGATTCACCATGCTTTTCAAGAAGAGTAGCCACCTTGTTAGCTTCTGGAGAACAGCAAGAAATATGACATTGAAGATTGTGAATTAACTCCTGAAGATCATTGAATTTTTTTTTATTTTCTAATGAACTGAATTTGAGTTAGTCTCTAAGAAGATGAGAAGCTTATTTGAGTGGAACTCTAAAATCACCTAAGAAAAACTTTTCTCCAAACAAATCTTTAAACCAGCAGAAATAGCTTGAAAAAGAGCATACAGAGGAAAATCATTAATAATGAAGTTTGAAGAAGCCCAAATTAGTCTACCATGATCATCTCGAACAACTGTGCATATACCATTGATCTTCTGATTTTCTGACGTAGCAGCAACATTGATTTTGACTTGATCAACCCAAGGTTTCTTCCAATGAATAACATTCTTCCAACAAGCATAGGGATTAGATAAAGAGAAAGCAGTCCTAATTTCATATTTAATTCCTTGAGTTAGGTCTTTAAAAGGAATAAGCATAGTAAGCTCAGAGATTAAAGCAACTACTCAGTGAATAACAAGAGCTGGTCTCATAGAGATATTTTCAAACAGAGCCTTATTCCTGCTAATCCAAATTTCCCATATGATTATGATAGGTGTCACTTGAAAAAGACATTTGGACAATTTCGATTTACCCGCTTGTAACCACCAGTGAATAATAGAACTGTGTAATGAAGAGCAAGAAGTTTGAATCCCCATAAGGTGAATAAAGAACCTCCATACCTGCTTAGCAATTGGACCAGAGATGAATAAATGATTAATTGTTTCATTAGCTGAATGACAGCATTGACACCTTGAAACCAACCTAATCCCCGCTGATTGAACACGGGAGTCCACAAGAACTGCATTGTTGAGAGATCTCTAAACAAGCACTGACATTTTTGGAGGAATATAAGGGTGTCGTACTGATTTAAATGCTAGAGATGATAAAGATTGAGGTCTGACTTGATCATACGCAGATTTAAAAGAAAACCTGCCATTATCTGTTAGATTCCATATCAACTCTCCGTTGGATAAATGTGAATTCGAATCAATTAGCTCCATACCATCTTGAATCCTTTTAAAAGCCAAAGAGCCATTTTTGCAACCCATGTTAGAGTACTTAGCAGACATAAAAGAGGCCCAAAAACTATTTCCTTTCTTAAAATTCCAGGGTAAACATAAGTTGGAAGCTTCCATGACTGCATACAAATTTCTGATGTCAACACCTCCCTCTTGTTTAGTCATACATATGGAATCCCAATTTATCCAGTGAAATTTTTCCCCAAAAGATTGATTGACTCCCCAAAAGAAAGAGCTGAAAATCTTATGAATGGCTTGAATGATCAACTTTGGAGGCTTTAAATCAAAGAGAGAGTATAAAGGGATAGATGAAAGAATAGATTTGATAAGGATAATTCTCCCCCCCCCCCCCCCCGCCCCCCCCCCCCCCCCCCCATGGAAAGAAACTTGAATTTCCAACTAAATTTTTTTTAATCTATGGATTGGACTAGAGGTTCAAAATAAATTGATTTCCTTCTTCCTTTAAAAAGAGGGCAGCCAAGGTATTTTAGAGGACCACGGGTATAGGCAAAGCCTGTAATTTCATAAATATTATTTTTAAGGGAAGACAATTTGGGACTCAAGTAAAAACAGCTTTTCTCCTTGCTGATGAGTTGTCCAGATTCAATCTCAAAACCTTCCAAAAACTTCATAAGATTTTTGAGACTAAGATTTGATCCTCTAGAAAAAATAATAACATCATCAGCATAACTAAGGTGTCTTACAAGAGGACAACCTCTAAGGTGAGAAAAAGGTTTTATGATACCTTTATTCATAAAGTGGTTCAGACCTCTACTAAAAACTTCAGTCATTATAATGAAAAGGCTTGGGGAGATGGGATCCCCTTGCCTAAGACCTCTAGAAGGTTAGAAAAATCCCTTAGATTGACCATTAATGACAATAGAGAACCATGGAGAAGAGATACATCTCCAAATTAAATCAATAAAAATCTCTGAAAAACCAATGGCTCTTAAAGTTTTAATAATGAAGTGCCAAGATACTCTATTATAGGCTTTTTCCATATCTAATTTGATGATAACATTGCCTCCAGTAGATTTCTTATCAATACAATGGATCATCTCTTGAGCCAAAAGGATATTTTCAAGAATATTTCTACCTTGGACAAATCCTGATTGGTTGGGGGAAATGATTAAAGGAAGGATTGGACTCAATCTGTTAGAAATAATTTTAGATATCACCTTGTAGCTGAAATTACACAAGCTTATAGGTCAGAAGTCTTTACATTGAGTAGGTCTTTGAAATTTAGGAATAAGATAGATTTGAGTAGAGCTCCATGATTTGAAGATGCCACAACCCAAAAAGAAAGATTGAATAGCTTTGATGAGATCTTCTATAATTATATCCCAGCAATTAGCATAGAAAAATCCATTAAAGCCATCTGCTCTAGCAGTACTATTTTGATCCATTCTCTTAATAGCCTCAAAGATCTCCAACTCTTCAGGAATAGCTGATAGATTTGAATTTTGCTCTGTTGTGAACAACTTTGGAATGTGTTCCAAGTATCCTTTCTCTTCTAGAGGACCTGCATTAAATAAATTTTGAAAATAAGAGATAAAATAGTTAGCAATAGAAATAGGGTCTTCATTATCTCTACCTTCCTCATCTTTGATTTTGAGAATATAAAGCCTTCTTCTATGTTGTTGGACTTGAGCATGATAGAATTTTGTATTCCTCTCACCATCTTTTAGCCACTTACTTCTAGTCTTTTGATGCCAGAAAATTTCTTCTTTCACTAAAGAAGAATTAAGATCAGCTCTAACTCTTGAAAGTTTTTCAAATTGCACCCCACTCTTGTTAATTTCTAAAGCTAACTCTTCTTTCAGAAGCTGGTCTTCTAAGTGCTGGGTCGTTTTGAATATATCTTTGAAAGCCTCTTTACTCCACTGTTTTAAAACAGCTTTTAACCTCCTCAATTTGCTAGCAAACTGAACCATATGACTACCAGATACTTCCTTTTGCGAAGAGTTATTAACTACCTGATCAAACTCCTCATTTTCCTTCCACATATTCTGAAATTTAAAAGCTCTAATAGGGGAATCAGTAGGGGTGTAAACGGATATTCAAAAATCCGAATCCGTCTGGTACCCGAGTTCGAATTTTGCGAATATTTATTCGACAAAATAGATATGTATACGAATATGGATAGTGTGTTAAAATATCTGGGAAAACAGATATGGATACGAATAGTAAGTGTATTCGACACGGATAATTCGTATCCGAAGCGGAGTATCCATATTTACGGATATCCGCATCCGTATTATATTAAATAATAATTTATTATTAATATCAATTATATACAAATTGTAAATATAACTATGTAATAATATAATATAAAAGTTTTTTCATTTAACAAATAGCTAAACTAGTAGCAGCTCTCGTCCGATATCCTAGTCCAGGGTTCCTTTTTTTCATTTCCAGTCGTCGACTTCTCTCTCTCACGTTAGTAACAGCTCTCATCTTCTCTCTCTCGTGTAGGTGGTGTAGCAGCTCTGAGCTCTCGTCTTCACTGTCTCAACTTAGCGACGGTATGAAATCGACCCATATCTGCTCTCATCTTATCTCTTTCTCTGCTCGGGTTGGTATGAAATCCGTAGGTATGTGTAAACACAAACCCATTATTTGTTATATACTTACGGATTTACACAAGCATACCTACATATTTTTGTTCTCTCTTTCTCTGCTCTTTCTCGCCTTACGGATTTACATACAAATTTACTGTTTACACCAGAATTTTTGTAGAGAGAGTTGTACAGCTTTTGTGTAAAACTATTGTTGTATGAAATTATTGTTTTATATTGTTGTATGAAATTATATTGTTGTATGAAATTATACCTGCAGATTTTTATATTGTTCAGAGTGTACCTACAGAGTTTTATATTGTTGTATGAAATTATATTGTTGTGTGAAATTATACCTACAGATTTTTATATTGTACAGAGCATACCTACAAAGTTTTATATTATTGTATGAAATTATACCTACAGATTTTTATATTGTACAGAGCATACCTACAGATTTTTATATTGTTGTATGTAATTATTGTTTCCGTGTTGGTAATTTTTTGTTATGTTGTATGAAATTATTGATTCTTTCTGATTTTGGTGTTTATGTGTTGTTTGGAGACATTAGGCAGAAATTTATTAGCGCAGTTAAGTCATCGAGTGATCCAGTTTTAAAGTTTGGCACCTACAAATTTGACCCAGATGTGGAGAGACTTTTATTTGCTCAAATGGTTGCTAAACATGATTATTCCTTTCTTATGGCCGAGCACGAGTACTTTAGGTATTGGATTTCTTATTGTTGTCCTACTTATATATTGGTGAAGTTGTATTTGGGTGAATTAGTATGTTCAAATAATTAATGTCTTAATTTATCTTTATGCCTTATTACTGACTTGCGAGTTGTGATTACTTTAATGCTTAATTCGACAAGGATACAAAGGAACGGAGATGTGAATGACACACTTTTATCATATACTATTTCATTTCGAAATTCTATTCCTTATCAGGAATTATAATCATAGTTTTTATGCTCTTTGTGGCATTTTATCTCAATTACACATTTTGTAAAAATCTCTTCCTTATCAGGAATATAATCATCATTATATGCTCTTTATGGCATTTCATCGTGCTCTTTATGGCACTTTCTCATGCTCTTTATGGCATTTCATTGTGCTCTTTATGGCACCCATCATATATCAAGTCCAACTTGATTTAGAATAGTTATAATCATATATATATATATAACGATTCTAAGACCGCCCGTCCGGGTTTCCCCACTGTGCGCGCCCCTAAATGGCTATCATCTTCCAGGGCCTATCATCAAGACAACCTGGGATCCTATTGAAACGTCAGGAAGCGACCATGTGCCTGCGGGATAGTCAAGACCACACCCGGAATCTCCTAACCATCGCAGAAAAATATGCAATCACAAGCGCTCACATGGCCTAGGGACTATATCCACCCTGCATTCATTATTAGCCAGGGGGCTTCACCACAACGCGCGCAACTTCCCTTATGATAGCAATTTAGAGACGTGTGTATCCATAAATTAACATTTATGAAAAAAACATTACTTTTCCATTTTGAAAACATCATATTTTACATTTCCAAAAATCATCCATTTAGCCATTAAGCACCAAGTTTTTAGAATGTGCATTTCATTCTTATTAAGTCATATTTTATTAATGACCTTAGACCCAAAGTGCCACTAACTTCAAAATAGCCTCCAAGAGTTCATATAATTTCATAAACCCTCAAAGTGAGTCTCCATAATGGAGTGTCTCCCAAAAGCTCAACATTAATATTTTAACTTCCAATTTATCTTTAGGTTAACCTCCTATATCATTCAGACATTAACCTACACAACTAGCCCTCGGGTAACCCAAATATCCCATCTTAGCCTAGGACATTAGTCTACCCAAAACAACCCTCTAAGACTCCCCATTACTTCCCAAAGGAAGGTTCCTAAACCTCGAACCTAAAATAAAAGGGCTAAAACAAAACTAGAAAAATCTCACCTTTTCAGAAGGGGTCGATCGATCGACCCCTGGCCGTCGATCGATCGAAGGCTTCAATCGATCGATCCCCCAGGCTCGATCGATCGATCCTGGCGGACAGCTTCTTCTCTGAGAAGCTGTTTCGGCCATTAACGAGCCATTCAAGCTTCTACCCGCTATTTCAACCTACCACAACAACAAATACTACTTTAAAATCATTTCTACACATCAAATAACCAATTATTTCTCTTTAAATCAAATTAAACTATAAGATTTAGGATTTAAACACCCAAAATCAACCAAAACCCATTTATGGTTTAAACCTCCCAAAACTTAACTACACATGTAGATTTATCACATTAAATCAATATCTAGCAAGTAAGAAACTTGCCTCGAGGTTCGTAGTCTCGGATCACCTCCGGTAGCGACGGAATCCCGCTCAAATCTTCCATTTTCTCTCTTTCTCCCATTTTCTCCCAACTCTCTCTTCTCTCTCTCTCCTTTGGCTTCTCTCACACAAATGAAGAAAGAAAAATGGGTGGGGGACTTATACGGGTCCTAAAACATAAATCCCCACTTTTAATTGCTAATACACCACTAAAATGACTCGTAACCACTTATTTGAGTCATAACCCCTTAAAATGCCTGAATCTCAAAAATTACAACTGGGCACTTATTTCGACTATCTCGACTATTCTAAAAACAACCGCACCCCCTATTTTGGCATTCGGGAAAGTGTGAACTATTTTTACGTTCCAATTTCATTTTATTTCATTAATTATACCCAAATTTAAATATAGGTCATAACCGTCGTTTTACATATAACGACGCAAAATATCACAATATAATGCTATTTACCTTCTCATAACGGTAAATAAACAAAACATGGTAAATATTATCCCTAAGTCTCACGGGAAATAATATTTACTCCAACATCCCCTATTTTATAAAATTAGCCCATCAAGCAAAATAGTATAAAATAGTCGCTCAAAAACCTGGGTTATTACAGAGAGGTACTCAAGGGAAATAAAATTAGGGGATTTGAGGATTGAATTCTTACATTTGACCTAAGGCAAGTTTCCATCGATTAAGAATCTAATTGGGATTGTGTTATGGTGGTGGTAGTTCATTGGATTCTTAACTAATATGTTGATATTTTTATTTTTATCTTACAAAAATCAATTTTAGAAATTGTTTAATTGATAAGTTAAACCTTAATATCATGATTTAATTTTAGGATAATTTGATGTCAAATCCTATTATTTAAAACTATAATCCAAATAAAAATATTATGCTTTAAATCGGGTTAGTGAATTATGCAAATGCCCCTTGGATAATTCGGATATTGAAACAAATCTTAGATTAAATTATTAGAAATGTGAAGTTAGGGTTCTTAAGCTTAGAATCAGAGTTGGTACATAAAATGTTGTTAAATCATCTAACATTTGTATAGATAGCTTGGATATTGATCCATTTGTGTTTTTAAGCCATATTTCGGTGTATTTTAGGTAGTAGAACATTGTTTCATGTCGTTAATGAAGGAATCAAGGTCTAGGCTCGTAACAGTGGACTCAAGGTTGAAGAAATTTGCATTTCTGAGATTTGGGATTTTTGGGGCAGGCAAACGGTAATATTTTTTAGGCATGCGCATGGCATTTAAATTTTTTTAATCGTAGATAATTTAATTACGAACACATATACATTGATATCATATTTTTTTCCTGAATTTCTTATGAATATTTTACTAGTAGTGCAGAAGGCTGAAATTCTAGGTTGGTAATTTTGAGTTTGCAATTTGTGTTGTGTTTGTTTGGTTAGGGTTTTTATTAGGGAGTTGTTTGGGGCTTTAAATAAATTAAATAAGTTTATGATCTAGGTCGAATGATATTTAATTAATAGACTGGGGCCTTGGGGTGTTCGGGATAGGGTTAGAAATAACTAATTTTAGTAATTATTATTCATCTAGTTAGGTTGCTTATGAGTTTTTGATAGAGTAACCAAAACAACCTAATTTTAGTAAATATTTAATAATTATTAAATTTGAGTAATTATGCATGTGATGTTGACCAAAACAACCTAATTTTAGTAAATATGCAAGTGATATTTAGGGTTGTTTTGGCTGGGTAACTTAAATGACTTAACAATACACTTAAAATGGGATGAAGATGTATTATTATTATGGCCAAACTTCAGTTAAATTCTTATTCTTTATAGACTTGATGTTTAAGTTGTTAAAACTATTTTTATAGGTCTTGGTTGTTGTTGTTGACATAGACTTGGGTTGACTTCGTTGGAGGAGTATCTCGAACGACGTTGTATTTCTCCTTCTAGGGATGTAGAAGTTAAACAGGGTTGATCTTCTATTTTTTTTTTATATTTGTATATATGGGTACAGACAGTTATATGGATTTTTATATTGGAGATAAAGTTTATGTCAGGGTTGGTTTCAATTTTTATCGGTAATTGAATGGTAGCGGATATGATTTTATCTTATTTAGTATTTGGCCTAGATTTATATTAACTTGTTAAGTTTATATTTATTTTGGTATGCTAAGAATGTTACTAAATGTTTTTTCATTCTCGTAATTTTTGTATTACACTTGAATAATTGATTTATGAAATTTACGGGGTGCCACAATTGGTAATTGAGCATTCCAGGTTCTAATATCCTAGGGTCGTGACTGCGTACATCGCTTTTCCTTATTGCGTTCTTTTATGACTTTAGATATGTACCATTTAAGATTTGTACTCTTGATAACGAGAACTGCTTAGGGACAATCGCGTCACTGTCCCAGATAAATGATTCGAATAAGATCAAGTGTATCAAGAGGGTTCCTTATTTGGATTTCCTTTGTGAAAATCCTACGAATGAGGTTGATGTCACTTGAAAGTTAGGGACTATTGGACATGATACCTTTAATAAATTTTTAGTGTGTGGTTCGATGGGAAATGTTTTCCACTCACCAATCGAAACAAAACGAGAAGAAATATTTGAAAACCTCTCCAGGGCGACTGTGTGTTAGTTATTATAGGGGTATTCAATATATTTTTCTTTTTGCATCATTAGAAAGTGATATAGAAGCAAAGAAATAATTTTGCGTTATCTATAACCACCTGTGACGACATGTTATGATTAGAACATTTTAAGTAAAGGATTCGGTTAGTGTTATTGGATGATCATCCTTAACCATTTGTGTCTAGGTAGTGGTAGTCATACTTGCATATCTCCATAATCATTGCAACTATCTGAAGTTTAGAGTTCCTAAGATTGGGAAGGTTAAGACTGGTTTAGGTCCAAAAGACTAGAGATGGTGTAGTGTTATCCTGAGCTACGGAGGACCTCATCTACAGAAGGAACCCCACCAGGGGAGTAAACCCTTAGAGGTTACAGAAGCATACTATTAGGGTTATTATGACCATTAGATCCAAGGGCATTATGGATGGTGTAGGCACGATCCATAAGAATACGACCAACGAGGCCATTCTTAATAGAATCGACTGTAGAGATAGAGTCAGCATGGTCATTGGTAGGACAACCATTTTGATATTTATGTTAAGGGAAATTGTTACACTTTTGGCGAATGAGGCCACTTATCTAGTAGATGCCAAAGGGGTAACCAATTTATAAAAGTAAGACCGAGGGATGGTTATGGTTATATTTACAGATCACGTGCATGAGTCTTACTTTGACACTAAGGAGTTATCGTTATTTATTAGTACTGTGTTTGGTTTGATTACGAGATATATAGATTATATCATTGATCTTTATGTATATATGGATACCCAATGGGTAAGAGTGTTGTCCTCCCTCGAGATTATGAGATGTAGAAGTATGTTTGGTCAGCTTGGTATTCAGTCACTTTTTCTATTTCGACATTTGGTCTTATGATCTCTATTAGTTATCTTTGAGTAGTAGTTATATATATTACACTTACATCAACTACTGTGGGTAGGCTTGTATGTTTTCCACTTTGGGCGGGGATTACTTCCTTTACTTACGTCTAGACTTGGGAGAAGGACTAACGTGTATGGATATTTTAGATGTGAACACATCATAGGTGGATTATGGTTTCTTAGATATGATATCGATAGTGCGAAGTTTCGTTGTATTTGTATAAGTATCGAGTAACCACCTACATCAGAGAGTGAATTTGGCCTTAATGTTAGCATCAGCGTAAGACCTATTGCGAGGATGTTTTATTTGGTTTGACTCCTTTGGTGATAATAAAACTCCTTTAGAGAAGGAACCATAGTTGGGATACAAAAAGTTATAGTGAGTAGTATGTTAGAGAAACTCTCGTCCTCTTCGTTAAAAGATAGACGATTCTCATTATTGAGTATATTACCGGGAACAAGTTTTCCTGATATGCATTAATAATCCGCTGGTTCATTTGAGGAAGTGTATTTATGGTGATGAGTTTTTTTTATTCTTAAATATGATATCTTATTAAGGTGAAAGAATTTGTAGCAGTGGTGGTCGTTGTACCCAATGTTAGGCCAAGGGTAGTTCAGGCCCAAGCGTTGAACATTTACTAGGAGATTTTATACAACCCACATTTAGGACGAGTTACCTTTACATATTGATGAAAGTATAAGGTGCAATTTTAATAGAAATGGTCACTATCGGATGGTTATCGTGGGTAGTTTTGACCAAGACACGTAAGTTGTGATATGTTGTACACTTCAAGGCTGACCAATTATACGGTAAGATGAGGATTCGATATTTATAATCGAGTGGATTGGATATTAGCATAGTGGGTATCTCAGTTAGCCTCTTCCAATAGTAAAGGTAGTTGATTAGTCACAAATATTTCATATTTACGCCCGTTATCTTTATGCATTTTAACAATTTTCGTGTTCCTTATGCCTATATTTATGCTCGTTAACTAGACAACTTGAATTTTGGACATATATATGCTTTGCAAGGCTTAATTGAGCCTTCGTAGGTATTGGAACGCTTAAAGCGAGGATTGGTTGCATTTTGGATCAGTTCCGTCATCGGATTCGACTTCAATGGAACTTTAGAAATTTCACACTTCATCTTCGGCTCAATAGAATTCCATGAAAGCGTACCTCTTCGGGTTAGCTGCCTCGTTTGGAGTTCGGACAACGAAGTTATCGTCGATTTCGTAAAGCATCCTTTCCCCCCTTTTAGAGACAAAATGACACAAGAAAATAAGGGACTGGTCGACCGGCCCTGATCCCTCGGTCTATCGGTGTTTAAAATTTTTGCGTACGAAGAAAACAAAGTCCTTTTTTCCTTAGACACTGCCGACTGGCCCTAACCTCGTGGTCGACTGGTAGTAGCTGTAAAATAGAACTTTTTTCCTTTTTATTTATTTTTCCATTTTTTCTTTCCTTCTTTTCTCACTTACTATAAATAGAACTCTTTTGTTTATTTTGTAAATATCTTTTCATTTTGTAGTTGTTTTAGATTAGAGAATAGGGTTTGAGGGGATTTTTGGGAGCTCTATCCTCTCTCTCCTAGGGTTTGCCCTTATGGGTATGTAACTCACTATTCACTTTCTTCTTCATTTATTTAAGCTTCCTTATGCCATTTCTTTCTTCGATTAATTAGGTTTACTTGCTTTATTTATTTCTCTTTTTTAATACATGCTTCTTATCATGCTTTGTAGTTAATTTAGCCTAGGTTGTCGTTGATTGAACTCACCTTGGTTTCAATGCATTTCTTTGCTTTGGTGATGGATTTTATGTATTTATTTCGATTAGGTTGTTCGTGTTATTATGCCTAGGATATTTAACAGGGTATATCATGTATGCTCCGTATTTACAACCTAGCGTGCGTAATTTTTGGGGTATTTATTGACGCCAAAATCATATTAGGCTTTTATGCGAATTTAGGGGGTGACAACTCTAGATTTAATTGATTATTGAAATGAGAATCATTCTCACTAAACTCTAGATTTAATTTATTGTTGAAATGAAAATCAATGGTAGGAGCATGAGTTGGATTTATTATTTGAATCTGACAACGATTTTTCTTTTGAGACTTTTGAAGTTGAGGAATGTTTTGAACCAAATGAGGAATCGTCTCCAACTTTGGAACAAACCATTCTTCACTTCACCCATGGTATAATAGAAAATGACAATGAGGAAGAAATGGACGTATAGTATCCATTTGCAACGAAATGACTTCTTCTTTAGTCCCCAAAGAAGAATATTTCATTGAAAATTATCTTATTTCCTTCGAAACTCAATCTTCAAGTGATGATGAGTCATCTCTTGAGTTTGAATTTCTATCTTCCCCATCTTTATTCTGTATTTTCTAACTGACACAAGTACCCGATGAATCGGTTTCTAACTTTAAAACGTTTAACCCTTTCACCGATGAGGAGTACTTGCTCGAGTTGTTTTTCATGAAGGCAATTTTGCCTCCATGTGCGCCACCTCCCATTCTAATTTCAACATATTTTGGAGTAATTTCAAGATTTTTTATTCCCATGTGTATTTTCACTCGTTCAATCCAAATCCCCCATCATCCCCACCCCCCACCACAAAAAAAAAATTAATTGATGATGGTTAATTTCTTCTACCTTACACATACCTTTTGTTGTTTGAACGGAATTCCTATTTTTCGGAAGGTATGCATGAAGGGAAGGTCCCTCATTGATCCTCCAAAGTCAAATCGTATTTTGGGTGGACCCTCAAAAATTTAAATTTCTAGTGTGTAGTTAGTTGGAAGTTAAAATTGTAGGTTGTAAATAGTTAGTTTTTTTTTCTTATTTTTATTTATTCTTACTTATTGTCTAATTTAATTAGTTATATTTTTATTTCTTCACTTTTGTATGCTTGGTGTTAACATGTTTTGTAGGATCATTGGACTTGTACGTTCTAGAGATCGCTCCATTATGGGTAATATTGCTCTTTTCCTCTTTTTAACTTAATTCTTAATTCACATTGAGGACAATGTCAGGTTTTTAGTTAGGGGTTGTGAGATATTCTATCCATTCATTGGTAGTTTCTTTGATTTGATTATATGTTCTTCCCAAGCATGTTTTTCTTATAAAAATTAAAATTTTCAAAAATATTTTTTTCTTTTTTCTCCTTATGTTGGGCATTTTGCCTTTGTTTTCGATGATAAATTTTAATAATTGCCCGATCCAATAGACAATTCAATGATGCATGTTCTCTATTTTAGAAGTTATTAGACTTTGGTCCTCAACTATTGATAATATGAACAACTTCATGAATTAAACTTGAATCCAATTAGCACATGTGATTTTCTTATTTTATTGATTTGTGTTTAAGATTTTTATAACTCAGTAATCTTTTATTGCATTATATATACTGACACGTAGTGAGATTTGTGCTTTTCTTAGTTTGTGAGTGTTATACATTTATCTTTCCTCTTTGATAACGTTACAGTCATTGGTAATCTCACTTTTCTTTCATTTGATAGTTCATTAATTGAATTCATATTTGAAATGTATTACTTGAGCATGATTTTCAAAGTTTGTTTTTACTAGAGAATTGCATAAACTTTAGAAAAGGATCATATGACCTCTTTGTTATATTACCCATATTTTCCTTGACCTCATCTTTTTTGTTTTCCCTCGACAACCCCTTGAAGCCTTAATATAGCCTTTTGTTTCATAACCCAAAATCTCATAACCAACTCCACATTGGAGTTCTAAAACCATACATATTTCACCTTTCATACCTTTGTTTGGTGATACTTGGGATTGAATGGTGTTCTTGATTTTGTGGTTGCAATTAAGCATGTGAGAGTGTGGACGAATAGAAAAAGAAAAGAAAAATAAGAAAAAGAAAAAGAGAAGAAATAAAACAAAAAAAAAAACAAAAGAAAACGTGAGAAAAAGAAGAAAAGAAAAGAAAGATAGTTTCATAGATGTACATATTGTTCAATAATCCTTGTCACTCTCATAATTCATAACTATTGATTGTTATAGATTCATATTCCAATTTTCTATTTTCCCACATTTTCCATTATCCCGAGTCTTCATCCCCTAACATTCTTGAATCCGTACATAATTCCCATATTTTTATTGCCTTAACCCTAAACCTACATTACAACCCTATAAAAGTCCTATGTTATCCTAAGGTGAATTTGATTCGAAAGTCATAATGGTTTTGATAATCTCTGAAAATACAGTTCGCCTCCTTTAATGAGAGGTATCTTTCATTGATATTACGTGTTTTTCATTTTATATATAGCGTTGTTCTTTAGTGACATGTGCGCTGCCTAGTTTCCATTTACATTTACACTTTAAGCTCGCATGTCCCGTGTATTACCTCTCGTTCTGAGTGATTTCATTTGTTGAGGATAATACCCGAAGAGGATTGATTTATGAACGCTTTAACGCTTATCCAATTTATTTAAGTTTTTTCCAAATCATACTTTGCATGTGCTCGCTCCCCTCCCACATTTTAAGGTTTAAATTCTATGAAGTTCATTTTATAATGTTAATAATACGGACTTTTGTGTGAATTCATTCACTTTGATAATAACGTGTTTGAAATATTTTTCATTATTGGGCTTGTCGAATGTTGGTTGGGCATACTTTTTGAGAAAACTTTGATGTTTTTGGGTTTCATCTTTGAAAACCCTCACGAGACCACACTCGTCCACTAGGGTAAGCTAGGGATTTAACGGCTTATTGTATATGCAAAATGCAATTGTGTTACCTACAAAAATTGGCATTTATAATTTTGATGCATATATATGTTTCGTGCCACCTTATGTGGACTGGTTTTGTTTGTTTCATCACTTGGAAGTAGCAATGTCTAAGTTAGGAGGTGTGATTAGTCACGAATATTGCATATCCGCGCCCGTTATCTTTATGCATTCTAGCACTTTTGTGTTCCTTATGCCTACAACCTTGATTTTGGACATATATAAACTTTGTAGGGCTTAATTGAGCTTTTGTAGGTATTGGAACGCTTAAAGTGAGGATTGGTTGCCTTTCGAAGAAGTTCCGTCTTCAAACTCAACTTCAGGGGGCATTTTAGAAATTTAACACTTCATCTCCGGCTCAGTGGAATTCCAAGGAAGCGTATTTCATCGATTTATCTTCGCGTAATAGCAAACGGCACCTCATTTGGAAATAGGACGACGAAGTTATTGCCGATTTCATAAAGCACACTTTTCCCCCTTTTGGAAACAAACGACGCCAGGAAACAGGGGACCGGTCGATCGACCCTGACCCCCCGGTTGACCGATGTTTCAAATTTTGGCCTACGAAGCAAATAGAGACCTTTTTCCCTTGGACCCGATCGATCGGCCCTGACCCCACGATCGATTGATAGTAGCAGTAAAATGGCACTTTTTTTCCTTTTTATTTCTTTTTCCATTTTTTTTCCTTCTTTTCTCACTTACTATAAATAGAACCTTTTTATTTATTTTGTAAATATCTTTTCATTTTCTAGTTAGTTTAGGTTAAAGAATATGGTTTGAGGGGATTTTTGGGAGCTCCGCCTTCTCTCTCCTAGTGTTTGCCCTTATGGTATGTAACTCACTGTTCACTTTATTCTTCATTTATTTAAGCTTCCTTATGTCATTTATTGCTTTAATTAATTAGGTTTACTTGCTTTATTTTTTGCTTTCATTTATTGCTCTCTTTTAATACAAACTTTTTATCTAATTTAGCCTAGGTTATGGTTGATTTAACTCACCTTGGTTTCAATGGGTTGCTTTGCTTTGGTCATTTTTTTTGCATTTACTTCGATTGGGTTGTTCTGGTTATTACGCGTAGGCGATTTAATGGGGTATATCATGTATGCTTCATATTTATGACCTTGCGTGTATAATTGTTGGGGTATTTATTGACGCCAAAATCATATTACGCTTTCATGTTAATTTAAGGGGTGAAAACTCTAGATTTCATTGATTGCTGATATGAGATTCACTGTTACTAAATTCGTAATCCCATGTAACCATTTATATGCATTAGGCCTAGTGAGGGATATTGATCGCAATCTATAGTTTTATTCCTTTTTGTAATCGTAGTTTAAATACACATGCCTATATTATTTTTTCTTTTTGTTAACATTTATCTTTTACACTTTTATTCTTGAAGTATTAAGTCAATATAATTCTAACAACTAGTCTCTGTGGATTTCAATAACTGGAATGGCCGTTGTACTCCCTTAAAAGAGTTTAGTTAATAGTCTAGGTTTTTGCATAGCAGTAGGAGACGAGCAAAATGATCGGCGTATATTTATACACTTGCGTCGGGATTTTCCCATGTAATCAGTAGTGCATCATAAATATTTAAAGAGTTGTACTTGGAAGTGATTCCAGCATAGAAATGGGATAGAAAATCCATTTGAATTCTCGTGGTGGTCTGGTTCATTTGAGTTATATTAACCAAGTTGAGTAAGAGTTAGAAATTGGTTATATAGGAATGTGTTTAGGACACCTCGAAGGAAGTGGTTTTCATAATTGAACGTATGAAGATTGTTGGAGGAGGATAAAGATCTTTTGAGTCAAACGAAAGCATGGCTTGGGGTCCCAGGAGATAGATCATGTGCTTTTCAATATCTCCTTGAGGATGGGAATTAATAAGGTCAGATTCTAAGGGGTAGTTGGCATGTCGATGCATAGGTATTTTTCACACTTGTGGATAGGGCGAGGCCGGTATCATTTGACCTCACATTATCATTGTCAATGAGTACACGATGTTTCTACGTGTACAAGACGGAAAGAGTTTTCAAGGGAAAAGTTGAGATTCCAACGACTGGAATAGTTTGGTTTGAGTGTTAGCCTAAAGTGACTTATGACGAGAGGCATTAGTGTGTATTATGTCGGTGAATGAGTAGATTATGTGCATATTTGGAGGAAGCAACGAGCGATATATTCTTGGAGATATGAGTGGAAATATAATGAATTCAAATTTTGAGGACGAAATTTCTTATTTAAGGGGAGAAGAATGTATTACCCAATATTTTCTTTGCATTATTTTAATCGTGAAAATTAATTATGTGTGTATGTTGTGACATGTGATGTCACAGTTTATGTTTTATATGTGTTATATAGTTCTTATATGAAATTGAACATAATACACAATAATTCATTAATTAAATATTGGAAATGACTTACTATTATGGACAAATATGGAATAGCTAGGGACTAGGTGCAGAGGGTTTCCTTATTTGGATTATCCCCTCAGTATTGGGTTCCACCAATTGTGAAGTAGTTTCTCATAATACCGAGTCGCATAGAATTAATTAATATATAAATTAGATTTTAATTAATTTGACTTTTATCGATTTATAATTGAAGTAAATGGGATAATTAACTTAATAGAATTAGGTGTTATATGTATTGACCTTTAGAACATTGGGAATGTTGGTTTTGGACTTAAAATAGTGGAGTTTATTCCCATTGGGTTGGTACGTGTAAAGACATAATTTCCATTGCCCGTAGTTTTCATAAAATATGTCATAAATTGCTACAACCATCAAAGAAAGCTCAAGTTCATACATTCTTTAGGATGGATCCGAATTTCAAGCATCTTCAACATATGGACTACATGAGGTATAATTTCGTATAGATAGTGGTTAAATTTCATAAATGTTTTATTTTAGTATTGGGATACTTTTCGAAACTATTTTTAAACAAAATGAGGCATTTTTTCTAAGTCAACATAATTTTTTAAGACCCGTTGGCGAGCTTTTTAAAATAATATTTTCTCCCTCCTGTCATTCAAAATACATGGCAACGTCGTTCAAGTGATAGCTTCTAACGACATGCAATATCATTTGAAGGGCCGTTTCTAGTTTGCTTCAAACGAACCCGTACTCTTTTGTGTTTTCACTGGTCATTTGTAAAGTCGCTAGTAATGACATGAGATGTTGTTCAAACGACATAGACATGTCAGTTGAACGATTTCTAGTGACATGCACCGCCTCAAGATTTATGATCATCTATAAATACCTATTTAGAAGACCTTTATCATTCAGACTTTGAATACACAAAAATGGATTTTTGGCAGCACTTTGAGTCTTCAATTTTTGGGTGAAAACCTAGTTTTTATTCACCAAACCATCCCAATTTTTTGTGAATATTTTATGGAACCCAAATCACTTCTTGTTGATGTTTGTTCTTGTGGATTTCCATCTCTACTACTGGATTGGTAGCTCTTGTGGGATTTCTTGCTGACGATTGCGATCACTTGGGAAGACTTGAGGGTGTACCTAACTAAAGACAGAGTTGCGGTTCTTGTGGGTTCTTACGGGAGTCCATTGTTAATTTAGGTTGCGTCCTATGTGAGTTTGATGCGGTAGATTCATTGCAGATTTTTGTAAGTGTGATGTACGCTGGGAATTGCAAACATTTATAGAAATAAAGGTTTTTCCCTTTGGGGGGATTTTTCCTGAGATTAGTGTATCCAGCAATTTGTGATTATTGTTGATGGGATGATTAATTTATTCACCTAGATGCATATTTTAGGGTTTAATTAATTTGGATCAAAGATTGACATCTAGTTAAATAAGTTTAAAGTTTGTAAATTTGTAAATTAAAATGATAATCAATATCACCGCATTCTCAAATTGGTATCAGAGCAAGTTACTCTAATTTAATGAATGATTTTTTTCACGAATTTTTTGTGATATTAATTTTTTTCTAATCTGATTTTGAAAATTTTTGCAAATTTTTCGATGGAGAACTAATTTAATCGGTTGCTCGTCTTTGATGGAACAAATTATGCCTATTGGAAAGCCCGCATGAAATCTAGTTTAAAGGCTATTGATGAACGTGTCTGGACTGTTTGTGAAAGAAGGCAGGCTCCTCCCACTGTCACCGTCAATAATGTCACAAATCTCAAACCTGTGTTAGATTGGACTGAGGATGAGTTTAAATGGAGTACCTAGAATTCTCATGGCCTTAGCGCTATTTCTGGATCCATCACCCCTGAAGAGTTTTGTCATATTATGACGTGCACCATGTCTAAAGAGGCATGGGAAATCCCCCAATTAACACATGAGGGTACCAACGCAGTTAAGGCATCTAAGTTGCAAAATTTGACCACCCATCTTGAGACAATCACCATGTCAGAGTCTAAATATTTTGATGAGTTTTATTCTAGGTTGTCGAACATAGTTAATACAAGTTTTATTTTATGTGAGAAAATTAAGGAGATGAGGGTTGTTAAAAAGATTCGGATGTCACTCCCATCCCATATTAGTTTTAAGATTGTCGTTTTAAATTCTTTGGTGATATTAAATAGACTTAGGATCGAAGAACTCGTAGGATACCTTCAAACTTATGAGATTGACATTTTTCCCAAAATCGTTAAGCCTAAGGATAGAGGGATTGCTCTTAAGGCATAATCTAGAAAAGGTGAGGAAGTGTCTAGGAAGAAAGAGAGAGTTTGTGAGTCCGAGTCTGAAGGAGAGTTTGATTTTAATGATGTGGCGAGGTTTTCTAAAAAAATTAAAAAGATTCTTAAATTTTCCAAAGAAAATTCTTCCAATAAAAAGATGATTGAGAAAAATAAAAAGAAAGAAGAGGCCAATGAAAATGGTGAAAAAGTGAAAAAGGAAGAAGATGAGAGATGATTTGACTGTGGGGCAAAGGCCACAAAGCGTTTGAATGTCCCAATATGCTAAAGAGAAAGGGCAAGAAAATTTCTATGCCAGACACTCTTAGTGATAGTGGAGAGGAGGTGAATGATTCTGGGGATGATTTATCACATGGTATGTGTTGCCTTTATGGCAAGTCACGTGATCACACACCTATTTTATCCCACGAGGATGAGGACACTTGCGTACATGAGAGCCCCGATGATGATTTGAGTTTTTAGCGTGAGGGTGAAAGCGATCTCCAAAAAGCATTTAGAGATTTATACGCCGAGACCTTGAAGACGAAGAAGTTGAATAAGGAGTTAGGTCTTAAAGTTTTAGATTTGGAGAGAGAGAGAGAGAGAGAGAGAGAGAGATAAGTTTTGAGAGGATTTGAGGAGTCGGCGAGTCAATTTGAGAAAGTGAATGTTTCTTTGAGTGAGTAGAGTATCGTAGTAGGTCGAGAAAAGAGTGAACTTGAATCCCGTGTGTCCCAACTCAAGAGAGATCTCGAACATTCTCGAGAAGTCAAGGTTACTATAGAGGATACATCTAAGAAGGTAGGAAAGATGCTTTTCGAACCCGTTTTGGGAAATATTGAGAGACTAGGAATAGGATATGACGGTGCGTCCACTTCTCATATTGCATTCGAGCCAATTCTCAATTTTGTGATAGATCCATATAGTTGTCAACCCAACCCACCTAGGCGTCCGTTACCCAATAGGAGAGTTAGGCCCGTTTATGTTTGCACCCATTGTAATAAGAGAGGACACCTTAAGGAAATTTGTTTTAAGTTGGGTAGTGTGTCATATAGATTTTTACCACGTGTTCCCACACACGCACCCATACATGATACTTTGCATGATCCTGCACATCATATGAGAGAGTTTGCTGAGAGCAGGTTTAAGTTTTTAGTCAAAACTTCACATGATTTTATGGATGTTTTTCATAGGATTCACCACCTTTGGAAGATTCCTCCGTACCTAATGGTTGAGGTTTAGATTGTTTGCTAACATAGGATGATTTTCAGGATGATATTTTATGCATATTGTTAGTGTGTACCACTTTTTTATTTATTATTTTTCTATTTTGATATATTTTTTGAAAAAATAAATTTGTTTTTGAAAAATTTTGGAAAAATACAAAAAGATTTTTTAATTTTTAAGAAAAATTGAAAATGCCAAAAATATTTTATTTTGATAAATTTTTTGGAAAAAGACAAAAAGATTTTTGTATTTCGTTTTACACCATTTGTGGCTGGACATTTGGGATGACCAAGTCAGAATATCATTCCATATCCATGTGACTATCTAATAATGTTTTTAGACGATACATCATTTCATCCATGTGCTTTATAATGTTTGGAGTCCTTAAGATGAAATTTGAGATTACTTTCTACATATTTGACTCAAGATTTCATTTAATGAACACATGCACGAATTTGTTTGTTTATTGTACTTGTCTATGACATGTTGGTCGAAGTGTTTTCATCTCAATCATGTCTTTAAAACAAACCAAATGCGATAAAACTTGACAATGAAAGTAGTGCACGTAAGAACCTTTGCCATGAGGAATTTGTTCAATTTGAAAAAATGATGAGTGAATATGGGGAAGGGATACGAAAGGTACATATGTACTTTACGATTAAGCCATCGTTTAAATTGAAGCTAAAAAGTGTGGCATTGTAAAAAGTATCCAAGGTCCAAAGCATTTGAAAAGAGACAAAAACTATGGCATTGAAAAAAGTAGCATGGCCAAATTAATTTAGTTTGATATGATCATTCAAAAGAAACGAATTGATTATCAAAATATGATCATTATCTTATATTTGAGGGAGTTTGGTTGGAAATATATCAACGAGTTTGCACATTCTGACAAATTCTTGAAAAAGAATTAAATAGTTTTAGACGTTATTGGCGTGGAAATCATTTTAGACTTTGATTTATTAATTAGATTGAGTTGATGTCATTTGAATTCAACAATTTTTGCACCTAAGGATGATTGTGAAGTTCGTTCGTTAGAAGTATACTTATTCATCGTGCAAATTTGTTATGTATGTTTGAGTTGATTTACCTATTGAATATGTTCACACCCATTCATTTCGTTTCCACGGTTTGGTTATCTTAGTGTAAATTCATGGTGTGAGTTGTTTTAGTAAATTTTCTTTGCTTGAAAGAATTTAAAAAATCATAAAGAGCTTGTGGATTTTTTTTAGTTTATCCTTGTATGATCGTAGTTGATTTATTCATGATGATTTACTTGATTGTAACACTCCGTGTTTATATTTTTGTTTATTCTTTTTCTTGTCTATTTCGGACAAATAAAAAGGGAAAGAATGAATTATGAATTATGGGGGAGTGAGAGTTTACATTATGAGGGAGATTTGAGATTTATAATTTGATTTGCTTTATGTTTATCTCATTTCAAACTAGATACGTCACGAAGGTATTTGCTTTGTTTGTTGTGTGTAAGACTTTTATAATCATTTAGAAAGAACACAAAAGAAGCGTAGGGAAAGCAAAGAGATGTGATTTTAAGAAATTTCAAAGTTGAAGATTTTCGAAGAATTTGAAGACTTTCATTTTTAGTACCCTTTTGATTTTGGGTTGCATGGGAGGGTATTAGAATTGTATTGGCATTTTGATTGATAATCCAGATATTTTTATTTTGTACCGGCATAGACATATAAGGAGATTTATAAGCACATAATTTCCATTGTCCATAGATGTCATAGAATATGTTGTATACCGCTACAATCGTCGAGGGAAGCTCAAGTTCATTCATTCATGAAGATGGATCTTAATTTTAAGCATCTTTAACATATGCGACATGAGGTGTAATTTCGCATAAAATGTGGCTAAGTTTCATAAATTTTTTACTTTAGCATTGGGATACTTTTCAAAAATATTTTTAAACAAAATGAGGCATTTTTTCTAAGTCAAAATAATTGTGTAAGACCTATTGGCTAGCTTTTTAAAATAATATATTCTTGCTCCCATCATTCAAACGGTAAAGGAATATCATTCAAATGACATTGACATGTCATTAAAATGATAGCTTCTAACGACGTGCGATATCGTTTGAAGGGTCGTTCGAATGGTCATTTCTTGTTTACTTCAAACGAACCTATATTGTTTTATGTTTTAACTGGTCATTATTAACGGCATGAGATGTCATTCAAATGACATAGACATTTCATTTGAATGAATTCTAACAACATACATCACCTCAATATTTTTGATCAGCTATAAATACCTATTTTGAAGACCTTTTTCATTAAGACTTTTAGTACACAAAAACTGCTTTTTGGCAGCACTTTGAGTCTTCAATTTTTGGGTGAAAAAACTAGTTTTGATTCACCAAATGATCCCAATTATTTTGTTAATTTTTTTTTGGAACCCAAATCACTTCTCGTTGAAGTTTGTTCTTATGGAGTACCATCTCTACTGCTGGAATGGTAATTCTTGAGGGAGTTGTTTGTTGATGATTGCGGTCACTTGGAAAGAATTGAGGGTGTTCCTTACTAGAGATAGAGTTGCGATTCTTGTGGGTTCTTGCGGGATTCCATTGCTGATTTAAATTGCGGTCTATGTGAGTTTGTTGCAGTAGATTCATTACAGATTTCTGTAAGTGTGTTGCACGTTGCGATTGGCAAACATTTATAGAAATAAAGATTTTGTCCTTTGGGGGGATTTTTCCTGATATTAGTGTATCCAGCAATTTGTGATTGTTGTTGATGGCATGATTAATTTATTAACCTAAATGCATGTTTTAGAATTTAATTAATTTGGATCAAAGATTGACATCTAGTTAAATAAGTTTAAAGATTAGAAATTTGCGAATTAAATTGATAATCGATATCACCGCATTCTTAGTACATAACTTGGGAAGAGTTTTAGACCATTTAGAAAGTTATTTGTGCTCATTAGGTTGGGACTTAGGTTAGGACCAAGAACATTTCATTGAAATTAGGTTTATAAGGTTAGAATACTAAACCTAAAACATATTTGGAACATGGCAGAAACCTAGGAGGCTAAAGAGGGAAAAGGCACTCAATGGAAGGACGATTTTGGGATATGAGGCTTGAATTCTTACATTTGGCCTAAGGTAAGTTTTCATAGTTTAAGACTCTAATTGGGATTTTTTTATAGCAGTAGTAGTTCATTGGATTCTGAACAAATATGTTGATATTTTTATCTTAAACATATGAAAACTAATTTTAGAAATTGTTCATTTAAAAGTTAGACTTTAATATCATAATTTTACATTAGGATAGTTTGATGTGAAATCCTATTATTTAAACCTTGAAATATGTATATGAAATTACTATACTTTAAATCATGTCAATGGATTATGTAAAAGCCCCCTGGCTAATTCGAATATTGAAACTAATTTGAGAGTAAATTATTAAAATTGTGAAGTTAGGGTTCTTAAGCTTAGAATCGAAAATTGGTATTTAAATGTATGTTAAATCATCGAGGATTTATAGAGATAGCTTGGAGATTGATATATTGATGTTTTTACTTCATATTTGAGTGTATTTACGGAAGTAGAACCTTTGGTTCAATTCGTTAGGGATTCGGTGTCTAGGCTCGTAACAGTGGACTCGAAGTTGAAGAAATACGCATTTTTAAGATTTGAGATTTCGTATTTAGGGGGAGTGTGAACGGTAACATTTTTAGGGAATGCTCTTAGGATTTAGAATTTTTTATTATAGATAATTTAATTACAAACCCATGGGATTTCGTATTTTTTGTAACACCTGCCCCGCGACTTCGATCAGTTGGTATGACCAATTGGAATCTGGGCTTGTTGAGATGGATCATAAGTCAAATGTAGGAACCGACGCAATTGAATTGGAGTTTTTATAGCCCAGAGTTAATATTAATATTGTTGGTAGTCGTTCAAACGAAATTCATTGTTGTTCGAACGAGGTTCAAACTACTTTGAACGTCTGAGAGGATGATCGATTTCCCTCACTCTCTGGAATATTCGTTTGAAAGCCACATTCAAACGAAGTGCTCAGTATTCGGATGAAAGTGTACTTCCCATTCGAACAAGGTACTTCTCACTCCCCATTTAACCCTACAATTTTTCTTCATTCATACCTCGTTAGAACCCTCATTCGAACGAGAGGGGATCTCATTCAAACGAGGTTGAAAGTCATTCGAACAATCGAGAAAAATCTAGAAAATTCAGCACTTTTTAATGTACTATCATGACATGGGTCGTCGAATTGGATGATGTGTCGAGATCTCAACGGCTTAGATCAAAACTTTATATAAAGTCTTGACGGACAATTCTATAAAAGGTTGAGTGTAGGGGCATTTGGGGAATTTAGCCCTTTGGATTTTTGGAGTATTTATATGAGGCTTTGGCTCATTTGGGGCATTTTTCATCAATTTCAGCCTCTCTCTCTCTCTCTTTCTCTAGCTCTTAGAGCTCTTCCTCCACTAACCAACACACAACCCTAGCACTACCATCCCTTTACCCAAAACTACCATAGTCTAACCCTTTTCAACCAGATTAAAGCTTGCAAAACCAACCTACAACCTTATTCGACAAAGTTACAAATCCATGGAGATATTATTGGGGGGGTTTGAAAAAGAAAGTAGAAGAAATTATGGAGCTTAAAGGGAGTCGTAATTGGAGCTTTCATAGAGACAAGCTTAGTGGAGCTAATCAACCTCTTTAAGGCCACCTTAGGAGGTGTGGAGATTGCCATCTTCTTCAAAATTTCATCCCTCATTATTAAATCTTCTTTTGAGGTGGAAAACTTTAATCTTATCTTAAGAAGTCTATTTTTACATATTATTGGTCCTATATCTAGAGTTTGATAGAGTATAATGCATATATAATTTAAGAAAGTAATTTCTTATGGTCTGTGTAAATGGCTTATAAATGATTTCAAGACTTTCGAGAAAAATGATATATTTCAAGAAATCTTGATATCTAAACATTTTATGGAGTAAAATATTTGAAATGATATTTCTCTTGTTGAAAATATTATGAACAAATGTCTTAAGGTTTTCTTGTGAAAATTGGGATTTTTTTATAAATAGAGATTTACTCAAGTTTTGAGGAAGTAAAAATAAATTTTAGCTTGAAAAGCATGTTTCTACAAATATTATGAAATTTCTAGAATGAACCATATATTAGACCCATTTAATGGAATTTTTGGACTTAAATCCATCTCCTCATGTATATACTCTTGTAGCATTTTGATGATGAGCATATAACTAGTTTAATGAAGGTTTTAATGGGTTTAACACGAAATAAAGAAAATGAAAATTTCAGCCCTTAAATTGTGTTAAAAGGTGTAGAAAATGTGATAAGTGGGTATTTCTAGATTACGTGTGAAAATAAAGGAAAAATGGTATTTTGTTGTAAAGTAGTCCCCAAAATGCCAAATGATTTCTTTGGTAAAGAAAATAATGAAATAAAGAGATTTTCAACTTTAGAAGTGTAGTACTCCAAAGTGTTAAATTAGTGTTAAAAAGTAAAAAACATTTAAGAAGTTATTGTGTGTAACTTAAAATGTTTTTGGGAAATAACTTTTGTGAAAATGGAGGAAAAGACAAGTTTGGGGACAAATGGGTAAAATGGAAATTTTATGTAAAGTGAAATATTTTTATGAAATAAAAATGTTGGGAAAGGTGTTACACAAAATGGTCCTAAAAGAAAGTGATTTTGTAAATAAAATCAAAGCAAGTGTGTAAAGGACAGTACATGTTGATTTTAAAAGTGTAACACAAGATGGGTTGAGATCCTCGAAATTTGGCTTCGGCCGGTAAAAGTGGAATAATGTGAACATTTGATAAATGTTAAAACACATTAATATAGACTTGGATGAGATCGGGATAATATGAGGGTCTTAGAGCCGGGGGATTAAAGATTCAAAATCACTGGCCAGAGCATATGGTAGCATAGCCAACGGTGTGGAGCTTGTTAAAATCTGCGAATATTTGGAGGATTCCAAGAAAAAGATAATGAAAAATGGAACATGTCGAGAAATGGATTGTGTGGTGAATGTAAGAAAAGACAACCTAACTTGAATGAATTGAATACATGTTTCAGTTGAAATATAACACCTATAAGTAATGTGAGAAATTGGCTAATGTCCGTGAGATAAATAAAATGGTAAAGTAAAGTGATTAAGTGGATAATTAATCAACCTAAAAAGTTTTAACCCATAACTAGCACAAATATATGTTTATGAAAGGTTTAAATGAAAAATAAGTATTTTCTAATACGGTGCTTGCATGTGTTAAAAGGTTATTTTCCAGGAAAATACTAAGACAATATTGGTGTAATTAAGTGGAAAAATTTTGCAAGAAAGTATTTAACCGGGAGCATTAAATCGGGAAATAAATCTCGAGTCAAAAAAGGGGGTTCTTTATAAGATTAAGGTGAATTAATCAGAACAAGTAATGTATTGGAATAAATTGGTTTCTTGCATTAGTGTATATGTACGTACTTATATACACAAAGTAATTTCATGTGCTCGTATGTAAACGTAGTAGAGTCTCTTTTCTGTCATTTGATTCTATATTGCATTGCTTAATTTTTTCACTGGGCATTCAGCTCATTTTCTCCTCTTTGTTACGGTAGGTTGTGTGCGGTTCTATATTTCGAGGGCATTACGCAAGTATGTATTATTTTATTTTGCGTAAGCATCTCTATATGCTTGATTTCTGGAGATGCTTCCCACGAGTCCCTCTCGTAGTTTGATTTAAATTGGAATCGCATGCGAAACAAGTGAAATGTTAATTAATTATAACTGAACTGGCAACATTATTTAGGTTGTCTCATTGTACTTCACACCTAAATTTGGGACGGATTAGATTGACTACGAGTAACCCATAAATTCGGAGTGGGGCGTTACAAATGGTATCTGAGATTTATATTCAAGGTTCCTTTCGAGAGTGGCGTGGTAAGGTTGGTAGTGGATCTTTCGACGTCAATGTGGTTTTGGGTCGGTTATTCCGGATAGATGACGGCTTTGGTTCATGTTATCGACAACAGAGGCAAGGATATTAGCATGATGTCCATTGTGTGGTCAAGTAGCAAGTGGACAAGTTAGTTGTCATTAATAGCTTTCGTGCTTCTAATTTAAACATGTTAGTAATTTGCGAGTGTCTGTGCAAGCCAATAGTAGCGACACTATGATTTTTAGTGTGAGGTGCATTTATGTTAACCCTTAGTGATGTGAGAAGGTCTTGAAAGATGTTAACAAAAGCAAATGATGTTTGTTAAATTAGGGACATGAATTATTTAAATCCAACTACGGAGGATAGGTGGCTATAGTGTCTTGTCTTAGAGATATTGACTTTGTTATAAGGACGCAATAATTTTCTTAGTTTGGTACTTACGGGCAGTTAATAATGATGATGTGATTAGGATAACTTGATCCTTGGGGTAGTATCATGTTGTAATCATTTGACAACTCAGGGGGGCATGTAGACCTGTGCCGATCATCACTTGAGGATGTGTACTCAGTCATAAATGATAGGGTACTATCATCATAGGTAAGTGCCTTAGTAATCATTGATTAAGAGTTATATCTCACAAGATATAACGAGAGTTACTATCCATTTATGTTACATGTGTAACAATGATGGGTTGAAATAACGTGGGAGTAAACCTCAGATAGTCTTACATGACGTGTTTTTAGAAAATATGATGCAACTTTTGAGGAATATGATACCTAGTGACATCGGTAGTGTAGATTCAGAGGCATATAAGTTGTGTATGACATCCCATATCCTACCAAAATCCTTAAGTAGTGTCAATATGTGGTTTGATGCGTGGCTTATGGCATCAGCCATTTGAAAAAAGGTTTTTGGACCTTTATTAGATCTCAAGGAGAGGGTCGTAGGTTAGACCTATGTCAAAGTTTCAAACATAAGGGAGATAATATCATTTTTTAAATGGTGTGGCCCGTCTTGGCAGCCTAAGTTATGACGAAATGTGAGGCGTTTTTAGTGTGGGTATGATTTAAAGAAGTCCTTGAAGTGTCCTTGGGACTTATTGCGTGGGGCGTCATTGAGGAATATGAAATGATTTGTTATGATGTCTTGATGTATTCAATGGTTAAATTCCACCATGTGTGGAGACTTATAGGCTAGTATCCTTGTGAGTACCTAATGAACACAAAATGGATATTAGGAAATCGATAGGATATACCTAAGAGAGAGGATCATAGGTGATGTAATCTCACCAGACTTCTGATGATTGTTACATTAGGGTGTGTTTGGTATCCTTAAAGAGCTAGTCAAATTTAACACCATGGAGTGCTAGTGTTCTAATGATGGTCGTATTGAGGGTCATGTGATGATCCCAGATTATTAGTCAAATTTTTAGAGAGTCGAATAGCGTACGTCCTTGGTACTATCATTCAAATTGGGAAAGTTGGGTGATGTAACCTTCCAAGGGAATTTAGAAGATTATGTCATAATTGGATGTGATTCTTGGTTGTCATAAGATGACTAGTGTAGGAAGTGTAGTACTCGATTTTTATGGGTACTAAGAAATGCATTTGGACTTTATGACGTCATATAGAGATTTGAAAATGGCACCCTAGAAGGGATATCGAAGCATGATTATGATATCGACATGTGCCAATTGTATAAGTTAGAATATCCCTAGAAAGGAAGGGACTATGTCACATCATGGTTATCCAAGGGCGAGGGTTAACCTGATAATTTCTAAATCACAAGTAAAACTGATATTTCTTTCAAAATCTAAGATTGTTTTTCTACTCACGATGTTATGTCCTAAAATCTGAACTAACAATGCTATGTACATACCTTGGTTCTAACTAAAAACTTATCGGTATCTCTATTATCTAATCAATACTATTTCCTTGCTTCATATGAGTCAAGCTGAAACTGTTGATCATCGCCTATAGGTACCTGTGTAAAGTAATTGAAAAGGAATGAATGATCCAAACTTTCCCCAATAGATAATTTTAGTTCTACAACCATGTAAATATGAGAATAGAATAACTGGGTTTGATATGCTCAAAATATAAAACAGTGTATGGTAATCTGAAATAACATGAAATATCAACAGAACTAAACAGGGGTATACTGAAGTTTGCGATATATATGAAAGAATAGTATGGTGGTTATAAACGGTTAAGGTGTTCATCGAGTTATAAACAAGGTTCAGACTATAATACGATAACCCGTAAATTATCATCAATAGGGGCTGTAAATGAGTAGACATGTCGTTATAATATCGCTCAAGGCATAAAATATACTTAAACAGGCAATCCTAATAATTGGGGAATAACGAAATAACTTGGAACACTTAGCTAGAGCGACACTCATATGTAGAGCAAATAACAACAAGGAACAAAACATTAGAGTCCTTCATGCCAATTCAATTTACCTGGGTTTATCGAGACTAATCCCTAGATCATAAGGTATGCTCCTAAAGGTTTTACTCATAATAGTTATAAAATGGCAGGCTATGCTACAAATCATTTGATTGAAACCAAAGTTTAATAACATGCAGGGTATAGTGCAATATGGTAAAACAGTTTAAATCATTGTTCAACAGGATACAGAGGTAGGTTGTCAGGATTGGGCTTGAGTTTCATCAGATAAAAGATTGAATCAATATTCACGGTACGGTTAAACTATCAAAGAGTTCATAAATGATAATACGAGTTCAAGCTATCACATAGTGATATAACAAGCAGTAATGCCAAAGACATAAGTTCAAGGTATAATAGTGAAATAGAATCACCTACCAGTGTTTATAAGCTTTTCGTTGTTATTCATGGATATGTCATTGTTTCAATGGGCTATCACAAAAGACATTAATGAAGCATGCTTAATATATGGGTCTTAAGTGTAGGCAATAAAGTGTCAATGATGTGGACTGATAGTGTTAATTTTTTACACTACATTATGATATCAATAAAGTGTTTCAGAATTCTTTTTTTTTTTTTGTATTGATTATACACATGCATATGAATGAATTAGTGAGACAGAAATAGTCTTTATATGGGACCATTATTAACAACCCACATTTTAGGTCTAACTGAATATGACATTAGTGTCATAGTACAAGGAAGGAATCGTGGTCTTGAATTTATGTAACACCGCGTGACTCACATTAGGGGTTATTTAATTAAGGTAAATAATTAATTATGAGAATTCTAAAGTTTATTTCCTGCCTTATGTTCCTTGAATCAAACCATAAACTAAAATTATTATATAGACCAAGTGGGAGACTGATGGAAATATTTTATCTGTAGGGAAGAATCAATTCTGGCCAAGGGGGAAATGATTCTGATATAGGGGAAATCCGATTTTATCTAAGCCAAATCAATTCTCCCCATATGGCCGAATCAATTATCCCCTTCAGGTGTGCATTCTTCATCCCAGATAAATATACAGAAAATAATGTAACTTCTTACTTATAAATCAAAATTAGACGCGATCAGAGGCTATACAAAGTTAGCTCAGAGGGATACAACTTCCATAAAGATATTTCTTTAGAAACTCAAATGATAAAATGACTAAAATTCCCTTGAATGTGCATTTTATGATGGAACTTTCTCAAAATGCGACCAAACTTCATGCTAAGTACTTTAATACCTACAAAAGCTCAATTACACCTCCTAAAGCATATAAACATACATAAAAGAGGTTGTCTAATTAACTGAGCATAAATATAGGAATTAAGGTACACAAGGGGGCTAAAATGCATATGTAAAAAGGGTAAAGAATGCAATAGTCAAGACGAATCATACCCCATCACTTACAAATTACTAGTTCTTAGCAATAAAATGTAAAGAAACAAGACTACAAGTAAACCACAAGATAGGAGATATGTACAAAAGAGATAAATGCCGCTTTCGCAGACGAACGATTGCATTCAGCATATGCATTGAGCCATTAAACCCCTAAGTTACCCTAGTAGACGAGTGTTGTCTTGTGATGTTTCCTCAAAATATGCCTGATTAATTAAAAAGACAAGCTCAACGATAATGAAAAGGATTTCAACATTTTATTAGCAAGGTGAATGAATTCACACAAAAGTCTGTAGTTATTAACATTAGATTAACTTAAATCACAATTAAAATATTAAGAGTGGGAGGAAAAGCGAACACTTGGAAATAGTTTGGTTTGAAAAAACTTTTATAAATCGGACGATAAACATTAAAGCGTGCATGGTATTCAATCCTCTCTGGATATTACACTCAACAAATAAAAATTATTAAGAACGGGAGGTAAAACACGAGACATGCAGGCATAAAGAGTAAATGTAAATGAAAATAAGGCCCCGCACATGTCATTAATTAAAGAACGCTATATATAAAATGCAAAATATGTAATCTCAACAAATGGATATCGTCATTAAATAAGGTGAAATGCATTTTTACAGATTATCGCAATTATTATGACTTTCAAATCGCGCTCACTTTAGGATCACATAGGACTTTTATAGGGTTGTAGTGTAGGTTTATGGTTGAGGTTATGAAAGAAGGGGATATGTATGGATTCAAAGGTGTTTGGATGTGAAACACTAGAGTTAATGGAAAATTGTGGGCAATTTCAACATTAGAATATGATTTTCATAATAAGCATTGGATATAATCATATAACACTAGAGAGCGTGAAAAAAGCTTATTGAACACTATGTATATAAACAAAATACTTTCTCGTTCTTTTTTTTCCTTCTTTTTCTCTTCTTTTTCTTTTATTTTATTTTATTTTATTTTTCACTTTTTCTTTTATTTTTTTCTCTTTCTCTTTCACATGCTTAATTGAAACCATATAACAAGAACATCATTCAATCCCAATTACCATTCCAAACAAAGGTATTGAAGGTAATATGTATGGTTTATAACTCCAATTTGGAGTTGGTTATGGGATTTGGGGTTATAAAATGAAAGTCTATATTTAGACTCAAAGTGATTGATGAAGGAAAAAATTTAAAGTGAGTTCAAGGTCAATATGGGTGATATAACAAGTGGGACTACGATCCTTTCCTAAATTTTACTCAATTCTTGAGTTAAAACAACTTTGAAAATCATAATCGAGTAACATATTTCGTAAATAAATGATCAAATGAAAGAGTAGTGAGATTACCGACGACTTTAACGTTTTCAAAGAGGATAGAGTAATGTATAAACACTCACAAATGGAGAAAATTCCAATGCTCACTTGGCCTAAGTATATACAATGCAATAAAATATTACCAAGCTATAAAGGCCTTAAACCAAATCAATTAAATAAGAAAAGCGAAAATGCTCATGGGTTTCAAAGTTTAATTCAAGAAGTTTCTCATAATATTAATGATTTGAGGACTAAAGTTATCTATTGGCTTGGGCAATTATTTATTGAAATTTGTCACTGAAAACAAAGGCAAAATGCCTAGCAAAAAATAAAAAAGAAAAAAAATATTTTTGAAAATTTTTAATTTTTTTACAGCAAAGCATGCTTGGAAATAACATATGGTCGAATCAAAGAACTATCAATGAATGGGAACAATAACCCATACCCCCTAACTTAAATGTTGGATTGCCCTCAATGCGAATCAAGAACACAACATAAAGAGAGGAAAAGAAATATATTACCCAAAATGGAGTGATCCCTAATAAGTACAAGTCCAATGATTCTACTAAACATGTTAGCACCAAGCATACACAATAAGTAAAAAGAAAAAAATCGACCTAATATGTACAACCTAAAATTTGAACTTCTAACTAACTATACACTAGAAGTTAAAAAAATTTAGGGTCCACCCAAAACACGATTTGACTTTGAGGAATCAAAGTTGGTCCCTCATTTGAGTGAAGGCTTTACAAAAAAATAGGAATTTCATTTGAACAACGTAAGGCACTAATAAGGCATAAGAAATTAACCATCACCAATTGTTGATGTAAAAAACTAGACTATGTTTACTTTATTAATCATAAATAAATATATGTAAATGAGAGAGAGAGAGAGAGAGAGAGAGAGAGAGAGAGAGAGAGAGAGAGGGGGGGGGGAGGGGGGGAGGGGGAGAGAGAGAAGGTTTTTAAAGTGGTGCGGCTATAAGGGAAAGCCTACGTCCACTGTGTTTCTTATTGCCTTGTATTCTGTCTTGCCTCTCTTGTTTGGAATGACTTGAACGTGCATTTGATGAAAGGATTCAAATGTATTTATAGTCAAGTAAGGAGATAGAGAGATGGAATATTAATGGATGAAATTCCTTTATAAATTAGGCATTTACGTCAGTATGTAGCATCCATAATGCTCTTGGTTATTGGCATTCTGCTGATCAATTTGCTTGTCCTTCCCACTATTGGGAAGCCTTCCTGGAGTTGGTCGACATTCTTCATGTTGGTTGGCCTCCTAGGTCTTGGTCGGCGATGCTATGACTTACTGACTAGGATTCTTGCCCTGTAGGATGACATGTGTCTGTCTCTGGTTAGTCCAAGTTAGTGGATAATTTTGGTATCAATAGAAGCCCCCAATGTTTCATGCTTGATACTTGGTTGAAAGTGTGGAGCATTTAGTCTTGATTATAGTTAGGGATACATTTATGATGCTCAGTCGGTTATCGACTTCCCAGACTTGTAAAATTTTACCAGTATTGGTGGTGGTGCATGTTGCCAATGGTATTTTTGTAAATATCCTTGATTACAGCGAACCGCCTCAGGGTAAATACGTCTTTTTTGTATTGTCGCTATAATTTCAATCATCGTTTCACTTTAATCATTACGTTCACTAGTTTTTAAGGAAATCTATAAAAGGTGGTAAATTTACCGGTGATCTCTTTACTCCAAACCATCTAAGTTTTGTTGCTACCCATGGGATTTCGTGCGATCGTTCTTCCTTTATTTTAGTTCTTGCTGAATCCTTAATCTTTTGTAATAATCCTTTCCTTTTCTTCTTTTCTTCATATTGAATCATGGTTTACGTTGTTATCTCTCTAGATGAGTTTAGAAAGTAATGGAAAATACCATACTGGGTATACTTAGAGTTACTTAGTCCCCCTGTAGATGTTTTCTCTTTGTCTAAAGGTCATTGGATTCCTTCCTTATTTATAGCTGAATGTGGATTCACTTTCCCCCAAATCATTTTTGCTTAGAGTTTTGTCAATACTTTAATATTGTTTATGTTGTTAATATGTTACCTAATATTTGTAGTTTGTTTGATTGCAGTTGAGAGGAAACGAAAGTGTCCCAAGGAGGATGATATTAAACTTAACGAGCTCAAGTTTCTCTGGGGCATCCATCAAAGAATTGGTGAGGAGAATATTAGGTCGGCCTCCTACTTGTTGAAGTACAAGAGCTCTATCACTTCCTTTGTAGCCCGACCTTCAGCTGTTGTACCATCTATTGTGCTTGACTTGGATAAAGACCCAATTTCCACTTCCTCTATATATGGTGGTGGTGAACCTACTGTTGGAACCTCCTCTTCCTTCGAATCACACATTCCTCTCTCAGAGATCATGAGAAAAAGGAAATTTTCCAATCTTCTTAAGGATGCTACTGCTGCTAGCACCCACAAGCTTGTGGATGTCGGGGCCACAAAAAAGAATAATATTGGGAAAAGTCCCCAGACAACAAGGGAGAGAGTCTCTTTTAAAACGTTAAAGTCCTGGTGCCAAGCAGGTTGAAGAAGTTATTGATGACGACTAATAAAACTTGGTCGATATGATTCCATCTGGTGTTGGCCATGGTTCTTAGCTTGGCCAGGAAATTAATTAAGTCTGGTACTCTTCCAGACCATGGGGGTGATACTACTTCTATGCCCCGACTAAATATATCTAAGAGTGCTTCTCAAAGCCTTGCTCTGGTGAGAGCTTTTTCTTTATGCTTTATTTGTGCGTTATCTTCTACTTCCTGTGCTAACTTTATTTTTCTTATATACATTTCCTAGTTGATTTCAACCAGATGTTGGAAAAGGACGATGCTCTTCGTTCTTCTTCGGATGATGTGTAAGAGGTCTTTCATGGTCTTAAATAATCTTTGTTGGAGTCTTAACAAGCCTTGGTATAAGGACACAAATATCCAATTGAGTCTTATGTAGTGTTGGCTCAATTCCGGACAAAAACATTTGAGTCATAGGATAGTCTTCATGTTGTAACCTTTTAAGCCTATGACAAGTGTATACAGAAGATGTAGCGATCAGAAATTGAAGAATATATCCTTGCCGATATTCTTGCCAAGTTTCACGTCATCAACATGTGGATTCCAATGTCTCCTAAAGGTATGAATGCATTAATATATATATATATATATATATATATATATATATATATATATATATATATACGAGCTTGGAAATTTATTTTTGGTGTTAGTATTATTTTGTTAAACTTTTTTTGAATTCATAGTTCTAAAGATTTTGTTCTCGGACACCTTTCCGTAGAAAAATCATATCAAATCCAAAAAAAATCAGAAAAATACGAAACTGGCGGCCACGCATTCGTATCGAAATTATCTACAATCATGAAAGGTAGTTAGAACAACAATGATTCTCGTTCGAATGAGATCCAAAGTCATTCGAATGAGATTTCAGACGAGAATTTTCTTTTCGTTTTGACTTATCGTTAGAAGTGTCGTTCGAACGAAAATGTCGTTCGAACAAAATGGCGGGAACAGTTTTTTGACAGTTTTACCCCATTTTCCCACTTTTTTCCCACTATCTTTTTGCCAAATAAATATACTTCAGGACCAGACTTTTTTTTAAGACTTTTTCACACATCTAAGATAGTTTTTGAGAGAAAATTCTTCCAAGGAAAAGTCCCCTTGATTTTTGTTAAAATGTTTTAATCCTTAGAATAAAATGAAGGTTTATACACCCATAGTTTGTTTATTCCAAGTTTCTTCATATATATCTTTGTTTGGAGTGTTTGGCACCAAATTTTTCTCTACACCTCAAAGAAGAGAAGTTTGGGTTTACTTCTACATCCCTAAAATAAGAAGAATTATTTTTGTTGCAATGTTCTCACATGGTGAAATGCACCATGTGTGGTTAACGGTTGTTTCCAAAAGCTTCATTGGTGGATTCCAAGGTTCTGGTGGACTCCGGGATTGTCGGCTAAGCAGATATTGATACAAGAAGACGCGACAGGGGCTTGAAGGGAGTCGAGTTGAGTTGTGTAAGTCATCTATCTTGTATTTATAAAATTTCATACTTAGTGGACTTAAGGCTAGGGGTCATCTGAGGTTTTTCCCGTTGTGGGTTTTCCTCGTACATCGCGGCGTAGCGTGTTGTGAATTTATTTTATCTTACAAAATCACCTAGAATGCATGCTTATGACTAAAAGATAAAATATTGTTTAATTCACTACTCTTGTTTAATCTGGTGCTAAGGAAAATTTCTACGACTTGTATTAAATTGATTTTGGGGCTTAAAGTAAAAATTCACAAATTTGATTTTTAGTATAATTTAAATTTTGAGAAAATTAAATTTTTTTTTACTTTAGTTTTAATTTGTGGAGAAATTAATTTTTAGTTTATATAGTTGTTTAGTTGAACCATCTATATTCTGCACGTGTTAGGAAATTAATCATGTTTAATTGAAAGATGAATTTTTTAAATTGGGGTCCAATCATTTTCAAATTGGTATCAGAGCCGGAGCGCTAATTTATCGCATTAAAGATCCATTTGTTGGCTTTTATAATTTTTGTGCTCCTTGTATTTTTAGGTGGTTCATTTTTTACTCACTCTCATTTTTGTTTTGTATCTCTCGATGGGACGTCTTAATGATAATTTGTCAATTTCTAATGATAATGAAGTTTTTGATATTCGAGAGGAATTTAATGGGCTTAATAAGTGTAATGAAAAATTAAGAGAATTAAATTTGAGATTTGCAAAAAGAATTAAGTTTCTTGAAAATGAAAGTTTATGTTCTAAATCTAGAATTGAACTTTTACAAACCTCACTATCTCAAAAAGATATTTTTCGTAAAAAGCTCATAGACATAAATTACAAATTTAATATTTTAGAAATGTCCAAGAAAGAGAGTGATAGTCAAGAAAAGACTCTTAGGGAGAAGTTTGCTCACATTGAGGGGGAACGTGATAAGCTTCTAGGAGTTATAGTAAATTTAAAGAAGGAGTCCCATAAATTTGAGGAATCTAATTTATTACTTGAGTTCAAAATTTTAAAAATGAAAAATGATTTACAGGACTCAAGTAGTTGTTATAATGGTTCTAGCTCATCATATTCTAATGCTTACTAATCTAAGGCTAAGACCATTGTTTGTTTTAGATGGTCTCCAAGAACGTTAGAAAATATCACACCTTAGGTCACTTTCCACAAGTTTACACGTATTCGGATTGTGGTAGGAAAGGTCATCTTAGGTCCTTTTGTTTTGATCTTAGAAGATGTTCTAGGAAGTTTAAATCTAGTATTTCCTTTGTTTCCAAATTTCGACATTGTAGATACACATCCATTTGGATTATGAAATCTCTTTTAGAGGAACTAGATGTTAGACTTGTTAATTCTCGCATGCTCGCACATGACCCCCCACATGTTATATCTTATGGGTGATGGCTTGCATGTTTGCATACTCTAGTTATTTCTGCTTCATATCATATATCCTTGCTAGTTGTATGCATGTTTAGTCATTTTCTAGTCCATGATTAATTATCCATGCCTTACTAGAATTATGACTTGTTTATCTTTTGCATTATATTCTTTTCATTTTTGTTTGCATTATATGAAAAATACAAAAAAAAATTGTCACTTGTATTTTACTTTTGTGAGTTATTTGAACATAATGAAAAATACAAAATGATTTTTGTTTGTCTTTTGAGTTATTTTTGTTTGGTTTATAAATCTGAAAAACTCAAAAAGATTTTTTGTGTGTGTATTTTAGTTTGACACACCTTTTGTGGCATATGTTTGTGTTTGAATCCTATATTTTCGCTTCCATGTGACAAGAACTTTTGGTTAAAATTCTAATCCTTAAAATGTTCTTTATCATGCTTACATGGAGTTTTTTAAGTTTGGCTTGCTTAATGGATTAGCTATTATATGCCTTTTCACACACATTCACGAGCTTTTGTGAATCTTAACCTCACTTGTATATTTGAGTTTTGTGAGTTGTTCCCCTACCAATATAGTTATCTACATATTATGTGACCTTGGAGGACTAGTGCATGTTAAAATCCGTTGCACGTGAGCTTATTATGTGTTTAAAATTTTAATATATGATATGTGCACGGGGAAGGGCTCTGAAAGGAAACATCATCCTTTCCGAGTAAGCCACTGTTTGCTTGGACCTAAAAGAAATACGTGGTCCAAAGGCCTAAAAGAATAATGGCATTAAAAGAAAATATTTGACAAGGCCTATTTGGTTTTGTTGATTTATTTATTCAAAAGATTAAAATAATATGCTTATATTTAGGGAGTTTGCATGGATTGTCAACGGTTTTGCACAATGTCCATTTATCCTAGTTGTACTTTCAATGTCATGACTCTATTTGTTTGTAGAATCATCAACATGCTAGGCTTGTATGCATCGTGTTTGTTTGTTCAATGAGTTCAATCTATATTGCCACATAAGGCTCATTTTGAATGTGATACAGTTTTTCAATCAAATGAGAACTTCGTGAACATGTTTAAGTGATTGGGTTTTAATTATTTAGTATCTAGTTCACGCCCTGTCACTTACATTTCCATATGACACATTAATGCCATAAGAGTGTGGAAAAATCATTGTTAATGCAAAAATTCTCCATCTACGAGGACCAATCAGAAAAGGATACATGTCATCCTACGTGGCAATATTCGACACCCAGGAGAGTTGGTCGGCATCCGAGGAGTGTTATTCGGCACCCGAGGAGAGTTGGTTAGTACCCGAGGGGAATTAGTCGACACCCGAGGAGAGTTGGTCGGCACCCGAGGAGAGTTGGTCGGCCCCCGAGGAGAGTTGGTCAGTACCCTAGGAGAATTAGTCGGCACCCGAGGAGAGTTGGTCGGCCCCCGAGGAGAGTTGGTCGGCATACCAATCAGGAAGATCAAAGAATAACTATGCATTTAATGTCCATTAATGAAGATGATAGTGCATTTAGTGAGCCTTAATGTACATTTATACTGTATTAATAGATGACAACACATAGCATACCAAGAAATTCAACAATTAGATTTGTTGAATGTAGACATAAATGTCTACATACAATGAATCTCTTTATCTCCCATCACTATAAATACATGTATCCCCTTAGCCAACAAGGGGGAGATCCAGGAGAACCAAGAAACCAAGAAACACCATACACAAGATACACATCCTTTCTCTCTCTACACCTTATGGTGCTATTGTAAACCCCTGGGAATAAAATAACAGTGGACGTAGGCTTTATTCATAGCCGAACCACTTTAAAAAAATTTGTCTCTCATGTGCTTGATTGGATTGTTTTTATCTATTTATCTGTGATCATAAAAATGGGATTCGGTTTAGTTTTTTGCATCAACAGATTGGCGTCGTCTGTGGGAACGTGTTACAAGCATTGTTCTCCATCAAAAGCTAATTTTTTATTTTCTCTACGTATAATCAATTATATATACATTTGTTGATTCAATCATGCTTTTTATGTTTATATACATAAATTAATTGTCCAATTTTTATCTGCAAAATATTGCATATCATGATTTTAAAATCATAACTGTTAGATTAATTCTTATTTAGAAATCTGAAAAATAGTGGATTTCATAAATCATAACTTTTTGCTTGATTCTCAAGTTTCAATTTTATATCATGGAATAAATATTTTAAATGATTACATATACCAATATATATGACGGTGGTAAGATTTGATAATTTTCATTATAAATTTTGTAAGATCTTTGATGTCTATTCAAATTCCCATCATATTTTTAATCAGAGAATGGGAAAAGTTAAAATCAAGAACAATTTCTCTCTCTCGATAATCACAATTCTGACCCATATCTGCTTCAAAAGTTCTCATCAATTTGATTCATAAAAAAAAAAATATATATATATATATATATATATATATATATATGTGTGTGTGTGTGTGTGTGTGTGTGTGTGTGTGTGTGTGTGTGTGTGTGTGTGTGCGCGCGTTTATATTCAGTGTTAGACAATTTTCATCATGAACGTTAAGCATCTATGACTCTTCTTGAAAATGTTCTAGGCAAACACGTTTATGTAATGAGTTACATCAAGGAAAAAGATTTGACATATGTTGATTCACATTTTCACATCTTCTACAAGGGAGTAAAAATTCAAAACCATTATTTTTCCTCTTGGATATTGATCATATTTTCTCTTAGATCTGATGATTTCTATTGGTTATCTCTTAGATCTAAGAATTTTGATTTGTTACGATTTATTAATTATGATAAAGATTGATTTATTGGTTCGATGATTGATTTTTGGTATAATTTTTGTAATGATTTTTATCATCCGCCGTATTTTTTATCTCCACGAATGGAAAATAGGAAGGAAACCCAAAATAACCTTCTTTCTCCTGAAAAATCTTTACCCACTTTCGTAAAGAAGATGAAAAATGAACAGTCGCTCAAGAAAGGGCAATGGAGAAACTTTCCCAGGAAGATGAAGAAATTTTGGATTTATTAAATTCATATCAATCGTTTTGACTTCAACCGTCTACAGCAACAAAAATAATGAAACTGGGCGGCATAAAAAAAATAACCGGATGATCATCCACCTCACAACTTGGTTCGATTTCAGATCAACAAAAAATTTTAATCCCAGGATTATATTACTCTCCGATTCAAAGTCAGCCTGCCTTGGGCTCAAAGGTCTCATGAATCTGCAACTACTGTTTAGCATCAATTGTGTGAGGATGAAAAATCCGGAAGAAGGTCGCCGGATGAGTATTTCTGGTCAGTGAAAAACTATGTGAATTTTTTCTCTACTTAATCGGAATAAAGAAGTAATCTCCTCGGTATATCTCATTGATAAGTATTGTTGGTCGGCAGCATTTTTGTTGGTCGGAGCCATCTACTGTTGGTCGGCGACATCTGGTTGTTACCCGACCGAAATTTGTTTACCAGACCATTTTTGTTGGTCGGTGGTAGGCTGTGAAGATCCATCAGCAACATTGGAGTAGATCGGCAACACCTCGGTGGTTGTTTTAAAACAAGAACATCTGGTCGACATCTACTTTTGATAACAAAGAAATAGTTGGTCAATAACTTAAAAGGCCAAAGTTGATCGGAAACAAGTTTTAGCCAAATCAAAGGCTTCTCAATCGTATGTACATGGTCGGCAGATCAAAACGAAGGCATTTGTGACACCCCGACTAATTAAACACCGGGTAGCTACTCCTTTATAAAATTAATTCAAAATGCCAAGTTGGCTCAGTTAATAGCATCACTGTCGAAAACATTTTAAAGATTACTAACCACCTAGTATTTAAAAAGTAAGTGCCAAATTTTATTAAATCTGATTAACATGCAACAAGAGTAATGAATAACTAAATAACACCATTCACCATACCGAAGTAAAAAGAATAACCATCACAATATGTAAATAAAACCTGGAGGAAAAACTCCTCAATACAAATCCCACAACTGATAAGTAAACTGAAATAAATAACTAAAACTGAATACTGAGCAATACATGCTAGAGTCTGAAAACTGAAATGTAAAAGATGCTCTAAATAGGAATGGGCAACATGCCCTACAACTGATAGATAGTGACTCTGGAATCCAAAAGATGGAAGCGTCTATGAGCAAATCCCTGTAGCTTCCACAACCAGCTACAGCACGTCACCCGAATGAGAATCCTATGCTTGGTGTCCTTGTGGCTGGGCACCTAAAATGGTTTTACAAGAAAATATATTTGAAAGCAAATGGGTCAGAGCCCGAAAGTGGAAGTTATTTTAAAAACCTGCAAGTGCTTTAAAAACATTTAAAACATTAAATGCAAAGTACATGTTAGGACGTACACTCGCATGATATTCTCACCTCTCGTCTAACTGTGCACTCCTAACGTAAGTACCCATCTATATCGACCCATACTACTAGCTAACTGACAACATACTAGCTAGACTGCCAAAGGTTCTACCCATATTACTCGGTTCCAATTAACATAACAACGCTCGTAATTAAATAGAGGTTTAACGTAAACTCAGTTACTAAATATGCCATTGATATAACTAACAGCTAACTCATTATATATCTCGAAACAATACCGGAATGTTTTACAACATTAACATGAGGATTTCCATTAAATAAATGTATATTATTCATCACATAAATATACGATATAAGCACCCCGCAATCTAAGCTGTAGTGCACACATACTCTGCTATCCATCCCGGTACATCACGTACATAAGGATTACATATTCCGAATCTCTCAGGAATAGTTTACCGATAACAACATCACAAATAATGGAGGCGAACACAGTCACCATCACATGGGTCACGCACATACCTACGCTCCCATGGTCAGCGGACTTATTAATATCACAATAAGTCTTTCAATGACCTATGTTCATCAAGGTACCAGTCTATATCCCCCCCGTAGGCACACAAGGATTAGAGGGTCCTAAGCGAACGAAACCTCCCGTGATAGCAAGTATGGTAGGTATGTCATACATACAATCCATATATCAATACTAAGTAAACACACTTCTTAGTAATACCGTATTATATTCGTAGTACATATTGCACTCTCGTACTAATTATAATTATCACAACTTATCTCATTCCGGTTCATAATTATACGTGCCATAATTTATCCTCACATCGTAGTAGACACTCACGTCTCAACCCAAATGGTTCATTGAATATAATTCTAGTATATGATTCACTCCTCTCAATAACCCAAAAATCCCAAATCAATCACTATATCATCAAAGGAATGCTAACTCTACCCTTGAACCAGCTTCCGGAACTCCAAAAGTCAAAACAGTCCAAAAAGGACCCAACTGTCAACTCGTTAGAAGTCTCGTTCGAACGAGTTTGGACTGTCAGGTCGTTAGAAGTCTCGTTCGAACGAGACTGTTCGAACGAGATCCCAATTCGTTCGAACGAACTGACCCTTCTAACGATATCTCGTTCGAACGAGATATTGAACGAAAACCCCACTCGTTAATAACGACTGGTCAACTCGTTAGAAGCTCGTTCGAACGAGCTCGTTCGAACGACCTGGGGACTGCTTCTAACGAGATGCCAGTTTCGGCCCAGATTTTTCCCCAATTCGTTTTTCACCATTTATAACACTTCTAATCTCTCCCAAAGTCCATCCTAACAACGTTTTAGGGTCTATAATCAATACTAAACATATATAGTCACATCCTAACATGTTTCTAAGGGATCAATCCATCCAAATATTAATTTAATTTACACCTTTCTACACTTTTTCCAATTATCTCAAGAACATGAACCCTAACTACATATCATCATCAAATCCCAGAATTTAATTCGTTTTCTTTCCTTCTAATCACAATTATAATAAGGGAAATCATTTACCTATCATACTACATGAAATTCTCTTCACAATTTTTAAGTTCTAAACCTCAAACTACATGGGTTTTCATTATCTTCCAAGAACAGTTGAAATTTATCAATTTCTAACATGGAGGAAACATTCTACGAATTTAAATGCGATTAAAACACTTGCCTTGGTTTGATTTCTGGTTTGGTGTAGGTTTGGTGAAGATTCTGCAGAGTTTCTTCTCTCCCAAGCTCTATCTCCAATGGTGGCTCAAGGTGGCTAGGGTTTTGATTTGGGGAAACTTAGAAAACCTAAATGACAACCTACGTAGCCTTCTAGGTTAATATGGGTTGTCTAATGGGCTTAATGGGTTAATATCCACATCAGATTTAATCTCTAATTTTCGTCACTTTTAATTCCTCAAAATGTAAAATTACCAAAATACCCTTTAAGTTACCGGTATGGCCTAAAAATACCCCGGGACCCAAACTATACCCCCGGCTAGTGTTTTCTGACTATCTCGACCCTTCCGGATGCGATGGCGCACTCAAAACGACCATACGGATTATAGATTTTAAATTCACTTTTAATATCAAAATATTATACCGTGACGCGGCGGTCCCACGCGTCTCAACAAAATTTCTAAAATGCCGTATATAAATCCCACGACAAATTTTATAATACCAAGTACATATATAATCATATATGCACATACTCAAATACCAATTCGCATCACATTAGTATTATTATTGACCCGGATTAATTTCCAATTAATACGCATTTAATTAATTAATCCCAAAAATAAATATAGCCAAAAGTACGGGGTATTACATACTTCCCCCCTAATAACTGAATTTCGTCCCGAAATTCGAAACTAGAAAGTACCTGCTAAAAACAGCTCTGGATAACGCTCGCGCATCTCATCCTCGCGCTCCCATGTTGACTCCTCCACATTGTGATTTCGCCACTGAACACGCACTAACGGGACTATCTTTGACCGCAGTTTCCTCTCGCTTCGGTCCAAAATAGCGATTGGCCCCTCCTCGTAGGAGCTATCCGGCTGGAGATCGATGTCCTCCACAGCAATGTGAGAATGAGCCAAATTATCTCTAAGGTATTTCCTCAGCGAGGAAATATGGAACACGTCGTGAATCCGATGCAAGTGCTCCGGTAGTCCAAGTCTATACGCGACGGGTCCGATCCGCTCAATAATAGGAAACGGCCCCACATATCTCGGTGCCAATTTCCCCTTCTTCCCGAATCGCATAATCCCCTTCATCGGAGATACCCTGAGCAGAACCTGGTCCCCCACTTGGAACTCCCTGAAAAACCTCTTTGCATCAGCATAACTCTTCTGCCTGTCTTGAGCTACCCAAATGCGATTCCGAATCAACTCAATCCTTGCCGAAGTATCCTGAATCACTTCCGGCCCAAGTAGTTTGTTGTCCCCCACTTCCAACCAACATGCTGGGGAACGACAAGGCCTACCGTACAATGCCTCAAACGGAGCCATGCCAATCGTGAACTGATAGGAGTTGTTGTAAGCAAACTCCACCAGTGGAAGATACTGCTCCCATCCACCCCCGAAGTCAATAATGCACATGCGTAGCATGTCCTCCAACATCTGATTGGTGCGCTCTGTCTGCCCATCGGTCTGCGGATGATAAGCCGTACTCAATCGCAACTCCGTGCCCATGGCCTCCTGGAAACTCTCCCAAAACCTCGAAACAAATATCTTGTCTCTGTCAGACACGATATTCAGGGGCACACCATGAAGTCTCACAATCTCTGAGATGAAGAGCTGGGCATACTGTCCCGTAGTGTAGTCAGTCCTTACGGGTAAGAAGTGAGCGACCTTGGACAATCTGTCCACAATTACCCATACGGAGTCATGACCCCTCTGCGACGTAGGCAACCCCGTGATAAAGTCCATGGATATGCTCTCCCACATCCACACCGGAACCTCCAATGGCTGTAGCAATCCTGCTGGTCTCTGATGGTCCACTTTTACAAGCTGACAAGTGGCGCATTTCGAGACAAACTCAGCGATATCTTTCTTCATACCGCTCCACCAATATTGCCGTCTCATGTCTTGGTACATTTTGTCCCCTCCGGGATGTACCGCGAACCGTGAGCCGTGCGACTCTGCCATCACATCGTGCCGCAATTCTTCCCCTTTCGGAACTACCAATCTCCCATTGAAGCGCAATCCCCCGTCTGAGCTAACGGTATAGGACTCGGCTCCCTCTGCTAGCAATCGAACTATCTGCTCCTGGCAGAACGTGTCATTAGCCTGTGCCCGTACAACCTTCGTGACAATCTGTGGTGTAACGGTCATCACGGACATGAAAGATCGGGCCACTGCATCCTGGTGTCCCAATTCCTTCCACTTCGCCTTCCACACCTCTGCCACCTCGTCTGCTGGCCTACGGCTTAACGCGTCTGCTACCACGTTAGCCTTACCCGGGTGGTACTGGATGTCGAACTGGTAGTCTTTCACAAACTCAAGCCACCTACGCTGCCGCATATTCAATTCCTTCTGCGTGAACAGATACTGTAGTGACTTGTGGTCCGTGAACAGCTGAAACTTCTCCCCCAAAAGATAGTGCCTCCAAATCCGTAAGGCAAATACCACTGCCGCCAACTCCAAATCATGTGTGGGGTAATTCTTCTCATGAGGCTTAAGCTTACGGGAAGCATAAGCTATGGCCTGTCTCTCCTGCTGCAACACACCTCCCAGTCCTTGCAAAGACGCATCGGTGTAAACCAAATACTCAACTCCCGGTCTCGGCAACGCTAACACAGGTGCTGAGGTTAATTTATCCTTCAACTCATCGAATGCTAATTGACAAGCATCACTCCAGATATATGGCACACCCTTACGAGTAAGATGTGTTAAAGGACCTGCTATCTCTGAGAAACCCCGAATAAACCTCCTGTAGTATCCTGCTAAACCCAAGAAACTACGAATCTCCGTTGGTGTCGTGGGCTGTCCCCACTCCCTCACCGCTGATACCTTCCCCGGATCGACAGATATTCCCTGATCGGAAATAATGTGACCCAAGAACTGGACCTCCTTCAGCCAAAACCCGCACTTCTCATATTTTGCATACAGCTCGTTCTGACGAAGTGTCTGCAAAACCAACCTCAAATGCTCGGCGTGCTCCTCCTCTGTCTGAGAGTAAACCAGAATATTGTCAATGAAGACAATGACAAACTGATCTAGGAAATCTCTGAACACCCTGTTCATCAAGTCCATAAACACTGCTGGAGCGTTGGTTAAGCCGAAAGGCATAACCCGAAACTCATAAGAACCATATCTCGACAAGAACGCAGTCTTCGAGATATCCTCCTCCCTGATACGCAACTGATGGTATCCCGACCTCAAGTCAATCTTCGAGAAGAAAGAAGCTCCTCTCAACTGGTCGAATAAGTCATCGATTCGAGGCAACGGATACTTATTCCGTATCGTGACCTTATTCAACTCTCGGTAGTCCACACACAACCTCAGTGAACCGTCCCTCTTCTTAACAAATAAGACTGGAGCGCCCCAAGGTGAGGTACTCCTACGAATAAAGCCCTGCCCTAACAGCTGCTCTATCTGATCCCGTAACTCTCACATCTCAGCTGGAGCCATACGGTACGGTGCACGTGCTATAGGTCTCGTACCCGGTAGCAAATCAATAACGAAGTCTATCTCTCGACTGGGTGGTAAGCCTGGTATCTCCTGAAACACATCCGAGTACTCCCTGACAACCGGGATCGAATCTAAAGGAATAACAACCTCCTTAGAGGTATCCTCCTCTATGTAATACAGATGAGCGGTCGATCCTCCCTCTGGGCGAGGCATCGCCACTACAAACATCTCTTGCTCCGGAATGGCAAAAACAATGCTCCCGCTGAAGCAATCAATCATGGCCCTATATGCTACGAGCCAATCCATACCGATGATCACATCGTGAACATGCATGTCTAACACTAACATGTCTGCAGGCAATACCAAACCACCAACCTCTACCCCGACTCCCCGGCATATAAAGAAAATAAGTGACCCACTTCCCAATGGTGAGTCGACACACGTCACTGTGCTCTCTGCCGTAGCTAACAATCCTAAAGCTTTCGCGAAGTGTGTAGCTATGAAACAATGTGTAGCACCCGTATCAAATAACACCCGACCCATAGTGCCATGGATAGGAAACATACCCTCGATCGCGGGCGGTGCCTGTGGAACTGCAGCCTGGTGAACGTTGTAGACACGTCCATACTGTAGCTGCCCCTGTTGAGCTGGGACTGCTGGAATGGGTGGCAAAGCTGCCATCTGTGGCTCCTGGCGAGCACCCTGCTGCTGCTGTTGTGGGGCCCTGCCCCTATCAGGACAATCCTGCTTCTCATGGCCAGTCTTGCCACAAGTAAAGCACTTCCCTGGGAAGTTCCCTCCCCTCTGCCCCTGCTGTCCCCGGCCCTGGTGGCCGTTACCATTCCTCCCTTGGCCCTGCTGGCCCTGATGGAACTGCTGCCCATTCTGCCCCTGCTGGCCCTGATGGCCGTTTGGACCCTGATGGCCCTGGCGGAAACCTCCCTGTCCCTGCCTGTAGTTCCCTGACCGGAACCTCTTATTGTCCCCCTGCTGGTTACCCTGCTCAGTCTGTCTCTGCCCCTGACCGGTCTGTGCCCCGCTGGCACCATGTCCTCCAGTCCTGCCCTGATGGCTAGACTCCCCTGACCGCTTGCCCTCGGCCATATGAAAGCGGTGGTCCTGGCAGTGTAGTAATGCAGCGTTAACCACATCAGAATACGTGGCCAACGATAGGTTCCCTAGCAGATGCTGACGGATCCTCCAATTCAAGCCGTCAGTGAACTTCTCTATCTTCTTCTTCTCTGTTGGAATCTCGTCTGGAACGATATTCAACAGGTTAGTGAACTCGGCCTCATACTCGGCCACTGTCTTGACCTCCTGCTTCAAACTCATCAGTTTCCTCCTCATCTCTGTATGAACTGCAGACGGAAAGTACTTGCGGTCGAACCGCACCCAGAACTCCTGAATCGTGAGGGTATCCCTCTCCTCCGCGGTGGTAATGGACTCCCACCACTGCAGTGCAGATCCAACTAGCTTGAAAGTAGCTAGCACCTGCTTCTGAACATCTGTGCACTCATGCATCCTCAAATGCCTCTGCATGTCCTTCCTCCACTGGCTCGAGACCACTACATCTGAGCTTCCAGCAAACTCTGGCGGATGCGCTTTCTGAAAAGCGTCTCGTACACGCTCCCAAGCAGACGGGAATGCATTAACCTGTACTGGCGCGGCAACCGGCGCCTGCGGTGGTGCCTGCTGAATCACGGCAATCGCAGCATTTACCGCTTGGGCTACTATAGCAGCAACCTCAGCGGCGTTCAACATGCCCTGAACTGGAGCGGGCTGTGGTTCGGGCGTGGCATTCCTGGGAACTCGTCGTGCACGTCGTGGAGGCATCTGAAATAAGAACAAAGTTTATAAGTTCACGGTTTATAAACTTAACATAGCTGAAGAACGAAGCATAAACAAAAGAATACAACAGTCCTAAAATATAGGGCTCTATATCAAAGAAACGTAGCGGAAACATAATAGCCGTACAGATCCAAAAGGACACTAGAACCTGATGCTCTGATACCACCTGTGACACCCCGACTAATTAAACACCGGGTAGCTACTCCTTTATAAAATTAATTTAAAATGCCAAGTTGGCTCAGTTAATAGCATCACTGTCGAAAACATTTTAAAGATTACTAACCACCTAGTATTTAAAAAGTAAGTGCCAAATTTTATTAAATCTGATTAACATGCAACAAGAGTAATGAATAACTAAATAACACCATTCACCATACCGAAGTAAAAAGAATAACCATCACAATATGTAAATAAAACCTGGAGGAAAAACTCCTCAATACAAATCCCACAACTGATAAGTAAACTGAAATAAATAACTAAAACTGAATACTGAGCAATACATGCTAGAGTCTGAAAACTGAAATGTAAAAGATGCTCTAAATAGGAATGGGCAACATGCCCTACAACTGATAGATAGTGACTCTGAAATCCAAAAGATGGAAGCGTCTATGAGCAAATCCCTGTAGCTTCCACAACCAGCTACAGCACGTCACCCGAATGAGAATCCTATGCTTGGTGTCCTTGTGGCTGGGCACCTAAAATGGTTTTACAAGAAAATATATTTGAAAGCAAATGGGTCAGAGCCCGAAAGTGGAAGTTATTTTAAAAACCTGCAAGTGCTTTAAAAACATTTAAAACATTAAATGCAAAGTACATGTTAGGACGTACACTCGCATGATATTCTCACCTCTCGTCTAACTGTGCACTCCTAACGTAAGTACCCATCTATATCGACCCATACTACTAGCTAACTGACAACATACTAGCTAGACTGCCAAAGGTTCTACCCATATTACTCGGTTCCAATTAACATAACAACGCTCGTAATTAAATAGAGGTTTAACGTAAACTCAGTTACTAAATATGCCATTGATATAACTAACAGCTAACTCATTATATATCTCGAAACAATACCGGAATGTTTTACAACATTAACATGAGGATTTCCATTAAATAAATGTATATTATTCATCACATAAATATACGATATAAGCACCCCGCAATCTAAGCTGTAGTGCACACATACTCTGCTATCCATCCCGGTACATCACGTACATAAGGATTACATATTCCGAATCTCTCAGGAATAGTTTACCGATAACAACATCACAAATAATGGAGGCGAACACAGTCACCATCACATGGGTCACGCACATACCTACGCTCCCATGGTCAGCGGACTTATTAATATCACAATAAGTCTTTCAATGACCTATGTTCATCAAGGTACCAGTCTATATCCCCCCCGTAGGCACACAAGGATTAGAGGGTCCTAAGCGAACGAAACCTCCCGTGATAGCAAGTATGGTAGGTATGTCATACATACAATCCATATATCAATACTAAGTAAACACACTTCTTAGTAATACCGTATTATATTCGTAGTACATATTGCACTCTCGTACTAATTATAATTATCACAACTTATCTCATTCCGGTTCATAATTATACGTGCCATAATTTATCCTCACATCGTAGTAGACACTCACGTCTCAACCCAAATGGTTCATTGAATATAATTCTAGTATATGATTCACTCCTCTCAATAACCCAAAAATCCCAAATCAATCACTATATCATCAAAGGAATGCTAACTCTACCCTTGAACCAGCTTCCGGAACTCCAAAAGTCAAAACAGTCCAAAAAGGACCCAACTGTCAACTCGTTAGAAGTCTCGTTCGAACGAGTTTGGACTGTCAGGTCGTTAGAAGTCTCGTTCGAACGAGACTGTTCGAACGAGATCCCAATTCGTTCGAACGAACTGACCCTTCTAACGATATCTCGTTCGAACGAGATATTGAACGAAAACCCCACTCGTTAATAACGACTGGTCAACTCGTTAGAAGCTCGTTCGAACGAGCTCGTTCGAACGACCTGGGGACTGCTTCTAACGAGATGCCAGTTTCGGCCCAGATTTTTCCCCAATTCGTTTTTCACCATTTATAACACTTCTAATCTCTCCCAAAGTCCATCCTAACAACGTTTTAGGGTCTATAATCAATACTAAACATATATAGTCACATCCTAACATGTTTCTAAGGGATCAATCCATCCAAATATTAATTTAATTTACACCTTTCTACACTTTTTCCAATTATCTCAAGAACATGAACCCTAACTACATATCATCATCAAATCCCAGAATTTAATTCGTTTTCTTTCCTTCTAATCACAATTATAATAAGGGAAATCATTTACCTATCATACTACATGCAATTCTCTTCACAATTTTTAAGTTCTAAACCTCAAACTACATGGGTTTTCATTATCTTCCAAGAACAGTTGAAATTTATCAATTTCTAACATGGAGGAAACATTCTACGAATTTAAATGCGATTAAAACACTTGCCTTGGTTTGATTTCTGGTTTGGTGTAGGTTTGGTGAAGATTCTGCAGAGTTTCTTCTCTCCCAAGCTCTATCTCCAATGGTGGCTCAAGGTGGCTAGGGTTTTGATTTGGGGAAACTTAGAAAACCTAAATGACAACCTACGTAGCCTTCTAGGTTAATATGGGTTGTCTAATGGGCTTAATGGGTTAATATCCACATCAGATTTAATCTCTAATTTTCGTCACTTTTAATTCCTCAAAATGTAAAATTACCAAAATACCCTTTAAGTTACCGGTATGGCCTAAAAATACCCCGGGACCCAAACTATACCCCCGGCTAGTGTTTTCTGACTATCTCGACCCTTCCGGATGCGATGGCGCACTCAAAACGACCATACGGATTATAGATTTTAAATTCACTTTTAATATCAAAATATTATACCGTGACGCGGCGGTCCCACGCGTCTCAACAAAATTTCTAAAATGCCGTATATAAATCCCACGACAAATTTTATAATACCAAGTACATATATAATCATATATGCACATACTCAAATACCAATTCGCATCACATTAGTATTATTATTGACCCGGATTAATTTCCAATTAATACGCATTTAATTAATTAATCCCAAAAATAAATATAGCCAAAAGTACGGGGTATTACAGCATCCCAACACTAACGTCACACGATGTTGGTTGGCGATACCACTGGTCAGAGATGGTTATCACCTATTGACGAGGAATGCTGGAATGGAGGGATGACAAATTTATTTGCCCAGATTATTAATTTTGACAAAGTAAAAATTATTACCATTTCTACCTATTTATTTTTCTCACACTTCTCTGATAAAATAAATGTTTTAAAATTAAATAAAATATATCCCTGAACTTTATCTTAGAATAAATTTTTCGATCCCATATTTGAGCATTTATTTAAAAATAAAATTATTTTATAAAAAGCCAAAATCAAACCTTATGACATCTATTTGATAAAAAATTGCTCACATTGACACACATTTGGCACAAAACATTTTATTTCATATTTTGAAATTTATATTGCCTTATGTCTGAGCTGATACATATTATATGATATTTAGCTGAAAAATTTTGCTAATGATAATTTCTATGAGAATCAATCTCAACTGGTGTTCGAACAACTTATTAAATGCCGCATGTACAAGATTCACCCCCAACAGTTATCCTTTTATCATGTATTATACATCAAGAGGAGCTCCATGACTTATTATTTGTTAGTCGATGTCATCTATTTCTACTCGGCAGTTCTCATACACTTGGTCGGCATCAAGTCGGCAATAATCCTCCACCGAATTTCAGTTTACCAATTCCAGTCATCAACAAAGAACGGTTGAAAAACTTCTGGCATAGGTCGGCTGTAAAAGGTCGGGGCACCTCATAATTGTAAGTATGGTCGAATGATTATTGGAGAGCAGGTCGGCAACCAGTACTACAACAATAAACATCACCAGCACCAATTGTGTTGGTCCACTATATATAGCTAGTCGAAAAAATCAAATGTTGGTCGGAGGAATTTCATTATGATAGGTGATGGATATTATGCAATTTGAGGAGTTCCCGAGCTCCCATTCATTGATCGGCTACATCCATTTCTACTCGGATGTACCTGTTGTTGGTCGGCGTGTATATAGTTGGTCGAGAAAATCAATTCTTGATCGGCGACATCTCAGTAATGTTCGGAGGGTTCAATTTACTGGTCAACAACTATCCAACCATCCACTTCTTGGTTGGCGACATCTGATGTTGTTCGATGACCATCCAACAACTGGTTGGAAATATCAACGCACCATTTTTGTTGATTGACGAAATCGCTCTGCTGGTCGGGGACCATTTGCTTCTTGGTCGGCACTATATATTCTCCAACCTAAGACATCCCCAAATGCTGGTTGGCAACACCCATGTCGTTGGTCGGCAACAGTAGAATCTTGGCGTATTAAAAATGTGGAGCACCCCAGATATTTCTTTAAACACGAGTTCATCTTGGGGGTAAACATGGGGCTTAAGTTTTTTTTTTTTTTTAAACTTGTGATCACCCCAAAAAATATTTTTAAAGCCAAGTGATAAATAATTTTCAAACATCAACTTATACCTGATTAGTTGTTGGAGATTAAATAACTTTACAAAAAACTCTACGTCTTATTTATGGCGCATATCTAATAATAATTTGTCCATCTCACACACATTTGGCATAAAACATATTATTTCATATTTTGAAATTTTTATTGCCTTATGCTGATACACATCACATATTGTTTGGCTGAATAATTATTCTCATGATAATAATTATTTGATCGAGTCTAGACAGGTGCTCGGAGAGCTTATTAAGATTTCATAGGGACGATATTCAATCCCAACGAAAGCTCAGCCACAATCTTAAACCTCTGGAAACTATTATTGCTCGACATCTGGCAATTTTGCCTCGACATATCAGCCAACATATATTATTTCATTTTTTGAAATTAATATTTTTATTTCTCAAGCATATACATATCATATATTGATTGGATGAGTAAATTATTCTCATGACTAATCAATTCAGCCTACACATATGGTAGAGCAAGTTATTAATTTTTACAGGTACAAGATTCAAAGCCGATAAATGCTCGGAAAAAATCTGGAAACTATTATCATTGCTCAGCATTATGAAATTTCACCTCAGCAAGGAACTATATATTTTATTATTGCTCTAATTTATGCTCAAGCACGAATTATTCTATATATCCATTCGGATTCATATTTTATATTTATCTCAGCATGGAGCTCGAAAAATTTCTTCTCTCTATATATATTCAGCTTCAAGGAAGTCTTCAATATGTATTATCTTATTCCCAACAATTTGTTGATCAACGCCGAGGAGGTCTCCTACATTTATTATATTTTATTCCCAATAATCTGTTGATCAGCGCCGAGGAGGTCTCCAGCATTTATATTATCTTATTCCCAACAATCTGTTGAGGAGGTCTCCAGCATTTATTATATCATATTCAGCTCCGAGGAAGAACTATAACGTTTATTATATTTCACCCCCAACAGATGGTTGGTCGGGGTAATTCTTATCTATATTCAGGTTCGGCAAAGTACTCGGCCATTTTCTTATATTCTGGAAAATATCATTCTTATTCGGCATTATGAAATGTTGCCTCGACAGATCAGCAAGATAGTTTATTATTATTCTAAATCATTATTTATGTCTATGCATATTTATATTATCTTATTCCCAACAATCTGTTGGTCAGCTCCGAGGAGGTCTCCAGCATTTATTATATCTTATTCCCAACAATCTGTTGGTCAGCTCCGAGGAGGTCTCCAGCATTTATTATATCTTATTCCCAACAATCTGTTGGTCAGCTCCGAGGAAGTCTCCATCATTTATTATCAAAAATATTTTTCAAAAATGCCAACTAAGGTTGGTTGGGAAGTAAAACTATTCCTAAAAATGCCAACTAAGGTTGGTTAGGAAGAAAAACTATTCTCAAAAATGCCAACTAAGGTTGGTTCGGAAGTAAAACTATTCCTAAAAATGCCAACTAAGGTTAATTAGGAAGAAAAACTATTCTCAAAAATGCCAACTAAGGTTGGTTGGGAAGTAAAACTATTCCTAAAAATGCCAACTAAGGTTGGTTAGGAAGAAAAACTATTCTCAAAAATTCCAACTAAGGTTGGTTGGGAAGAAAAAATTCACCAACTCAGGTTGGTCGGAAATAAGAAGCTGTCAACTACAGTTGGTCGGAAATATTTTATGAGTATTTGAAAGCGATCCAGCAAAAAGAATTCAAAGTTCACATTCCACACTTGGGGGATTCTATTAAAAATTCAGTTGTTCATTCGGTGGCACATTCTCATAACATCATACAGTCGAGCACCAAATTCAACTCCATAAACTTACATAGTCAGGGCCCCGACTAATTATCATTCAGAAGTTGTTTTTCTTGCTCGAGAATTAGTTTAGGATGCTATTGAAGTTCAGGAGGTGTATTGAAGTTCAGGAGGCATATTCAGGAGTTATTATGCACATACTATTGAAGTTCAGAAGTCAAATTCAGCATCTACAGCACTGAGATCTTTACTACTACTGTCCCGACCAACATTGAAGAAGAAGTTGTATGAAAATGTTTCGAAGTCCACCACTAGCTTGGTACTAATAAGATTGAAGAGTTGGGTTCAAAAGCTAGTATGTTACTCAACAAAGTATTCAGAGGATCATAAATCAGAAGAATCAAGCACGTGAAGTTAGCACTCAATTGATCGGCACAGGAGGCAGTTGGTCGGCTAGCAAACTAATCAACATACTTGAAGATTATGACAAGCTACAAGATGCATACTATGGCATGGCTGCATCCAAATTCCCAGGGGTGATACATAGCACACGGAGTTCCTCAAAAGAAAGATTAGCAACCATCGATCAGCCAGCATCATATGTCGTCTAGGAGATAATGCACTTTATGTTGAATAAATCAAGAAGGTGGATCAAGAATTTCACGAGCACCGAGCAACACTGCAGAATAAATACTCCATCCTTTCAAGTAAACCATCAAGCATGGAGCACTGGGGGCTTCTGTTAACGCAAAAATTCTCCATCTACGAGGACCAATCAGAAAAGGATACATGTCATCCTACGTGGCAATATTCGACACCCAGGAGAGTTGGTCGGCATCCGAGGAGTGTTAGTCGGCACCCGAGGAGAGTTGGTCAGTACCCGAGGAGAATTAGTCGGCACCTGAGGAGAGTTGGTTGGCACCCGAGGAGAGTTGGTCGGCCCCCGAGGAGAGTTGGTCAGTACCCGAAGAGAATTAGTCAGCACCCGAGGAGAGCTGGTCGGCCCTCGAGGAGAGTTGGTCGGCACCCGAGGAGAGTTAGTCGGCACCCGAGGAAAGTTGGTCGGCATACCAACCAGGAAGATCAAAGGATAACTATGCATTTAATGTGCATTAATGAAGATGACAGCGCATTTAATGAGCCTTAATGTACATTTATACTGTATTAATAGATGACAACACATAGCATACCAAGCAATTCAACAATTAGATTCGTTGAATGTAGACATAAATGTCTACATACAATGAATCTCTTTATCTCCCATCACTATAAATACATGTATCCCCTTAGCCAAAAAGGGGGAGAACCAAGAAACCAAGAAACACCATACACAAGATACACATCCTTTCTCTCTCTACACCTTATGGTGCTATTGCAAATCCCTGGGAATAAAATAACAGTGGACGTAGGCTTTATTCATAGCCGAACCACTTTAAAAAAATTTGTCTCTCATGTGCTTGATTGGATTGTTTTTATCTATTTATCTGTGATCATAAAAATGGGATTCGGTCCAGTTTTTTGCATCAACACTCATGTTATTTTAATTTTGTGTCATTTGTGAATTTATATATATATATATATATATATATATATATATATATATATATATATATGTGTGTGTGTGTGTGTGTGTGTGTGTGTGTGTGCGTGTGCATTATTGGTATATTTAGAATAGGTATATATAAGATATTTCTTATTTTTAAGTATTTGCCTTGCTAGCTAGTCCATTTATGCTTTAATTCATAATTGAGTATTTGCCTTGTTAGCTAGTCCATTTATGCTTTAATTCATAATTGGTATCTATTATTGCTGCATATTTTGATTTGATATCACATTCTTAGATTAAAAGATCTATTGATATCTTTTGTTATCGCATCATAGTTGATATTCATGTCTTTCATGTGGATTAGTTGAATTTTATTGTTACCCGTATGCCTTAATGATCCTATTTCCTTAAACATCATCATGTTTTACTTGTTTTCCCATACTTATATCCCTTATGCAGTTTTAGGGGGGGAAATGGTACTTAGTTAAATTAGGGGAGAAATGAGTAATTAATTAATTTCTAATCCTTTGTCTATTCCTGAACAAAAAGGGGGAGAATGATAGGGGGAGAAATGGTATCTAATCCTATTATAATCGTATCTTAGTTTAGGAGATTTAACTTTGGGGGAGTCGCGACCTTCTTAGGTAGATCACATTTGATAAAGGGGAATTAATTTAGGGGGAGTATTTATTTCAAATTCATTTAATATTTTGATATTCCCTATGCATTTAATGTTTTGCTTAAGTGTGCAGGAATTATTCTAGCGGCAACTTTCGTTGGCAAAGTTATTTATCCTAAGTGGTCCGTGAATGAAACTTCTTATTTTTATTTTTATTTTTGGGTGGGAAGTTTTTGACTCTAGTAGAGCTTGACGGCCCTTTAGGATTTTGTTTTAGTTTTTGTCCCGGAATAGCCAAAGGGGGAGATTTGTAAGAACACAAATTTCCAATTGAGTCTTATGTAGTGTTGACTCAATTCCGGACAAAAACATTTGAGTCATAGGATAGTGTTCATGTTGTATCCTTTCAAGCCTATGACAAGTGTATGTCGAATATGTAGCGGTCAGAAATGTAAGAATAGATCCTTGTCGATTTTCATGCCAAGTATCATGTCATCAACATGTGGATTCCAATGTCTCCTAAAGGTATGAATCCAGTAATATATATATATATATAAGAGGTTGGAAATTTATTTTGGGTGTTAGTATTTTTTTGTTAAACTTTTTTTGAATTCATAGTTCTAAAGATTTTGTTCTCTAACACCTTTCCGTAGAAAAATCATATCAAATCCAAAAAAATCAGAAAAATACGAATCTAGCGGCCACGCATTCGTATCCAAATTATCTACAATCACGAAAGGTAGTTCGAATGACATTGATTCTCGTTCAAACGATATCCAAAGTCGTTGGAACGAGATTTCAAACGAGAATTTTTTTTTTGTTCTGACTTATCGTTAGAAGTGTCGTTCGAACGAAATTGGCGGGAACAGTTTTTTGACAGTTTTATTCTATTTCCCCACTTTTTGTCCCACTATCTTTTTGCCAAATAAATATACTTCGGGACCAGACTTTTTTCTAAGATTTTTTCACACATCTAAGTTAGTTTTTGAGAGAAAATTCTTCCAAGGAAAACTCCCCTTGATTTTTCCTAAAATGTTTTAATCCTTAGAACAAAATCAAGGTTTATACACCCATAGTTTGTTTATTCCAAGTTTCTTCATATATATCTTTGTTTAGAGTGTTTGGCACCGGGCTTTTCTTTACACCTCAAAGAAGAGAAGTTTGGGTTTACTTCTACATCCCTAAAAGAAGAAGACTTATTTTTGCTGCAGTGTTCTCACATGCTGAAATGCACCATGTGTGGTTGACGGTTGTTCCCAAAAGATTCATTGGTGGATTCCAAGGTTTCGGTGGAGTTCGGGATTATCGACTAAGCAGAGGTTGATACAAGAATATGCGTCAGGGACTTGAAGGGAGTCGAGTCGAGTTGTGTAAGTCATCTGTCTTGTATTTGTAAAATTCCGTACTTAGTGGACTTAAGGCTAGGGGCCGTCCGAGGTTTTTCTCTTTGTGGTTTTTACTCGTACATCGCGGCGTAGTGTGTTGTGAATTTATTTTATCTTGTAAAATCACCTAGAACGCATGCTTAGGACTAAAAGATAAAATATGGTTTAATTCACTACTCTTGTTTAATTTGGTGCTAAATTATTCTGGGTATAATTTAATTAATTTAATTCAAGTCATTAACCTTAATTTAGTAAAATTTGGATTGGCCTAATTTGAAAAAATTAAATATTTATTGTTATGCAAATTTCTAGGACTTGTATTAAATTGATTTTTGTGCTTAAATTAAAAATTCACAAGTTTGATTTTTAGTATAATTTTAATTGTGAAAAAATTAAAATTTGTTTTACTTTACTTTTAATTTGTGAAGAAATTAATTTTTAGTGTATGTAGTTGTTTAGTTGAACCATCTCTATTACACACGTGTTAGGAAATTAATCGTGTTTAATTGAAAGATGACTTTTTTAAATTGGGGTCCTATCGTTTTCACTTGGAGATAGAGAAAAAAACTTGGGAGGAGAAAATCAAGGTTGCTGAAGAAGCTCGGTAAAAAGTTGATATGGCTGTCCTTCAAGTTGAGCGCAGGGCAAAGGTTGCTGAAGGACAAGTAGACAAGCTAGGAAAATATTTATCCTCTGAAAAGGCTAAAAGGAAGAAAATCAGGGAAGTGTCCTTCAACAGAGGTTGGGATAAATCCATTGATGTTGCCTCTACTCAAATTGAGTATGCAAAGAGAAAATACTTCAAGGATGGTTGGTCGGTTGCACTAAAGGAGGTTGGCACAGCATAAGACTCTGAACTCTTCCAAAGACATGAGCCCGGCTCTCCCCCCAACATAGACGATGAAGTTGAATATGATCTTGGTTCTAAGGAGTCTTTTCTAGTGGATGAGTCTTCAGTCGACCAACTTAAGAATGTTGTTGAGTTAACCATCCCTCTAATCGAGCATGTTATTCCTACTGCCACATTTGTCGGCCAAGGTGGCAATGTTGAAACGGACAGAGAGAAGGTGTAGACTTGCTCGGTATTTGGCCTTTTATCTTTATTTTGTCTCTTCTCTATTGTACTTGTAACTTCCCTTTATATAACAATAAAAGAACTTTTTCTTTATACAATTTTTCATTTCTCGATTGCTGTTATATTTTCTTCTTTTATTGATTGAATGTTACTTCAATTTTATAGTTTATGGCCAATATGGAACAAGTTTCTTCCAATGATTCTAATCTACTTAAGTGTTGTAATAGTTTATTTAAGGTTATTCATATGACTTTAACCGAGGAAGAATTATTAGACTTACTCGGAGCAGATGCTATTGATCAAGCCAAGGATGCATATATTTATCTCAAGTTCTTTTCTTAATCGGGTTGTGGATAATAATGTGGCTTACTTTGAAATGATTGAAGAATGTCAAGAGGAGCATAATGAGGCCAAGGCTTTCCTTTATGCTGACTATGAAGCTAAGTACAATTCTTTAAGTGAAGCTTGGGGTTTTGAAGAGAAATTAGAGAAACGTTCTTCTGCTTTTAGGAAGAAGGAATTTCTATTGAAGCGTGAAGTTAATGAGGCTAGGGCTATTTCCAAGATTTTAAAAGAAGAAAATAATAAATTGAGGACTGAAATTAGCTTCTTGAAGAATACTCTTGCAGCTACTGCCAACGAAGGTGCATCTTTCCTGGAGAGTGACAATGCCAAATTGTGAGATGAGTTGGAACCTCTTAATAAGTCTAAGCCTGCCTCCTCTTCCATATAAATGGTCAGCTGAGTAATGACTGGTGAGGCTAGAACACAGAAAATCCTAGTCGACTAAGTTACCCAGCTGAAGGCCAAGAATCGAGCAATTGCTGAGTTATCCCAGAAGCTCAAGATAACACACTTTCCAACCAATCCTCTCAATTGTAGGCTAAAGATGGAGTGTTGAAGAAACTTCAGCATCAGGTCGATAAATTGACCTTCCACTTTCACAAGAAGCCTAGAGAGGTATGGATAGAAGGATACAATGAGGCTCTTGGGCATTTTGATGACCACTTGAGTCAAGCTCAGCGTGAAGATTATAAGTGGGGCTGGACCAATTGCTTGACTATTATGAAGGTTAATTATAATCGTAGGTTATGGTACTGGGTTGATCCTATGTTTTTATATTGTGACAACTGCCCCTTCAAACTTGACGTCAGTTGGATCCCAGTAGAATCTATTTTCTAGTGCCTGATATCCAAATGCTTAAGGGATTATGGAATGTATGATGAGTTAGAGGTAGTTTGGCCTCCTCATTTATTGGACACATCGAGCAGTAGTAATAAGAGAATGCTTCGGGACTTCAATTTCATCAACTTTCCCTATACTTTGGATGATCCTTTTGCAGGCATGGAAAAAGCGCTGACTTCCTCCAAGTCTGAAGAAAAACGTCCAGTAGAGTAGTAGTCATGTAATTCATTTGTAAAATAATATTTGGATGTAACAACCTTCATATAAATGAAATGCATTGTTTTCTTTATTAACTTATCTTATTAATTTTTGAATGCCTGAATGAACTTGTTGTGCCATTAGTTTTACTAATACACTTAGACATTTGCATAAATTTAGTACCAGTTAGCAATGATGTTATCATATGTTCTACTGACGCACTTAGATTTCTAAGTTTAGCACCATTTACCATTAATGTTGCCATAGGTTCTACTAATGCACCTAGATTTAGATTCAAGTTTTGCACTAGTTACCAGTAGTGACCAAGCGTATGTGGAATACGTGTCTATATTCCTATTTAGTAATTTTCACAACGTTCTTCCTCAATTCTGCTCAGTTCAGATAAAACTTTTTGATTTTTATACAGAGTTTTATCCTTAATTTTTCTTGACCAAGTACTGAGAACTAAAATCCTGTGTTGACCTGGGTTTGATTGTTTTGCCAATTAAGTATTGCCTTTACCGACCAAGTTCTGAAGATTAAAATCTTGCGTTGTGGGGATACATATCACCATACTCCAATAAAAAAGCGAAAAAATAGAAGAGACCAACTCTTTATTAATATTGAAATAAATTATTACAAAAGCTTTTGCTTGTTAGATCACTTGTAGTACTTTCTGAGATGCTTGGCATTCCAAGGATTTTTAAATTCTTCTCCCTCCAGAGTTTCAATCCTATATGTTCCAGGTCGGATGACTGTCGAGATACGATATGGTCCATGCCAATTTGCTTAAAGCTTGTTGTTCTTTTGAATCACCTTTAAGGACATAATCCCCTCTTTCAAGTTAGTCGGCTTCACGCTTTTATTGTAAAAATGTGCAGTTCTTTGTTCATAGGTAGCATTCATCATAACAACGTCTTCACGTACCTATTCTAACATATCAAGGTCTAGCCTTCGTATTAAATCACTAATATGGGAATTAAAATTCAACACTCTATGAGTTGGTAGGCCAAGCTCGATTGGTTCCATTGCTTCTGTCCCAAATGCCAGCATGTATGGTGTTTATCCTGTAGCAGCTCTTGGAGTTGTTTGGTATGACCATAGAACTGAGTGCAATTCATTGATCTAATTTCCCTTGGCATCATCAAGTCTTTTCTTCAACCCATTGAGCAAAGTTCTATTTATCACCTTTGTCTACCCATTGCTTTGAGGATGACTTGGAGAAAAATACAGCTTTTGGATATTAGAATGGGCATAATATGGCTTAAACTCTTTAATATCGAACTGCGTGCCATGGTCGGTGATGAAAGCATATGGTAAAATATATCTACAAATGATGTTCTTCCAGATAAATTGGTACACCTTCTCATAGGGCATGTCCATCAATGGTTTTGCCTCAACCCATTTGGTAAAATAATCCTCAGCGACGACCAAGTATTTAAACCTTCCTCTGGTGGTCGTCAATGGCCCGACCAAGTCTATCCCCTAGATAGCAAACGGCGAAGGTGAAGGGATTGAAGTCAGAGCAGCATGTGGGGTTTTGTGAATGTTAGAGAACCACTGACATTTATCACACTTCTTTGCAAAAGATGTACAATTTTCCCTCATGGTCGGCAAGTAGTATCCCTGGGTGTTGATTCAATATAGTAACGACCTTCCTATCACATGATCTCTATAGGACCCTCATGAACTTCTTTGATCAGGTCTTGAACCTCTGTTGGGTGAATACAGCGCTGCAAAGTGGCTATTAACCCTCTTTTCTACAAAACTCCCTTGAGATTCTTGGCCATTATTGGATCTATTGGCAAAGTAACCTCCTCAATATATGCTCTCATGGGATCCATCCAAGATGGTCCCATATCTACTGCAATGAAATTAACCATCAAATCTTCATCAATGCTTCTATTAACTAGAATTTCTAATGGGATAGTCCTTCTGAGTTCAATCCTGGTGGCTGATGCTAGCCGAGCAAGTGCATCAGCTCGGGCATTCCCTATCCTTAGAGTTTTACTCATTCAAATAGTTGGAAATTTAACTATGACCTCCACTACTTTATCAAGGTACCTGGTCATCAATTCTCCCTTGTCTCCATATAAATTCAATACATGGTTGACCACCAATTGTGAATCACTGTGCGCCACCACTTTCTCGGCGCTTAAGGAATGAGCCAAATGTATCCCATTATCAGGGTTTAGTACTCTGCTTCATTGTTAGAGGCCTGGAACTGGATCTGAGAGCGTACTCAATATCAATCCCATCAAGGGTATTAAGTATGATACATGTTCCGCTTCCTATAGCACATGATGATCCATCCACATATTAATTCCATAGTTGGATGTTGCTATCAAAGCTTTGGTCTATTAATGTCCTATAATGGAATACCTTCTTACTTTCCTCCTCATACCTTTGGGATATATCCTGTATCCTTGACGATTCTGATTGGTCGACAGTGATTTTGGCTGAGTACTCCCTTATTGGGGTTTGCTCTACCTGAAAGCCTTGCTTCTCGGGAACCCCGGGATAAATAAACTTTGTAATAAAATCATCTACAGCTTGGCCCTTTAATGAGGATCTCGGCTCATATATAATATCTTATTCTCCCAGCTCTATTGCCCAGTACATTAGTCTTCCCGACTTCTCAGGTTTGTGGAGGCCTTGACGAAGTGGCATGCTAACATACACCAATATGGTATGTGTTTGGAAACAAGGTTTCATACGTTTGGACGCCTCAATGAGTTCTAATGATAATTAATTCATCCCTGGATATCTAATTTCAGCTCCTCGGAAGGCCTTACTGGTGTAGTAGAATTGCTTCTAGACTCCATTGTCTTGTTGTATTAAGGTCGAGCTCATAACCGACTTTGAAACAGCTAAGTACAAATATAATTTCTCCCCAAAACTGGTCGGGGGAGCAATGGGGGTGATCCCAAATACTTTTTCAATTCCTAAAAGGCTTTATCGCATCCTTCATTCCATTTAAAGGTCTTCCTCAGCACCTTGAAGAATGGAAGACATCTGTCTGTTGCTCGCAACACAAATCTGTTCAAAGCAGCTACTCGCCTAGTGAGCCTTTTAACTTACTTCTTGCTAGTCGGGGACTGCATTTCAATCAAAGACTTTATTTTATTTGGATTATCCTTAATTCCCCTTTGATTGACTATATAGCCAAGGAGCATCCCTTATTGCACGCCGAACACATATTTGGTCAAATTTAGCTTCATCTGATGTTTCTCTAACTAGTCAAAAGTCTAACTGAGGTCGGCAATATGATCAGAGGCTTTCTTGATCTTTTTTATCATATCATCCACGTAAACCTCCATAATGCCTATTTTACCTTCAAAGACTTTGTTCATCAGCCTTTGATATCTTGCACCTACATTTTTAAGACCAAAAGGCATCACATTATAATAATACGTTCCTCAGGGAGTAATAAAAGTTGTACTTTCCATGTCTTCATGTGTCATTTTATCTGGTTATAACCGGAGTACGCATCCATAAAGCTTTAAAATTCATGCCCCGATGTAGCATCCACCAGGTGATCAATCCTGGGCAAAGAAAAGTGATCCTTTGGGCAGCCATTATTCAAATCTGTGATATCCATGCACATTCTCCACTTGTCATTTTTCTTTTTGACCATAATAACATTGGCCAACCATTTTGGGTACTTTATATCTTCAATGAAAGAGTCTTTTTGGAGCTTCTCGACCTCCTCCTGGATGGCTTGATTCTTTTTGAGACTGAACACTCTACGTCTCTTCTTGATCGGCTTAGCATCCTTACTGATATCGAGCTCATGATAGAGGAAATTGGGATCAATCCCAGGCATATATGAATGACTCCATGCAAACATGTTCTTTTTCTGCCTCAGGAATGTCACCAGTTCTTATTTAAGAATAGGATCCAGTGTCAAGCCGATCTGAGTAGTCCTTTCTGGCATGTCATCATCCAGTATGATGCTTTTAATAGCTTCCACAATCTGGCCTTTAACCAGCTCTATTTCCTCTCTTAGATCTAAGGTTTCAACCTCAAATTCACTATTGGGCTCTATAGTATCCACTTGGTAAGTAGTGGTCTTCTTCTTCAATTCCTCCAAATCTTCTTGCTCGGTAGAGGAGTAATAACATTCCCTAGATACCTTCTGATCACCCTTTTACAACCCCAACTCCAAAGTTGGTCGGGAACTTTAAGCATTGATGGACTGTGGAAGGAATAGCTTCAAAATTCTTCAATCCTACCCTGCCCATGATCACATTATAGGCGGATTGAATATTCTTCTCCATCACAAATAAATATATTTTCTCAGTTTGACTTGTCGGTCAGGTGCCGAGAAACACTTCTAACTTGATTGTACCCAAGGGATATACTTTCTCACCAGAGAAGCCGATCAGGGGCCTGTGATAAGGATCTAATTGGCTAAGCTTCAAGTCAATTTTTTAAAAATAGAAGTAAAACATGATGTCTGCCGAGCTCCCATTGTCAATCAATACCCTGGAGATCATTGCATCTTGGATTCTGAACTTGACTACTAGGGGATCGTTATGGGGGTAAAGGACTCTGGAGAAGTCATTCTTAAAAAAATCAATCACCAACTTGTCTTTGTTGACCGTCCTTGGTCGATATTCCTCGGCTAGATTGATCCTCTTAATATAACAACACGTTTAAGCCTCATTGAGGTAAGCTTTTCTATCAGCAGTATGATCTCCTCCTCCAGCGTCTCCACCTGTAATCATATGACAGTCAAAGGAACCAAAACTAAGCATAAATACCTCACGGTCTGATTGCTTGGGTTTATTGGGTGGATTGGGATTATCTTCCTGATCATCTTTATGAGTTCTCTTTTTCTCATCTCTGGGCTTGCATGGAGATTTTGGCCTTTGCGGAGCTCCTCTATCATCATGCCGATCAATGAACTTGTCTAGTTTTCCTCGGCGGATGAGGGTTTATACCTTGTTCTGTAGAGTAATACAATGATCCTTCGTATGTCCATGGTCTTTATGAAACTCACAGTACTTGGACCTGTCCCTCTTCCCAACAGGTGCTCTTAACTTTTTAAGCCCATCATATCTCCTTACTATGTTTGATTTCCTCAAAAACATAGTAAATGCCCATATTTAATGGGGTGTAATTATTATACTTCTTGAGCCTGTCATCCTTCCTTTACTTTTATTCCTTCTGCTCCTTTTGATCCTTCTTCTTGGTTTTAACCTTAGGCTTTGTGACTGAGCTCTGCTTCGCAGCCATTGCTTCCTCAACATTCATTATCTTAGCTGCTTTGGCCATCAATTTAGTTATAGTCTTGGGAGGATCTTTGGCAAGAGCGTAATAAATCTTCTCTAACAGTAATCCATTCATAAGAGCTATGATGGTTGTCTTCTCCTCATAATAAACCACCTCCAATTTCTCATTATTGAAGCGAGTGATGTAGTCCCTGGTGCTTTCTCCTACTCGTTTTATGCTTAGTAGGTGAACTACTCTCTTTACTCGCTTGGCCCCGAAGTAGAAATTACTAATGAACAACTCGACAAGTTGGTTAAAAACAGCAATTTTCCCCCAAGGAAAGTTATTGTATTATATTTGGGCAGGATCCATTATGGTACCTGAGAATGCCCTACATCTCATCTTTTCGGGGACAGCGTAAATGTTTGTTTCTATTTGGTACTATTCTATGTGAAGAACAGTGTCAGTTTTCCTATCATACTTGGGAGTAACAAAAAGAGCTTTAAACTTTGAAATAGTTGGAAAATCTACAATAGTTTGAATAATAGGAGACCCTTTCACAAAGCTTCACTGCAAAGGGTTCTTCGCCTTCACCATTTCTCTCAACCTGTCTTCCAACTCTGGATTGAGCCTTTCCATGCATGATTACCTGAATCAGATTTATGCGATACAGCTCGACTGTTCCGACCAACTGTCTATATTGAGCTTTCCTCCGGAGAGGTCTGCTCGGTATGGATATATTATCGAGCACATGATCTGGATTGAGTTGAGGCCTCATATTGGTCGGTTGGTCGTCGAGTATTCCTCGAAAATGCCCTGGGAACATTTCTATTTCCTCTGGGTCCCAGATAATCAAAGGGAGATGCTCGACTCATCCTTTCTAAGGAACTTTGCCTTTCAGGAGAAAAAGACTTTTCATCGTATGGGTCTAAAGTCCTGAGGGAAGAAATTTCTCCTAGATGATATGACGTATCTCTGGAATTCCTAGAGTGGCTATGCCTACTGGTTCTTAGAGGTGGCGGTGGCATATTTTTATGAATAGACAAGGCAGGAGATTCGGCCTGTAGTGTTTGGGCCAATTGCCTGATCGTATTTTGCATGGCCTCTTGTCATCTAATGAGACCAGACAATAATTTGGTCACATCATTATTTATTGGAGGAGCAGATGAAATAGGCGTATTGTCATCATTTTTAGCATTGGACTCGAGAATTTCAGTCATTTTTTAGTTATCATAAGTGATGAGAGTGAAAATGTTTAGAAATACGTTCCCACAAATAACGCCAATCTATTGATGTAAAAAACTAGACTATGCCTACTTTTTAATCACAGATAAATATATGTAAATGAGAGAGATAGAGAGAGAAGGTTTTTAAAGTGTTTCGGCTATAAGGGAATGCCTACGTCCATTGTGTTTCTTATTACCTTTATTCTGTCTTGCCTCTCGTAATTTGAATGACTTGAACAAGCCCTTGATGAAGGGATTACAATGTATTTATAGCCAAGTAAGGAGATAGAGAGATGGAATATTCATGGATGGAATTATTTTACAAATTAGTCATTTACATCAGTACATAACGTCCATAATGCTCTTAGTTGTTGGCATTCTGCTGATTAAGTTGGTCAGCCTTCCCATTGTTGGTCGGCCTTCCTGGAGGCCATTCTGCATGTTAGTTGGCCTCCCAGGTTTTGTTCGGCGATGCTGTGACTTACTGACTAGGATTCTTTCCATGTAGGATGACACGTGCACGTCTCTGGTTAGTCCACGTAAGTTGGTAATTTTTTGTATCAACGCAAATTAAAAGTTTTAGGCGAATGATGGGGGGTTTTGATAAAATGGGGGACAATACCAAATCATTCCTAAGAAAATCAAAATCACCTCTTAATGGTTTTTCAATTGGAATGGGAGATGAGACAAGTGCAAGTGAATAGCCCATTTATGAAAGCATCTCAAAAAACACTCCCTTTTAAGAATCGGATCAAAGTCCTCACGATTTTTATCCGATTCTTATAATAGATTTAATGATTCGATAATGGTGGGATACCAAACAAATGAAGGACCTTCAACCTTAATATAATTTGAAATTTTGTTAAGAGGTTGAAATTCGAAGGCGCTTGGATCGCTCTCAATGATTTCTTCTTCAAAAAAGGGTGGAGGTGAAATGCAAGTTTCAACCTCAACCGAGCTTGCGAAAGAAGAGATTATTTCATTGAGTTGGGCATTTATTTCGAAAGACCAAGCGTTAAAACTCTTGACTTGGTCATTCAATTCCTTTTCAGCTAACTCCTAATCAAACCATGAGAGTGCACAGTGATCTAATGGTGTTAACATATTAAATTTCTTTGACAAGCCACACCAATTTTTAATTCTTTTAGCCCTAGAACATGCAACTATGTGATTATTGCGTAAAACAGTAAAGCATGTATTAAAATCAAGCAAGGCAGTTTTCAGGAAAAATCCCTTTCGAGAAAAACCTTTATTTTTAGCACTTTAGAGAGTTTACAAGACTATCGTCTTTAGGGGTGTTCGCGGTCCGGTCCGGTCCGGTTTTGAGGCATTTTTGGGACCGGATCGCATTAATCGGTCCTAAAAAATTATGGACCGAAACCGGACCGGAATAATCGGTCTCGGTCCTATTCGATTTTCAAGTGGTCCGTGTTCGGTCTCGGTCCTATTCGGTCCATACCCATATTAAACAACACATTTTTTTTAATTAAAACAACACTTATTTTTTTAATTGAGATTGTAAATCCCAAATTGACACTGTAAATCTAGATATTTTTCAACATAACTGTAAATCTGTAAATCCCAGATATTTTTCAACATAACTGCAAACATTCCTATAACAACATAACTCCAAACAATTTTCAAGCCTATAATCCTAGATAACAATGTAACGGTAAATCCAGCCTATAATGGACAGGTAATAATCATATAAAAAACTAAAGTTTTGTGGGATGTTCATGTAAATTTTGGCCTACAGGTAATAATCATATCGAAAAATAAAAATTGGGATATTAACATAAATTTGATTTGTATTTGACTTTGAAATTACTTAAAACTTATCTTTATGCAAAAATACAAAATGCTAATGTGAGTCTTTAGTTGATTCTAGTGGTTAAAATTTGAAGTACCTCAAGATCACTGATGCAAAGGTGCCTTTCCATCTCTCTTCGCCACATCAATTTCTTCTCAGAAGGCAACAGTTCCAATCTCCACAGTTGCCCAAATGCACTAGATACACATCACGTTGCACCATAAAATTACTAGCCATTATAAAAAGAGAACCAAAAAGAGATTTTGTAGTTCGTCGGAGCTTGGAGTTCGTCGGAGCTTGGTGCTTACCGGAGCATGGAGCTTAGAGTTTGTCGGCGCTGAAAATATAATTCGGACCTTGGAGTTTGTTGTATAGCCGGAGCCGCGGAGGGAAGGGACGAGATGAAAATCTAAGACGGAGGCTGGAACCGTAGGATTTTGTAGAGAGAGAGAGAGAGAGAGAAGAGAAGAGAAGAATTAGGGTTTGGGATTAGGTAGGGATTTTTTGTGTGCGTGACCGTGTGCGTGAGTAGTTAAGTTAAAAAAAAAATATATATATATATATATATATATATTGTTGATACCAAATTTAGTCTGCTGACATGGATCAATAAAGTGAAGACATGTGGCAGTCTACGTGGCAACAATAAACACTTTCGAGGAACTCAAACGCTCCGAGGAACCATACTACAATGATGAACACTGATTCCCCGAGGAAATCGTACGCTCCGAGGAACGAGAATTCTTCGAGGAACTCTTGAGCACCGAGAAGCTTAGGCGGTCCGAGCTGTACCTCGAACAATGCCTTAATAGCAGGATAACCAACAGTTTGACTATTCATTAAATGATTATCATTCAGACACATACGCTTAAGGAGCATTAAATGCATCACCCTTTCATATGTACATCATTTAATGTATTACCCTTTCACATTACAGCCTCAGGGCTATAAATACATTGTACAATCCTCATTGTAAGGGGACCGGAATTTCTTGAGATATCTTGTAATCGAGAATTCCCAAACAATCAGCAATAACATAACAGTGGACGTAGGCCATTCTTATAAGGCTGAACCACTTTAAAAATTCTTTATCTCATTTATTTATCTGTGATTGAATAATTAGATATGATCTAATTTTTTACATCAACAGATTGGCGTCATCTGTGGGAAACGACTGGTAATATCGTTTTTCCATCAAAAACAATCCATCACAAATGGTTGATATTCCAGAATCAAGCAATCGAAATGCTGGAAGCCCTCCAAATCCATCTGCTCCGCCAAATATTCCAGATCTGGCTGGAATAATGACAAATCTGGCTCAGGGCCAGACCGTCATGCAAGAAACTATGTGTCAACTCATACAAACCCTCCATGACGGTGCACCAACCCATTCAAGACCACGAAGTATTCAAAGAAATACACGTGCATCTTTTTCATGTAATAGGCGTACCAATTCATATCGCAATGAGTCTGAAGATTTTTCTTATCAACCTGGATGAATTTCGTCACAGATGAATTTCGTCACAGATGAATTTCATGTAATAGGCGTACCACAGATGAATTTCGTCAGTACGAGCACACTCCCTAGAAAGGGCCAGTGTGCTAGAAAGATTAAGAAGAGTATCTCCTTTCGATCGATTAGGTCCTAGGAGGAGCAAAAGTCCTCCTAGAGCCCCATCGAGGATTTTTCGACGACCATCAGACTTAAGGGAAGGATTTGCCCAGTCGCGACCAGCTGCTCGTCAAGAGAGATCCCAGGAAGCCACATCAACGCGGTCAGTTTTTCGAACCAATAGGCCCGAGGAAGGAAATGATGCATGGAAAGGCTCTATTCAAAGGCTGGAGGATAGATTAGGGGAAATGGTTAAAGCTATGAACCCTCTACAACGAACCTTTGTTCGAGGAACACCTTTTGTCCAGGCCATTGTAGATTTTCCAACACCATCAATATTCAAAGCACCTGTTGTGACCCCCAAATATGATGGGAAGACTGACCATGTCCTTCATATAGAACAATACCAGGCTGCAGTCGACATCTATGTTGTTCCAGATGATATGAGATGCAGAGCATTCTCGAGAACTCTTACCGAATCTGCTCAAATATGGTATAATAATCTTCCTCGGGGTAAGATTTCAACCTTTCTTCAACTGGTCGAGTTATTCATTGGGAATTTTTGTTTTGGGGCAAATCCAGTTAAACGAGTAGCACATTTGTTAAGTGTTAGACAAATGCCTGGTGAAAGTACCAGAGATTATATAACTCGTTTTAATAACGAGAAACTTGAAGTCATTGATTACGAGGAAAAGATAGCGATTACCGCCTTGATGAGTGGACTACTGCCTAACAAGTTGTACTATACTTTAGCCAAAGATCCACCTAGATTCATGTCAGACCTGATGGGAAAAGCGTCCAAGATTATGAAAGTCGAGGAGGCTATGGCTGCGAAGAAGAACATGGATGCCAAAGAAACCAAGGTGGAAGGTGATAAAGCTAAGAAAAAAGAGCATAAGAACAATGGTAATGACAAACATTCAAGAACAAGGTCGGTATGGGATGCAATGAAGAAATTTGATAATTATACTCCTTTGAAGAAGGATATCAACCATGTTCTAGAAGAAATCAAGAGCAACGAGGAATTAAACTGGCCAGAGAAAATAAAGGCAGACCCTGACAAGAGGAATAAGGCAAAGTATTGCGAGTTTTATAAAGATCATGGCCATATGACCAAAAATTGCATAGCTCTTCAGAATGAGATTGAAACACTCATCAGACGAGGAAAACTATCAAAGTATGTTGATCGTGGAAGCGAAATAAGGAACAATAACCGAACAAGAGAGAGGTCTAGATCTCCTCGTTGAGCAGAGGAGAACAAGAAGAGAAACCATGAAGTTGATCCCGAGGATGACCCCGATCTTCCCAAGAGACCAAGGCAGCCAGAACGAGAGGTATTTTCAATACGCTTTGGGTCATTTGATTGTATTGTTATAACAGGTGGAGATGCAGGAGGAGGAGACCTTACTGCCGAGAGAAAAGCTTACCTCTGTGAGGCTCAAGCTTGCTCGTACATTCAACGAATAAATCTAGCTGAAGAGGATCGCCCGAGAAAGGTGAACAAAGAGAAATTGGTCATTGGTTTCTCAAAGAATGACCTTGCAGGTGTTCTGTATCCTCATGATGACCTATTGGTGATCAAGATGAGAATGAAGGAGGTAATAATTTCAAGAGTACTGGTTGACAATGGCAGCTCGACAGACATCATGTTCTACTCATGCTTCGATAGTTTAAATCTAAAGCTATCTCAATTGGAGCCTTATCATAGACCCCTCATCGATTTTGCTGGCGAGAAAGTATTTCCACTTGGGACGATCAAGTTGGATATATTCATTGGTACGTGGCCTGCTTGTCGAACAGAAAGAATATGCTTCTTCGTGATGGATAAGAATGTTCAATCATCATACAATATCATCATGGGAAGAGTAGGATTGAAGAAGTTCGAGGTTGTACCATCTACAGTGCATCAGTGCCTGAAATTTCCAATAAATTTTGGAGTAGGAGTTGTGAAAGGTGACCAGAAAGTAGCTCGGGAATGCTATTATTCATCCGCCGAGCAAGAGTAGCTGGAGGAATAAAGGAAAAAGACTGCTACTTATCAAGTGGAAGAAGGGGCAGAAATTGAAACATTGGATCCCAGAGATGAGTCACAGCTCGTGAAGGGTCAAGTGGTGGAAGCTACTGAAAACATCATTCTGGATGACGAGCACCCTGAACGAACTACTCAAGTAGGTTCGTCGTTGGAAGCCTCACTAAAACAGGAATTGATAACTTTCCTTAGAAGCAGAAAACAAACTTTTGCTTGGAGTCATGAAGATATGCCTGGGATCACTACACCAAAATGGGCAAATTGTCACCTTTCAGCCGGCCAGCCTTGTCAAGGTCATTGACCGTGACAAAAAAACACGCGTTTTATGTCACGGTCATTGACCTTGACACGACCGTGACAACTAATTGTCACGGTCATTGACCGTGACAAGCCCGTGACAACTTTTCAAGCAAAAATCCTTTCCCCCTTCTTTTTTCCCTCCCACCGTTCCCTCCCTCTCTCTCTCTCTCTCTCTCGACGCTGCTCTCTCTCTCTCTCTCTCTCTCTCTCTCTCTACTTTCAGGTCCAATTTCTCTCTCTCTCTATCTTCCATTTATATATATATATTTGTGTGTATATTTATTTGTGTATGTGTGTGCATGTGTGGGGGGTGGGGTAGGGTGGGGCGAGATGGGGCAGGGTGGTGGAGGGGGGCAGGGGTGGGGTGGGGCAGTGTGGGGGCAGGGAGGTGCGAGGTGGGGCAGGGTGGGGGAGGGGGTGGTGGAGGGGGGCAGTGTGGGGGCAGGGCGGTGGTGGAAGGGGGTAGGGGGTGGGTGGGGTGTGTGTGTGTGGTGGTGTGTGGTGGGGGAGGTAGTGGTGGAGGGGGGGAGGGGGTGGTGGAGGGGGGCAGGGGTGGGGTGGGGTGGGGTGTGTGTGTGTGTGGTGGTGGTGTGTGGTGGGGGAGGGGGTGGGTGTTGACTAATTTTGGCTTAGGGTTTTATCTCGATTTCATTAATATATGATGAATTGAATTTAATTAGAGTAAAGATTTGTATAATTATATATGGTTTTGTATAAGTTCTTGTATAACACACTTAAATTACCACCTCTAAATTTAATTAGAGTAAAGATTTATAATAAATTTACAACAAAATAATAAGTTATTGAAATAATTTACCCGTGGTATATAAATTCATAAAACATAAAAAGTAAAATTAAAATTGCTTAAAACACCTCATAAAAAGTAAAATTAAAATTGTGAAAGAAATTTAATATCCATAACCCTAGGGATTAAGAGTTTATGAACTTTTTGCAAACGATATGAGATTTCCCATGTTTAATCAAGAACATCCTTAGACTTATAGGGGGTGGGGTGGGGTGTGTGTGTGTGTGTGGTGGTGTGTGGTGGGGGAGGGGTGGTGTGTGGTGGGGGAGGGGGTGGTGGAGGGGGGCAGGAGGTGGGTGTTGACTAATTTTGGCTTAGGGATTTATCTCGATTTCAGTAATCTATGATGAATTGAATTTAATTAGAGTAAAGATTTGTATAATTATATATGGTTTTGTATAAGTTCTTGTATAACACACTTAAATTACCACCTCTAAATTTAATTAGAGTACAGATTTATAATAAATTTACAACAAAATAATAAGTTATTGAAATAATTTACCCGTGGTATATAAATTCATAAAACATAAAAAGTAAAATTAAAATTGCTTAAAACACCTCATAAAAAGTAAAATTAAAATTGTGAAAGAAATTTAATATCCATAACCCTAGGGATTAAGAATCTATGAACTTTTTGCAAACGATATGAGATTTCCCATGTTTAATCAAGAACATCCTTAGACTTGTAAGGGGTGGGTGGGGTGGGGTGTGTGTGTGTGTGTGTGGTGTGTGGTGGGGGAGGGGGTGGTGGAGGGGGGCAGGGGGTGGGGTGGGGTGGGGTGGGGTGTGTGTGTGTGTGTGGTGGTGTGTGGTGGGGGAGGGGGTGGTGGAGGGGGGCAGGGGGTGGGGTGGGGTGGGGTGTGTGTGTGTGTGTGTGTGTGGTGTGTGGTGGGGGAGGGATAATTCACGGGCTTTAGCTAAACTAGGGTTTTATAGAGTTTCGCTCCTACTACTTGGGCAATGACTATACTAGGGACCAAAGATAAATAAATAAACTGGATTCAAAGTAAATACTAGGAAATCCCAATTTATAACCGTCTAATTTATATCCTTTATTTATTTAATCACGATTCATTCCACTAAATAATCATGATTGCACTCAAATTTAATTATTTATAAATCACTCGAAAGAATGTGTTCTTATTATTAAAGTTGATTACGGTATATTATGATTCCCCACGTTATGTTTTCGATACCCTCTTGGTTAAATAAATTTTCTACTAACCGATTTTAATGAATATCTGATCAATTCCTTGATTCTAAAACTTAATTCTATAGGATTATAAAATAGTTCATCGGTCGGGTAAACAAAACATATAAGTCTATCAAGGGGTATCACAATCCAAATTATTTCTTGGACGTGAATTCCTCCAAATTATGATCTCATACCTATTCACACAATGATTGACCAACTTGCGAGGATCTATTGTTCTAACATATAATTGAACTTCACCCATCGCAATCGAAGAAATAATTGTGAAAGAAATTTAATATCCATAACCCTAGGGATTAAGAATCTATGAACTTTTTGCAAACGATATGAGATTTCCCATGTTTAATCAAGAACATCCTTAGACTTGTAGGGGTGGGGTAGGGTGGGGTGTGTGTGTGTGTGTGGTGGTGTGGGGTGGGGTGGGGGAGGGGGTGGTGGAGGAGGGCAGGGGGTGGGGTGGGGTGTGTGTGTGTGATGTTCAATTTAGTTGGTGCACAAACTAACGGTCAAAGTAATAGTATATAATTACAACATTTCAAACTACTTGAACATCACAAATGGATACGAACTTAAAATATAAATTGAGATAACCTTAGAATCTAATTAGGGTAAAAATATAATGGCATCAACTAACATATATGTAGGGGTGGGGTGGGTAGGGGTGGGGGTGGGGTGTGTGTGTGTGTGTGCGTAGGTGCGTAGGTGTGCATGTGTGTGTGGCGGTGGGTGGGGGTGGGGGTGGGGCACCCATTTAATAACTCTTTAAATATTTGGAAAAAACATAATATTACAAAATTGAAACGAAATGGTATTGACGGAACTTACACATACGTTATAATATAGATGGAACATTTTTTTATCTGTACTATTAATTCAATTAATTCAATTAGGTAAAACGAAATGTGAACTATTAACATTTTTTTTTAACTGTACTAATAACATTTTTTTTACAGCAAAAATGTCTCCTTCAGATGTTAAGGAGAAGATGATGATGTTGTTTATGATGATGTCGTCTGGGTTCGGTGGTAGCGGAGGCGACGAGGGCTCCTCCGCCGCTAGGCTCCCCAAATATGGAAAATTTGGGATTACCGTCGAAAACAAGTCGGAGCTTTTAGCGAGATCCCTCGAGCTGCTAAAGACGGTCATCGGCCCGGGGTTTATGAGTTGGAAGGAGGTGTGTATGAACTCAAGTTAGCGGTTTGGGCGGCACTACAGGTAATATTTATATGAATATTTCAATTTATATTTATATTTATATTTATTCGCAACTAACATTGTATTTGTTGGACAGGAACAATTCAACTTGGATCCAAAGCTACGCGATTCCGTCTTGGAGCAGTTGAGGGAGCAACACAAGACGTGGAAGAAAAATATGCAGACACGGTACTTTGGAAAAACACGAGAGTCCATTTTACAATGGCGCGGATCCGTCCCGCCCAAGGAGCCGATCTCATTGGCACAATGGCAAAAGTTCATTGACAATGAGATCGAGGATCGACAATTGGCATCTCGCCAATCGGGGAGGGAAAATCTGGCTAAAAAGGCGGACGTGCACTACTCCGGCCGAACCTCTTACGCTGAGGTGGAGCATAGGATGCAGGTAAGATTTAATTTATCTATAACTACAGAAATATATTATTGGATATTTTTTACTTTACGGGGCCGATACTAATTTTACTTTACTCTATTTTATTTCAGGGGGTAGGGAGTGGGCCAGGGGGTAAGCCACATAGGCTCGATACTTATGTGGCTCTTCGGAAGAAGAAGGGGAAGGACAAGGAGGTGTCCCCGAGCGTCGCGGCCACGATTGTAAGTAATCCGACAGTTTAATTATTGTTAATTACGTTATAATTTTTTAGTTTACTTATTTTACTAATCATGTGCTTTTTGTCGTTTCAGGCAAAGCTTAAGGAAGTGCATGAGTCGCAGTCTGATGCCGACAAGGCATCTTTGTCCACAGACGCACTCAGCCAAGTGCTTGGCTCTGATCGCAAAGGGAGGACAAGGGGAGTGAGCTCGCGGGTGACCAAATCTAGGATCATCGGATTGGAGACGAGCGACACCGGGTTGTCTCGAACGGTGGATTCACATGACGCGAAGCTGTCCCGTTTGGAGGTGATGGTCCAAGATATGTACGCATTCATGAAGCGTACGTTGGGTGAAGACCGTAAAGGGAAACGGAAAGGGAAGGAGAAGGCGGTGGAGGAGGAGGTGCGGGAGGATGAGGCGCAGGATGACGAGGATGTGGACCTCGCTGTTTCATCACCGACACGTTCGTACTTCGACGATCCACTTCCCTATTTTACGCCCTCCAACAGACCATTGTCGACAATTGGATGGCCGAGCGTGTTCATATTGGACGTATTTAATGGCCGGCGGATAGGGCGGGGGTTGAGGGACCCGAATATCGTCGAGGGTGGAATAGTCCATGGACGTGTGCTTCAAGAGATGGAGTCCAGGGTGCTCGTCACGCATGTCATACCCGGGAAGGAGAACTCCCTATTGTGGTTGCGCGAACAATGCGGCACGACGTATATTAGTGGGTGCGTCAATTCGTATGTCGTGTGGCCTACTCACCTCCTCAGTTTTATCCAAGACATGTGGTAACATTATTTTTAAGTTTGTCCATTTTAATTAAATTTGGATTATATCGTCATGTATATTGTTTTTACTTTGAATATTTGGATTATATCGTCATGAATATATATTTGCATTATCTTTAGTTTGTGTTGGATATATGATGTTTGGAACAGGTACAACGTTTCTATAACAGGTACAAATATACTGCTGGGGAGTGGCGGTGGCCATACTTCCCAGCAGATTTTTTTTAAATTCTACCCAGAATTGTCACGGTCATTGACCGTGACAAGTCCGCGACAAAAGTTGTCACGGTCGTGTCACAGTCAATGACCGTGACAATTGGGGTCATTGTTATGTCACGGTTCTGAACTGTGACAAACGTGTCACGATCATTGACCTTGACACGACCGTGATACAAAACACGAGTTTTTTGTCAAGGTCAATGACCGTGACACGACCGTGATAAAAAAAATTGTCTCGCCTCGAAATGTCACGGTCATTGACCTTGACAAGGTGAATTTGTCAAGGTCAATGACCTTGACAAATGGGCAGATTTGGTGCAGTGGATAGACCCAAATTACTTATGTCACGAACTCAATGTGAATAAGGAAATCAAGCCAGTGAAGCAGAGAAGAAGAGTGTCCAGCTCCGAGAAGAATCAAGCTATACAGGAGGAAGTCGAGAAGCTCCAGAAAGCTTGCTTCATTGAAGATGTTTAATATCCAGACTGATTAGCCAATGTGGTGATGGTAAAGAAGAAGAACAACAAATGGAGGATGTGTGTAGACTTCACCGACCTCAACAAAGCATGTCCAAGGGATCACTTTCCATTGCCCCAAATTGATCAACTAGTCGATGCTACCTCGGGACATGAGCTGCTGAGCTTCATGGATGATTATTCTGGCTACAATCAGATTAAAATGAAACCTGAAGACAGGGAGAGTACTTCTTTCATTACCCCTAGGGGAACTTATTGTTATAATGTTATGCCTTTTGGTTTGAAAAATGCAGGTGCGACATATCAGAGGCTGATGAACAAAGTCTTTGCTGAACAAATCAGTTGCAATATGGAAGTCTATGTTGATGATACGCTGACGAAGAGCAAAAAAGCTGATAATCATCTAGTTGACTTAAGTCAGACTTTTGATCAACTAGATAAATATCAAATGAAGCTGAACCCGACGAAGTGAATATTTGGAGTACGAGAAGGCATGTTTCTCAGATACATTGTCAACCAACGAGGCATTGAAGCAAATCCTTAAAAGATCAAAGCTCTATTAGGGCTGCGATCTCCGACGACGAAGAAAGAGGTGCAAAGTCTTACAAGACGAGTAGCAGCACTCAACAGATTTGTATCACCAGCAACTGATCGATGCCTCCCATTCTTCAAGACACTTCGAAAGACTTTTGAGTGGAATGATGAATGTGAGAATGCTTTTCGAGACTTGAAGAAATAATTGGGAGCACCTCCACTATTATCCAGGCCAGTGATGGGAGAAAAATTGTACTTATACATATCAGTATCAGAGAATGCAGTTAGCTCGGCGTTGATAAGAGTGGAGAATGGAGTACAAAAACTAATCTATTACACAAGTAAGGCCTTCCAAGGAGCAGAGATCAGATATCCAACGCTGGAAAAGTTAGCACTGGCGCTGATTGAGGCGAGCAGGAGAATGAGGCCATACTTCCAGGCCCATACTATAGTTGTATATACTGACATGCCGTTCAGACAAGCCCTTCATAAACCAGAAAAATCGGGGAGATTGATGTACTGGTCTATAGAGCTCGGTGAATACGATATAGTCTATGAACCCAGATCATCGCTTAAAGGGCAAGTTGTAGCGGATTTTATAGCAGAGTTCACCTATCCTAATACCCCCGAGGAGCAAAAGTTACTCGCTGATCAACCTGTGGATGTTACAGGATCAACAAACACAATCTCAGACCAACTCCGGTTGGTAAAAGGGCAAGTGGATGTTACAGGATCATCAAATTCAAGCTCAGACCAACTCCGGTTGGTAAAAGGGCAAGAAAAGATGGTCGACGAAGAGCGAGAAATATCAGGGGAAGATGAAAGGAAGCAACAAATATTTCGTCGAGGAACTCTGTCAGATCAAAAGTTTGAAGACGAGTTACTTAAATGGAGGCTATATGTAGATGGCTCATCTTGCACAACAGGCAGTGGGGCAAGGATAGTTTTGAGCACTCCGGACGATGTCGACATGGAGTACGCCCTACGTTTCCAATTCAAAGCTTCCAATAATGAAGCTGAGTGTGAGGCCATGATTGCAGGTCTTAATTTGGCGAAAATTAAGGAGGCGCAGCAAATTATTATCTTCAGTGATTCTCAATTAATTGTAAATCAAATGTTGGGAATATATGCAGCCAAAGGAGAATTAATGATTAAATACCATGCAAAGGTGATGGAGTTGGTATCAGAATTTGCTGTAATTCAGCTAGTCAGAATACCAAGAATGGAGAATGCAAGAGCAGATGCCTTAACTCGATTAGCATCAGCTACTCGTACCAAGCTACGAAGAACAATCCCAATTGAAGGTTTGGATGGTCGGAGTATAGATGAAGATTTGGCGATGAACTTTATCACCCTTGATTTAGGACCATCTTGGATGGAACCCATCAGGGCATATATTGAGGAGGGAGAATTACCAATTGACAAGCTCGCAGCTAAGAAATTGAAGTTTAAAGCTGCTCGGTATGAATTAACTAACGGTATTTTATATAGACGAGGAATCATGGAAAGTTTGCAGAGATGTGTACATCCCTCCGAGGTGAAAGAATTGATTGAAGAGATCCATGAAGGGTCATGTGGAGCCCATATAGCTGGTCGGATGCTTTTGCAAAGGATGATGACGCAGGGATACTACTGGCCGACGATGAGGGATGATTGTAGAGCCTATGCCAAGAAATGTGACAAGTGCCAGCACTTCTCCTCCATCCGAAGAACTCCATAAGCATTGTTGACGCCCATCACTTCCTCTTGGACATTTGCCATATGGGGAATAGATTTGGTTGGACCACTACCAATGACTAGAGGAATGTTCAAATACCTCGTCGTCGCAGTGGATTATTTTACTAAATGGTTAGAAGATGATCCTCTCATTGATATGACGTACGAGAAGGTGTACCAATTTATTTGGAAGAACATCATTTGTAGATGTGGTCTTCCTCATGCTTTCATCACAGACCATGGAACACAATTTGATAACGAGGAGTTCGCTGCCTATTATCATCAATCAAATGTGTTTAAGGTCCACTCAGCACCAGGCCATCCTCAAAGCAATGGACAAACTGAAGTGACAAACAGAACACTACTGAATGGTTTGAAGAAAAGACTGGATGATGCGAAAGCAAACTGGATCAACGAGCTACAATCAGTACTATGGGCTTATCGAACTACTCCCCGAGTAGCAACTGGAGAATCACCATATATGTTGGCGTTTGGAAGTGAAGTTGTTATACCTGCCGAGTTGGGCCTCCCAACACACAGGGTACTAAATTTCAACTCCCCTGTCCGCGACTTAATGAGAAGATTGGATTTAAACATGCTCGAGGAAGTTAGAGAAGAAGCAGCCATTAGAAATGCTGCTTACCAGCAGCGAACAGCTTTGTTATACAACAAGAGAGTGAAGAAGTGCGACCTGAAAGAAGGAGACTATGTGCTGAAAAAAGTAATTCAAAAGCACAATAAGCTGGAGGCAAACTGGCATGGACCATACCGAGTTACAAAAATTATTCGACCAAGAACTTACCGAATAGCAACTCTACAAGGGGAGGAGTTTAAGAATGCATGGAACGTAGAGCACCTGCGCAAGTATTATCAGTGATGAATAAAATGAAGATATTCTTCCGAATTCTTTCTTTTTATTGAAAGTTTTTCGGGGAATACTAGTGCTACACACTACTCGGCAAAGCTCAGGCTACTCAAATTTTTTCTCGAAAATGCCAACTAAGGTTGGTCGAGAAACCTATATTCCTCCGGGAAGTAAAGCTACCTATATTCCTCCGGGAAGTAAAGCTACCTATATTCCTTCGGGAAGTAAAGCTACCAATATTCCTCCGGGAAGTAAAGCTACCAATATTCCTCCGGGAAGTAAAGCTACATGTATTCCTCCAGGAAGTAAAGCTACTTGTATTCCTCCGGGAAGTAAAATTTGTATTCCTAAGGGAAATAAAACTATATGTTTCTCAGAAAATAAAAGTATTCCTAAAAATGCCAACTTATGTCGGTTAGAAAGTAAATGTATTCTCGAAAATGACAACTTGAGTTGGTCGGGAGGTAAAATTATTTCAAAAAGACTAACTATGGCTGGTCGGGGATAGAAACCCACCAACTGTAGTTGGTCGACAAGGAAAATTTACCGACCTTGGTTGGTCGGAAACATCTAAGAGAAAAATCTACCAACTATAGCTGGTCGGGGATAAAAACCCACTAACTGTAGTTGGTCGACAAGTAAAATTTAAAGTGATCGAGCAACATTTTTTATACTCGTAACTTTTTAATTATTACTAAGTTGGTCGAGAAATAAAATATTATTTTTGCCAAATGATTATCACAAATTCAAGTTATTCGACAATAAGTTGATCGACAAACTACACAATATTGTTATCTTTTTAACAGATACACATGCACAGATATAAAGTGTTATAAGACAATAGCAAATAGAAATGAAAGTCTTTCATTAAATCCAAAACAAATTACATTGATAATGAAATGAAAGTTACATTGATATTGAAATGTATACTAACTATTACATCAAAATTCCTACTCTACTGGTCTTTTCCCCTCTGCTTTTGACACAGGTTCCTCGCCAGCAGGCGGATCATTTAAAGCCAGGGGAGAATTTATGAAGTTGAGATCCTTTAACATCCTGATATTCATCACGGATGGTCGATCTAGAAGGTGCTCGGGATGAGATACTTCAACACTTGAATGGAGATTGTAGTCGCCGAGATACTTAGAAATTAAGCATCGAGGAATGGCCCGAGTAGGGATCCAACTCATATCAAGTTTGAATGGTGGCATGAGTAGGTTGAGCAGCCCAGGATCATGATAGTCCCACAGGTAATGACCATGTTCGAGTTGCAGCACACCTAAGGCATTCAACCAGCCTTGCTTGTAGCCCTCATTATTGGCATTCTGGATACTATCGTCCAAGTGATAGAGAGCTTCGTTGTATCCAGCCATCCAGAACTCCCTGGGCTGTTTATGGAATTGATATGTTAGTCTTTCCAACTGCTCATGGAGATTTTTGATAAAGATCTCTTTATTCTCCAAGGTAGACTTCTGCGTGGAAAGCTGTTCTCCCAGGTCCCTGATCTTCTTTGACATTTCAGCCAATGCCTGGTTCTTCGCCATCAGCTGGAAGGCCTGGTTTTCTAGGGCAGACTGAGTCCGTTGTTCCTCGACAAGAATCCGAAGAGCTCTTGCTCGCCCCCGAGGAGCTCTTGCTCGACCACGAGAAGATGTAGAGGGGCCAGACCTCTTCAAGGTTTCCAACTCATCCCTCAAGTTGGCGTTCTCGACCTACAAGAACGAGAATCCCTCATCAGTCAGTGGGATCAAGGCATTTGAAGTGGAAGCTGCAGACTTCAACTGAGACAACTCTTTCTGCAGGTTGTTATTTTCTTACTCTAATAGTTCAGTTATCTGTCTGCACTCCTCGACTTCGCCCCTCAGAGTTCTCTCCCTCACCTCATAGCCAAGAAAATGATTCTCGTACCCCTTGTCAGTATTGAGTTGTTGATACTTCTTCTCATACCCCTCATGCAAAATGGCAGTGGATTATTTATATTGTTATTGAAGTTCTTCGAGGGTGCCTTGGAGATCCTCGATCATGTCGTAATAAGCCACATTATTGGCCACTGCTCGATTAAGTAGACACTTCAGATATTGGTATGCTTCAACTGCCTGTTCAGAAGCATCTGGGTCGAGGCTGTCGATGACTTGTGGTGCACTCAGATCTGTGTGACCAGCCTTATAATAATCATTGCATTGCCTCAGCAGCACAGTATCATGAGCAGATAATAATTCCATCCTGGCCAGAAACTAGCAGAGGAAGAAAAGCAATAATCAATAAGAATCAAGACAAAGTATGAAGAAGAGACAACAGTATGCAAGAACAAAAATTCAAGTTTTATTATATCAAGGATCGGAGTTACATATTCATGGTTACATTTGACAAAAGAAAAAGAGAAACCCGAACAACTCTACACCTTTTCCTTATCTCCCAAAACCTTCTCGGGAGGCTGGGACGAGGAAGTAGGTTGCTCGGAAGGAACAGATAGTAGCTGGGGAAGTGCTGGAGGTTGCTCGGAAGGAGTAGCGAACTGTCGAAGTTCCTCGGTAGCAGGCTGGATGGCTGGGGGATGATCTCCCATTACCATAGAAGACTCTTCGGAGGCAGCTTCGTCCTCTTCTTCTTCTTCAGGAGTTGGAGGGGGACCAGGGATGTGTCGCTGAAAGAGTTCAGAATTTTCATCCACTTTCATCTCCTGCAGAGCAGCGACCCATCCATCCCTGAAGTACTTGAGACTTCCATATTCTACTTGTGACATCATAGCAGCCAACCCCTTGTTCCACCCCTTGTCCCAGCCAGGGCTGAAAGACTTCTTCACAGCCTGTTTTCTCTTCAACTTCTCCGAGGAACGCTGCTCGGATAGAAGGTCTTCAGCAATCTTCAATTTATTTTCAACCTCCTCCTTCTGCCAATTTACCTCCCGAAGCTGACCCAGTTCTTCTTTAGCAACCTTGAGCTTATTCTCAAGTTCTCCAACATTTTTGAGCTTCTCGTCGAGCTCTTTATTTTTCCCTTCTAAGTCCTTTATTCTCTTCTCCAACTCCTGGGAGACTTCAACAACTCGAGCCTTCTCCTGCTCAGTGGAGGCAAGCTTCTTCTCCCAAATTGCTTTATCATCAGCATATTTTTGGCGAGACTCTTTCAGAGACTGCCCCAAACCCATTAAAGCTTCCTCTACACCAGACAAGGAGCTGGAAGCTTTGATAGCTTCATCCTTCTTCAAAATTGTATTGAAGTAGCTCACCAACTATGAAAAGAAAATGAAAGCAAGTCAGAGACAGATATAATAAGGGAAAGATGAAAATTTAAAAGTAAAAGGACTTATAAAAATAATGTGGCGAGCTGCCAAAGAGGTAACCATATCCCGAGAAAGGTTTTCTTCGATACCTTGGATCTCGGGAATGATCCAAGTCTTCACCGAGCTCATGGCAGAGATCGGGGGAACGAAAGTGGGAACTCCACTAGTCTGTGGCTGAGAGATGGTGTCAGCCAAATTGACCGAGGAGCTCTTCTTCAGCTTCATCGGGGGAGCAGGAATAGATTCAACCAAGGAGGAACTCTTGGTCGGTGATATTATAATCACCTCTCCTGGAGCAGCAGACTTGCTCGGAGCCACTGGGGGATTCTCGACAACCTTCACAACAGCAGCAGTCGAGGAAGGCGCATCATTTTTCTTTGTCCCCTCCCCCGGGACATCAACCTTGCTTCTTTTTGCCTCTCCATCACCAGAGGCAGGTTTCTATAAAAGGGTGGGAGGTCTTCTCTTTTTCATCCTTTCACTTAAAGGAATGTGTGATTCAGGCGAGGAGCTGGTGGAAGCTGGTGCTGGCTCTGCGTCGCTTATTACTGGACGAGCAGTGAAAGAAGTGGTGTAGCTCTAGTACTGCAGCAGATACGAGGCTGACCTAATGTGCTCGTCGGAAACACTCTGATGCAAACTCCAGATAAGTTTCAAGTGCCTTATATTCACGTCTGCCTCTTTTGGACACTTTCTTTTGTTGTCAACTGCAAATAAATAAAAATTACAATATCAGTGGCACGTTTTGTCAAACACAGAAGAAGCATGATTTCAAAATAAATAAAATGAAATAAAAATAACCTATCCCATTGCCATAGGAAGGGCATCTGGGACCCTGATACGCTTCATCTCCTGATAAAGGAGCATGTTACCAATTTTTTATAACAACTCCATGCTCAAAATAGTCCCTATTAGCATCCGGGAGATGTACTACTAAGGCCCTATTCAAAAATCTAGTTTTTAAATAAAAGGTGTTATCACCAACTGCCCATCTATAACAAAACATGATTTCTGGAATTCCTATGCGAGTTCCATGGATTTGATTTAACCTATGAACCCCATTAACTATTCTCCATGTATTTGGGGGTATTCTTGCAGGAACAACGTCAAAGTATTGACAAAATTCCAGACATAAGGGATTGGGTGGAAAAGAAAATCCACACTCAGCAATAAAGAGACTGGGGAACCAATGTCCCTCGGCCAAACGAAAATAATCAGAAGGATCAGAAAGCTCTTCCAAAACAACCCAGGAGGGAATAGAAAAATCAAAGAGAAACTTATCAAGATATTCAACAGGGTAAACCATGATGAATAAAAGAAATGAAGAAGAAGGAAGAAAATCTTACAGAAAAAGAGTGGATCTGATGACAGCGAACGATGGAAGAGATTAATACACAGGAGAGAAAAAAACGATGGAAAACTCGAAAATACAAATTTGAAAAAGTAGAAGACGATGGGAGTGTCTGTGAAGTTTAAATACCTTGCCTTGGGAAATGGTAAAGTAATGATTACAAAAAGAAACAATTACGCTACCGGCGGCTAGAGGAACAAAAAGGGCGCGGCAATCGAAGCGAGAAGAAACGATTACGCTATCGGCGGCTAAAAGGACAAAAAGTACGCAGAGATCGACGCGGTTATGAAAATTCAAAAAAGCCTCATTCTACGAATTTGGAAAGAGAAATAAATACAAGGGAAACACTCCTAAAAATCAGGAGGACTATTTAAAGCTATCATATTCCGAGAAAGAATGTTCCACAGTCCTCAAATTTCGAACTATGAAACATCGGGGGCTTCTGTTGATACCAAATTTAGTCTGCTGACATGGATCAATAAAGTGAAGACATGTGGCAGTCTATGTGGCAACAATAAACACTTCTGAGGAACTCAAATGCTCTGAGGAACCATACTACAACGAGGAACACTGATTCCCCGAGGAACTCGTACGCTCCGAGGAATGAGAATTCTCCGAGGAACTCTTGAGCATCGAGAAGCTTAGGCGGTCCGAGCTGCACCTCGAATAAAGCATTAACAGCAGGATAACCAACAGTTTGACTATTCATTAAATGATTATCATTCAAACAATACGCTTAAGGAGCATTAAATGTATCACCCTTTCATATGTTCATCACTTAATGTATTACCCTTTCACATTACAGCCTCAGGGCTGTAAATACATTGTACAATCCTCATTGTAAGGGGACCGAAATTTCTTGAGATATCTTGTAATCGAGAATTCCCAAACAATCAGCAATAACATAACGGTGGACGTAGGCCATTCTTATAAGGCTGAACCACTTTAAAAATTCTTTATCTCATTTATTTATCTGTGATTGAATAATTAGATATGATCTAATTTTTTACATCAACACATATATATATATATATATAATAAAAGCGGTCCGGTTCGGTCCAAAACCGTTTTTTACGGCCCAAGACCGAGACCGAACCGAATTATACGGTCCTATATATTCTTAGACCGAATTAAGATCGAATTAAAAAAAAAACGCAAAAGTGGGTTCGGTCCGGTTCGGTTTTTTCGATCCATTCGGTCTATTCGGGTTCGTGCACACCCCTAATCGTCTTACAGGCTACTTAATAACCACCACAAGTATAATGCACAGTGCCTTAGGAATTCTTTAAAGAATATCACTGGTGACGAGTAGTCCACACATGGCCTTCCACACTCAGTATCCACCGATCAGCCTTTGTCTTCAGCAGTGAGTTCCCTCTAGAATCATAGTGGTCAGCTATGGAGATGCCTTCTCCACAAAGCTATATGTAGAATACAAGAAACTTTCTAGGGTTTAAACGAATTCACAGGAACAACTTTCAGGATGTATGTTATGAATTAAAAGTGTTTTATAACACTAAACAAATAAGAAATTTTGCAAAATATTTGCAAAAACAGATCTGGAAAAAGTCTTAAAAAATCTAAACACGAAATAGGTATTTATAAGGCGTTCACAATTTTCGAGGTGGCGACTCATTCGAACGAATTTTGAAGCTCGTTAGAACGAGAAAATTAACACCTTAGAACGAAAAAAGTCTCATTTGAATGAAGAAGCCATCTCTTTTGAACAGGCTTCAAACGACCTTTTGACGAGTCAAAACAGTACGCCTTTGATCGATGCGCGTTAAATAAAACTTCGAATGACCCTTCAAACAAAAAATCATTCTCGTTTGAACGATATTCCTATGTCGTTTGAACGAGGTTTAAAATAAAAATATATATTTTCTTTTTAAAATATAACCCTATTCGGTTTTGATAAAAATAAATATCCCAAAAATAAATCCTGTGAATTAATTTAAACTCTATTTTGCTTTATACCTTTATGGGATGCCGAGAAGTCTCAAATGTTGATGTAGGTTTGTCGTGATGGTGCATGACGGTTTGTAATGAGATACGTCAAACTAGCCTAAAACAATACAAGGCCTATGCTATGAGCAATATCAAAAATTTTGCTCTCACAAATCTTCCACTTCGGCTATTCCGGTACAAAAAACAAGCAAACCTATCCAAAATCAAATTGCATCAACAAAACTTTATAAACGACAAAATAAAGCTAACGCCCTTCCTAATTGTAGAACAGAATGGCATAAGTCTTTTTATCTTCAAACTTCTTCTTCTTCTCTTACACAAAATTTGTCTTCCTCCGGTGTGTCTTGAATTCTGCTTTAAGTACCTACACACATGAGATAAAAACATATACCCCGTGACGCATCGAGTTTTAAACAAACATAAGAAAAAATCGTAATTTGTTTTCCCCCTTTTTATCTGTAATTGTCAAAGGTGTAAAACATAATCATGAAATACGAAGCATCACTGAGAAGATAAGACATTATTGCGAAAAGATATAAATCACTCATGTGTAATGATAATATCAAAGGTCATCAAAACCAACTATTTTTGAAATTTTTCATTCTTTCTGAAAAAAAATAATTTCACAATACCATATATAATATATACAAAATATATCAAAGAAAATTCGGCACAAATATATAGGTATATATGACCATAAAAACTGACATAAACACATGAGTTTTACACACTAGCATAGTATCGGTGTGTTTAAAAATGTGGGATGCAATGAATGGATGTGAACTAGATACAAATAAAATATATCCAAACACTCAAATATATTCTAAAAGTTATAATTGATCGCAAAACTTTATCAAACTAAACTTTAACCGCACGTGACAGAAAAAATTTAAATTAATGAACAAAACGAGCACAATGCACACAAGCCTAGAATATTGATGATTCTGCAAATCAATAATATCATGACAAAATAAATATGACTAGTATTCATTGTGCAAACCCGTTGATCTTTAACTAAGTCTTCCTCGTATGATAAACAAATACATTCCTTAAATAATTGCTTTTGAAAGATCTAGCAAACAAACAAACTATGATGGCCCCTATTTGGAAAAAAACATTATTGCCTTTATTTTTCTTTTTATTAGACTCTTGCCAACGGTGTATTTCACGCAAAGACAACATGTCTTTCCCAGCCCTTTCCTGTGCTCACTCATATTTTTTTCAATACTAAACAAAATCTCTCACGGGCAATGGTTTTTGCATCCACAAATCTTCCATAGTCTTAAAATATGTAGATGATAGGATTGATGAGAGAACTCTGTGACACCACGCCTAATAAAATACCGGACGATCACTCATGTACCAAATTAAAACAGGAGTCGCATATGGTTCATTCTTAGCATCACTGTCGAAATAAAATTAATTACTAATAACCTATTAGGCTGGCGTCAAAATTTTGTTTAACTAATATTTTTAAACAAACCAACTAAATAAAACCATCACACAGCTTAAATAAATGAAATTGAAAAGAAATAAAATAATCGAACAATAATACAACACAATCGAATCCGCATAAAAGGCGGTAAAAGAATAAATACATGCACTCGGATTATTAGCCCGAATTTCTATACAGTACCTCCTATCTAGACTACAAGGATCGAAGCGTCTACAGTGAACTTGCATGCATCCACGGCTGTTGCAGCAGACGTCTGACTCAAAGTAATCATCATCCAGGCATCCCTGTGTCTGGACACCAATATATATATATATATATAGCAAGAAAGGGAAAAATTGGAAAACGGGTCAGATCTCGAGTCGTAAAAATATTTTGCAAGTGCATTACAAAATAGGTTTTATCTCATATTTAAATTGGTATCGCACTCCCATGAGATACCCCTCACCCCTCTTCTAATAGTTCACACCTAACGCATTCGTTTATAACATCCAAGTTAAGCTACCCCGCCTAACTATTCTAATGCACCCGTATGCTAGAAACCTCGACAACCCGAGTACTAAGGGCTAAACTTCTCTCCATTCTCAACACTGCACTGCGTTCGTCCGTGACTTGTCTCGCGAAGCGAAATCTAAACAAGGAACCCCCCCCCCCCCGATACATAACTGCTCGGCAGCGTCGATCGTCGAGTTCCATTAAACCCTCAGCATATGACGTGTATATAAGACTCATATAAACATAATATATATATATATATATATATATATATATATATATATATATATATATGCTAAAACTCCATATTCATTGTCATATACATTCGGATCCAAATTTACCGAAAAGAGGAAAATACACCTTATTAGGCTTTTCACTTATATGCATGAGTTTACTATATGATGGCTTGTCTTCATATACAAATAATATAATATACTCATCCAGTATATAATTATACCTATTGCACACAAAAGTATAATAACCATCCCAACGAGCTATAACTCGAGGATGCAGTCTCTCAATGCCATCATCTTCCAGGGCATAACTCACATACCATCCTCGGGACCACCGGTAGGACTAAATAGCACCTACTTCGTGGTCATAGGTCACAACGTATGGGAAGCGGTCATAGATTCTCCCCGAATTTGAGACGAGACATACCCACCACGTCTCACCCCTAATAAAAATCACACAATATAACAATAGACGCCTATGACCTGGGGACTATACGCTCCCTGCTCCTCAAGCCAGGGACCTCACCCACATCGCGCAACTTCCCATGATAGTATTAGAGGGGGTATGATTCACATATATATATACCATCCACACATAGATATATATATACATATCCGTATCACATTATATATATACTTTAATCACATAGTATATATATATATATATATATATATATATATATATATATATATATATATATATATATATACATTTATCACTCCTCAAATGTATATATGGCTACAATTGCCAATCTCATAACAATATTTAAGTATTCTCCTACTTAAATACTAATATCATAAGTACTCTCTCTCTTAACTATAACTCACCCCTTAATCACTATTTAAGGACTTGTACATAAACCCTAATGTACCAATTCGTACTAATTCGATAAGTGTACCATTGACTTATCTTAATTCTCATAAGTATCGCACCACCTATAATGATCGTCTTCAATAAACGTGTCGGGCACCCGCTAAATCCTCTTTAGCCTATATCCTAATTTCATCCTATTCGCCTTGTAGGATTTTCTCACACACAATTTGACACATAATTACATTCTCTACGCTTAATTCTATACAAACAATCCCCCACCGAAAGATCAACTCGACTGTTACTCGCCCTAAACACCCTTAAATAAATAAGTCATGGATTCCATTTTTCCATGAACCCAAGGTCTATATTTCACTTAAATAATAATAATTCGCAGGTCCCCGCTCTATTTTAGGAACCCTAAACCTTTATTTTCTTAATCCATTATTTTTCTTGAAAATATGATTTTTAGTGCCACACCAATTTAGCACCCTCCTAGCCCCTATAAATTCCCTCAATTGGATAAATGTATCTTCCTTAGTTAAGCATTTATTTCCTCAAATAAATAAGCTAGAATTCATCAAAAATTGGAATTTAACCCATAGAATTAACCCTAGGAAAAATTGTCAAAAATTCTGAAGGGTCGATCGATCGAGCCTTGGTCCTCAATCGATCGATACTTTACCCTCGATCGATCGATCGCTTCGGACAGCTTCTTCTCCGAGAAGCTGTTTCGTCCATTAAAGCTTTTCCCAAGATTTTATCTCCTCCCCCAACGTCCTCCAACCTCAATCAACAACATGTGCACATATAAAAAGGGTTCTAAACATCCTAGAACCCAAAACCAACAAACGATTTCAATAAATTCCTAAGTTTCTCGAATTGGATATTATTCGGGGTTTACTCATTTAACTTCCAAAAACCCATTTTAATTCACAAAAACTCATCCCAAAAATATTTGTGGTTATTCACTGCCAACTATAATATGAGATTATGCTCAAAGTAAATAAAGCAAGTAATCACTTGCCTCGTGGATAAAATCCAACGACATCGAGCCGAATCCCCCAGAGTTTGTCCAGAACCTCCCTTTTCTTCCTCTTTTCTCTCCTCCTTTCCTCTCCTCTCTCTTTTCTCTCTTTTCTTTCCTTCTCTCGTCCCTTATATAGGGAGAAATAAGGTTTTATCTCCTTAAACCCAAAAATGACTCGTTTACTCAATTACGAGTCCCTACTGGTACAAAAATTCTCAAAACTCAATTTCTACCCATGGATACTCTGTTATGACTATCTCGACCATTCCGAGACTCATCGCGCAATCGGAATCTCCATCTGAGGTAATTGACTGCAAATCACTTAATTAAACCCAATAAAACTTAATTCGGGATTTCTCATTAAAATATTATTCTCTGTCGCTTTTCCCAGCTGCGACATATCATTAAAATACTCCAACTCATTTACTAAATCACAAAAGTAAAATATAACACCCATCGAAAATCATTTAATCCTTGAAAACTCCAAAAAGTACTATTCACGATAATTTCTTGAATTCCCAAATTACACTTATTGAATTTTAATTATCCTACAAAGTGCGGGGTATTACATACTCCCCCCCCCCCCCCCCCCCCCGCAACGGAATTTCACCCTCGAAATTCAGATACAACACTCCACATCCTAATGCCTCAAAGTGGAATGGTACTAACCCGATGGCTCTCAACCATACACTCATTCAGCACTCCCCTCTAACTAGGTTTATATGATACTATACTGCTACCACGGTCATAAGGTGACTCTAATAACGTCACCTCGTACCCATCATTTCTAGTGCCATCTATAGCGAAAACGAACCTATAGGCACCGTTCTAACGTTTAAATCTTACCAAAAAAGAACAAGGAAATTACTCTAACGCTTAACTACTCCCGTCAGTCTCATCTCTTATCCTGGGCATGTTACTTCTTATTTCCCTATACAATTGGATTATCAAGTAACTCTTAAGACGTTCCATCCAACACACTCTAAATCCATTCGTGACTGCCTCACGGCATTAACTTCAACTTTATATACTACGCCCCTTCTATTTCAGGTGGCATATAAAACCAATTTACCAATGTTCCTATACACCTTTTAACCCGAGTCTATCAGCACAATCATTGGAAACGTTTAACTCGTACACTTTCTCTAAACAATGGGCTTTATTTCCTCGGTGTAATACTCACATATGGATCTTCCCAAACCGCTAAATTCAATTCTTCCTAAGGTTAGTCAACCAATCTTCTTATGGTTCACTTCTCACAATCCTTCTACATCGGCGCCACTAACTCCGTTGAACTTACTCCTTAATAATCTTACAATCTATGCGTTACCATACCCACGCGAAATGATTATAATACTAAGTATATCCCTAGTGCCCAAGGCCTCTCTCAACTTCTGACATTTTCTTGGTTTCATGCGTGGGACGTCTCGAAAAGCGAAATCCAAATAAGGAACCCTCCCATTACACTACTTCATCACGTTATCGGTCATCGAGATATAACGGCCTGAGGCACACCAGCGGGACGTTCCAAATCCGATCTTCCTATCCTACTAACATACTTCTACCACTCTAACCTTTCACCTTGGAGAAAAAGAAAACCTAACTAATTAAGGCGCTGATTAGGGACATATTCCTCACATTTATCCCCTTAATTTCCATATTTTTATGATCTCGTGCAGAGTAAATTGCTTGGATTTGTCTCGTATTTATGCTACTAAACTCTTTTGGCAAGTATTCCGTGTTTTGTGTATTTCTCATGTGCTTTATAGGTATTTCATGCAAATTAGTGCGAAGGAGAACTCAAAATAGTGAAAGAAAGAAAGAAATGTGAAGTTCAAGGGAATTTTTGTAATTTTTCAGCCTTAGTCTGGAGGTGGGTCCAATTGGAAAGTCAAAGATATTCCAATTACAAGAACACTGGAAAAAACGGCACCTCAATCCGAGCTACGGTGAAGAAGTTACGAGGTTTTGAAGTTGTGAGATAATGAAGAGTCATTCTCAGAAATGAAGAGTCATTTTCAGAACTGAAGAGTCAAAACTCTTGAAATTTCTTGTTTACTTCATTTTTATTAGTTTTAAAACGTGGGGAGGCAAGGGAAGAGTCAAATTTAGGTATTATAAAAGGGCAAACCCTATTAGGAAGTGGGAGGGGTTGTTTTTATCAAGTTGTAAGAGGCTAGTAGTTAATTTTTAGAGGATTCTTGTATCCAATAACCCTGATTTTGAAGTTTGGCTACTATTCAAGATTCAAAGTTCTATTCAAGATTCATTATTTGCAAATAATTTTAATTTATTGTCCTTACTGCTTTCCTAGTTAGTTTAATTAATTGTTGCTTTCTAGTTTTCCAATCCCAATTCAAGTCATGTTCTCAATTTTCTAGATTTAGTTATGGATTCCTGCACTTTCAGTTTTAGGTTTTCTTTTATTTTAATCACGTTAAGCTAAGTTTTTAAGGGTGGGGATGCATGAACCCAACCCGATGTGGTATGCATAGATATAAAAATTTTCCTCTAAATTAAATGAGTGATTAGATCGTGTTGTATTGTTTCACAACCATTGTAGAACTTTTGACCTCCCTAGGTAACCGGGGTGCTTAAGGATGCAAGGTGCGTGAACTATTGTAACACTGCTTTACTCATTCTTTGATTATGTATGATGCGGACTTGAACCTCATATATGTAATGCTTTGGAGTACTAAAGACTGGGTCTGATCAATTATCTAATTTATGACTAAATTTGTACTGGCATACACACTAGGGTTTGGGGGAGTGTAATCTTAACCCATTTCTCCATTCATATTAATTCCTTCTTAGTTAGTTAATTTTGCATGCATAGGTTAATTTAATTGAATCTAGTTAATTCATAGATAAAATACATAAAAATCAATCATCTTTTTCTTTTCTTTTATTTGAACGTCAACTTTAGAATTAAACTATCTTATCTTTGTCGTCACGTTCACACGTCCTAATTCCCTGTGGATTTGATACCCAGACTCGCCACTATACTCCTTAACAAGTGTACTTAGAAGTTTAGGTTTTTTTTGTATTGAGGTTGGAAGCCGATAACAACGACTAGCGTATTACACGGACGCTGGGTTTACACCTCGACCAGGCGTCTACCCCCTTCAAACCTGTCGTGAACATTACAACCAAAACACACTTCTTCCAAAATCTGCCTTTTCATTAAGGCCTGGATATAATCCTCAAATCAATTTCTCTAACTCCAGCTTCACCCACCTACTAGCGGTGAGAGGACCACTTTAGTGCTTCTCCATAGCACTTATATTTCCATAATCATATCATCGTCATACGGCCCTCAATCGATAGTGTTTCCCCCACACTATATGACTTATCAACAAAACCAACATCCTCGCATCCTATAACTTCTCTCCACTCCCGACGTCGTTAAGGTTCATGCGTGGAGCATCTCGCAAGCGAAATCCAAATAAGGAACCCCTACAATACACTACTACTTAACTTTTCCGATCGTGGAGGTCCGTTAGCTTCAAATATGCCACCGGAATAACCCTATCCCCTCTTTCAACAAACTGTGGTCTGAACTCCCAGCTCTGTCCAGGAGCCACACCACTATGCTCTCGTACTAACACTCAGTCCTTGCACAACCAATAATGAGCTTAAACTCACAGCTCAACAATAATGACCTTAAATCATACCTATAAGGTCGCCACGCACTCGATTCATGGTAATGAAATGTCTGCTCTCCGAAGTTCCAATTACCCATAATAACAAAGGCGAACTCAACCTGTAGCCAGGTGAGATATCGCAACAATAACCTGTTCCACCCTGGAACTGCAGACACGATAGTCTTGTAATCATTAGTCTGCCCCGATCAACAAAGAACATTTTATACTCAGAATAATACCATACTCATATTTTACACATAAAACGAGTAATACAAACTAGATATATACTCAAAATATCAACACCTGCCTTTATAGCGAATGAAAGAAAATAGAACTCCGCCACTGCGGAAAAACACATAGACCTACACTATAGTGTTTTAATACCGCCACAAAGCTCAAATTACACACATGAATCTAAGGCTAACGAAATATCGCGACTCTAGGCAAGGACTACCCGTGTGGTTCTATACTCCACATAGTGACCTTTCCCCATCTCTGGCCACCCTGACCATGTTATAATTATCAGTATCTCGGACTCTATAGCCTCGATCCTGATAATTTCCTACATAGTTCCCTTAACTTCTTCGTCAAAAGGAAATTCCACCATCAGCCTCAACGGCCTCGTTTCAAAGAAGTCCCCGGGTGGATGTTCACCAATGGGGTTCAACGAACACAAATTCTCCATAAGTGTTAGGAACACTCTTTTTTTTGTGAGCCAATCATTCTTCTGAAGGACTCTCTCTTCATTGTACCTACCGTCTCTCTTCGTCACAATATTCACTTCTCCCCAACTCTTTATTCACCGTCAGCCTCTGACCGATCCTTGCGTGAATAATTAAAAACTACATTCTTTTCATTACTGATAAACCAAAGGAACTAGCGGTTAAAACTATCCGTAATATTCCTCTACGAGCAAAACATCCTTCTCCCCCGAATATGGTGACTACCGTTCCCACCATTTCAACATTGCTCCCATGAGTGAAAAATTTTCCTCAAATTTTCACATATGGTTATTTTTCCATAACCTGATCTAAGCCAAAGCTTTCGAGCCTTTTACTTCCACTAAGTAAAGCTACACCGACTTCGTATAAATTTAAATCTCGATGTATGGTCTTTATCAAAGACCTCTTTCATACCCTTAGCTTCATCGGGTAATTCAACTTTAGTACCACTCTCTACTGCAGCGGTACTTGGATAATCATGACTACTATACTCTAGTAATCGCCACAATAATCCTTAGCAAATTCCATAAGGGGAGTGACCTCTACTGCGGTCCTATCTTCCAACTTCCACTAACTTCTCCAGCTAAGCCCCGCCTCCTGCTGCCCTCATCATGGCCTTCCTCGGTCGCCCTTCCTCGATTAGCACAGGAACCTCAAACGAGCGGGCAAAATATTAACTGTAATCTTATGTAATAGCAGGAGAACGAAATCTCACAAGAGGAATCAACAATCCTAATCCTGAGGCTCTATATCAAATCGAAGGCAACGCTGAAAGCGTAGTACGTTCGCACAGATTCCTAAGGACACTAAAACCTGGTTCTGATACCATCTGTGACACCCCGCCTAATAAAATACCGGGCGATCATTCATGTACCAAATTAAAACAGGAGTCGCATATGGTTCATTCTTAGCATCACTGTCGAAAATCAAATTAATTACTAATAACCTACTAGGCTGGCGTCAAAATTTTATTTAACTAATCTTTTTAAACAAACCAACTAAATAAAACCATCACACAGCTTAAATAAATGAAACGGAAAAGAAATAAAATAACCGAACACTCGGTTCAAAAATAATACAACATAATCGAATCCGCATAAAAGGCGGTAAAATAATAAATAAATGCATCTGGGTTATTAGCCCGAATTTTTATACGGTACCTCCGATCTAGATTACAAGGATAGAAGCGTCTACAGTGAACCTGCATGCATCCACAACTGCTGCAGCAGACGTCTGACTCGAAGGAATCATCATTCAGGTGTCCCTCTGTCTAGACACCTACATATATATATATATATATAGCAAAAAAGGGAAACATAGGAAAACGGGTCAGAGCCCGAGTTGTAAAAATCTTTTGCAAGTGCATAAATGCTTTATTTTTTTAAAAATAGGTTTTATCTCATATTTAAATTGGTATTGCACTCCCACGATATACCCCTCACCCCTCTTCTAATAGTGCACACCTAACGCATTCATTTAAAACATCCTAGTTAAGCTACCCCGCCTAACTATTCTAATGCACCCGTTTGCTAGAAACCTCGACAACCCGAGTACTAAGGGCTAAACTTCTCTCCATTCTCAAGATTGTACTGCGTTCGTGTGTGGGGTGTCTCACGAAGCGAATCCAAACAAGGAACCCCCCCGATACACTACTGCTCGGCTCGTCGAGTTCCATTAAACCCTCAGCATATGACGTGTATATAAGACTCATATAAATATACAATAATAATATAAATATATATAATGCTAAAGCTCCATATTCATTGTCATATACATCCGGATCCAAATTTATCGGAAAGGAGAAAATACACCTTATTAGGCTTTTCACTTATACGCGTGAGTTTACTATATTATGGCTTGTCTCCATATACAAATAATATACTATACTCATCCAGTATATAATTATACCTATTGCACACACAGGTATAATAACCATGCCAACGAGCTATAACTTGAGGATGCGGTCTCTCAATGTTATCATCTTCCAGGGCATCACTCACATACCATCCTGGGGACCACTGGTAGGACTAAATATCACCTACTTCGTGTTCATAGGTCACAACGTATGGGAAGAGATCATAGTTCCTCCCCGGAAATGAGACGAGACATGCCCACCACGTCTCACCCCTAATAAAAATCACACAATATAACAATGGATGCCTATCACCTGGGGACTATACGCTCCCTGCTCCTCAAGCCAGGGGCCTCACCCACATCGCGCAACTTCCCATGATAGCATTAGAGGGGGTATGCTTCACACACACACACACACACACACATATATATATATATATACATATCTGTATCACATTATATATATACTTTAATCACTTAGTATATATATATATACATTTATCACTCCTCAAATGTATATATGGCTACAATTGTCAATCTTATAACAATATTTAAGTATTCTTCAACTTAAATACTAATCTTATAAGTATTCTCTCTCTTAAATATAACTCACACCTTAATCACTATTTAAGAACTTGTACATAAACCCTAATGTACCAATCCGTACTAATTAGATAAGTGTACCATTGACTTATCTTAATTCTCATAAGTATCGCACCACCTATAATGAACATCGTCAATAGACATGTCGGGCACCCGCTAAATCCTCTTTATTCCATTTCCCAATTTCATCCTATTCGCCTTGTAGGATTTTCTCACACACAATTTGACACATAATTACATTCTCTACGTGCTTAATTCTATACATACAATGCCCCACCGAAAGATCAACTCGAGTGTTACTCTCCCTAAACACCCTTAAATAAATAAGTCATGGATTCCATTTTTCCATGAACCCAAGGTCTATATTTCACTTAAATAATAATAATTTGCAGGTCCCCACTCTATTTTAGGAACCCTAAACCTCTATTTTCTTAATCAATTATTTTCCTCAAAAATATGATTTTTAGTGCCACACCAATTTAGCACCCTCCTAGCCCTTATAAATTCCCTCAATTGGATAAATGTATCTTCCTTAGTTAAGCATTTATTTACTCAAATAAATAAGCTAGAATCCATCAAAAAATGGAATTTAACCCATAGAATTAACCCTAGGAAAAATTGCAAAAAATTCTGAATTGTCGATTGATCGACCCTTGGTCCTTGATCGATCGATGGTCGATCGATCGATCCTTTACCCTCGATCGATCAATCGTTTCGGGCAGCTTCTTTTTCGAGAAGCTGTTTCGAACATTAAAGCTTTTCCCAAGATTTTATCTCCTCCCCTAACGTCATCCAACCTCAATCAACGACATATACACATATAAAAAGGGTTCTAAACATCCTACAACTCAAAACCAACAAACGATTTTAATAAATTCCTAAGTTTCTCGAATTGGATATTATTCGGCGTTTACTCGTTTAACTTCCAAAAACCCATTTTAACTCACAAAAACCCATCCCAAAAATCTTTGTGGTTATTCACTACCAACTATAATATGAGATTATGCTCAAAGTAAATAAAGCAAGTAAACACTTGCCTCATTGATAAAATCCGACGACCTCGAGCCGAATCCCGCTAAGTTTGGTCGGAACCTCCCTTTTCTTCCTCTTTTATCTCCTCCTTTCCTCTCCTCTCTCTTTTCTCTCTTTTCTTTCCTTCTCTCGTCCCTTATATAGGGAGAAATAAGGTTTTATCTCCTTAAACCCAAAAATGACTCGTTTACTCAATTACGAGTCCCTACTGGTCCAAAAATTCTCGAAACTCAATTTCTACCCATGGATACTCTATTTTGACTATCTCGGCCATTCCGAGACTCTTCGCACAATCGAAATCTCCATCTGAGGTACTTGACCACAAATCACTTCATTAAACCCAATAAAACTTAATGCGGGATTTCCCATTAAAATAGTATCCTTTGTCGCTTTACCCAGCTGCAACATATCATTAAAATACTCCAATTCATTTACTAAATCCCAAAAGTAAAATATAACACCCATAGAAAATCATCTAATCCTTGAAAACTCCAAAAATTACTATTCAGAATAATTTTTTGAATTCCCAAATTACACTAACTTATTGAATTTTAAATATCCCCAAAAGTGCGGGGTATTACACACCTCACATAGATCAAATATATATACTGAAGTTAAAATCCAATAAGCTTGTGCATGTGTATGCGGAGGCATATACAAAGTCAAATCCATAAACCAAATCAAGTTCGAAACAACTCTATAAACATGGTTTAGATCAATCTAAGTGTCTATAATCATAACCAAATGTCCTAACGACATTGAAAGTACGGAGTGAATTGAAATCAAACACACCACTATGTCATACCAAACGTGTAAAACCAAAATACACAAAAACCAAAAATCTTTTTGTATTTTTCAAAAAAATTATCAAAATAAAACTTTTTGTATTTTACCAATATGACTCAATAAAATATAAATATAATACAAAAAGGACACATGTCAGAACACTTGCAAACATAGATCAGGAAGCACAACTAGAGTATGACAAACTTGCTAACACAATCATCCATAAGATATAGCAAGAGAAGAATCTTGTGCAAGCAAACGAGAGTCAACTAGTCTACCATCTAGCGCCTCTTAAAAAGATTTCCTAACCCAAATATATGTATACTTAACGCGGCGGGTTTCGAAAACCAAGGGAAAAATATACTTCAAATTCCTAGAACCTCTTCCAAGATCATAACGAAAATGCCTAATGTGACCTTTCATACCACAATGCGAACATGTGTAAACTCGAGGAATGTTACCTATGGGTTGACCTTTTCAAAGGTCCTTGTGCGAGGTTGACCCTATAAAACAAACAATGGTCTTGGATTTGATACTAAAAATATAAGAAATATGTGAGCCAATACCATCATAACAAAAACTACTCCAGTCTTTTAAATTATCTTTTAACTTCACAATTTTAGACTCTAGCAGACTCTTTCAATTTCAGGGACTCCTTTTTTAAATTTTCAATCATTCCTAGAAGATCATCTCGTTCCCCCCACAATGCTAGCAAACTTATTCCTAAGAGTCTTTTCACGTGCCTTATAATAAATAATTAAATTATAATTATCCTTGACAGAACAAACAGAAGCCCTATAAATTTCAGCACAAGCACAAACAGAAACTGAGATTGAGGTTAATAGTGCTGAAGTTGATGTTGGTGCAATAGTTAATTCCAGTTTTATTAGGTTATTAAAAGAGAGTAATGAGAAAGAGTGCAAGTGGAGGATGATCGATACTTGATGGAGTCATGCGAAGACCCTACTAACTCGGAGTTTGATATATTAGTTTGGTGAAAGATTAACTCACCCAAGTACAAAATTTTATCTTTAATTACATGGGATGTCTTATCTATCCAAATATCTATAGTAGCGTTTGAATCTACATTTAGTAATGGTGGTAGAATTCTTTATCCACTTCAGAGTTTTTTCTCTCCAAAGATCATGGAGTCCCTCATTTGCGCACAAAATTGGTTACGTATAAGCCTCAAATTGATCTTCGTGCATTAATGGGTGAAATTAAGGATGTTGAATCAAGAAATATTTTGATTAATACTTATTAAGTTTTTCATTTAAGTTAATTCTATCATTATTCGATTTGTTGGCAACTCATTATTTAATTTTATATAGAGGTTTTGTGTTCGTCCACTTCGACGGTTACGGGGGTCAATTTTTAGTGAGTTACAAATGCAATTTTTGGTAAGTTTATATCTATTTATTGAATTTAATGTACTTCATTATTATTGAGTTACTAAAGCCATTCTTTGAATGTGTTATGGAGTAGCAGGAGCATAATACATTTTTGGTACAATAGCCTCATAGCACATTTACACTTGTTAAACTTAGCATACAACTTCTTATCTTTCAACAGATTCAAAATAGTTATGAGATACTTTTCATGTTCAACCATATCACATGAATAAATCAGAATATCATCAATAAAAACTATCACAAATGAATCAACAAAAGGATGCAGTACCCGATTCATAAGATCCATAAATACAGCTGGAGCATTAGTCACCCCAAAAGGCATCACCAGATATTCAAAATGACCATACCGAGTACGAAAAGCAGTTTTAGAAATATCACTCTCCTTGACCCTCAACAAATGATAACGCGATCGTAATTCTATTTTTGAAAACACTTTAAAACCCTGTAACTGATCAAACAAATCATCTATATGAGGTAAAGGCTATTTGTTCTTAATTGTAGCTTTATTCAGTTGCTTATAATCAATACACAAATGCATGGTACCATCTTTATTCTTCATAAATAAAATAGGTGCACCCCATGGAGATACACTAGGCTATATGAACCCACTATCAAGTAAATCCTGTAACTGAATCTTGAGTTCTTTCAACTCAGCATGTGTCATTCTATACGGTGTCATAGAAATAGGGGTTATCCCCGGTGCTAATTCATTACTAAATTCAACTTCTCTTTATGGAGGTAACCCTGGAAACTCACTAGGAAACACTTCTGTAAAATTTCGTACAATAGGAACATCGACTAATTGTAAAGCCCCCTTCCTAGTGTCAAGAACATATGCAATAAAACCCTCACAACCCTTACTCGATAATTTCCTCATCTGAATAGCAGAAATGATGCAACTGGGAACAATTTTCCTTTCCCCCACAAATTTAAATCAGACTCACTAGGCATATTAAACATAACTTCCTTACAGAAACAATCCATAGATGCATGATATTAAGATAACCAATCCATTCCCAGAATTATATCAAAATCAGAAATATCCAATAAAAGTAGATCTATAACTGTATCTCTAGCCCCCATAGACAAAACACAATCACGAAAAGCATATTCAGCTACAACCATATCCCCCATAGGCATATAAATACCCAATCCCACATCTAAACGAGTACATGGTCTATTCAGGTATACAGCAAAAGCATAGGACATAAAAGAATGAGTGGAACTAGGATCAATCAAAATATAAGCACTTCTATTAGTAACAGAAAGTGTACATGTCACCACATTTGGAGTAATCTGAGCTTCTTTCATTATAAAGACTCGTCCACCTGGCTTGGAACTACTAGCTTATCCTCTGCCCATACTTTTCACTGCACTTCCTGGAGATAACACCTTGCTTGTTGCTTCACTAGGTGCTGCTGGAGTCTCTTCCAACTGCGGATAATTCTCCTTAATATGTCACACTTGATGACAATGGTAGCATTCCAATTCCTTAAGCTTAGGACACTCAGATTTATAATGCCCTTCCTCTTTACAAAAGAAATATGTAACACCTCCTATTGGGACCTCACCTCTCCCTGACTTTCTGACTGAACCAAAAGATCCTCCACCCCTAGTATCTCTACCACATCTCCCCTGACCTCTACCACTATCTCCACCACATCTCTGAAATTTATGAGGTTCCATCTTAACACTTCCACCTGAAGCACCTTATACTCTTGACTCACTTGAGTCTATATTGTATAAGTGTTCATCTAGTTTGGAAATTGTGACAAAATTGTGTTTATCCCAGAATCCAAAGAACCCCATAGCTTGGTTTGCTATTTCTCCTTGTTTGATTGATCTAGACCATATTACCAACACTCACACATAGTAGAATTGATCTTATACATTTCATATTGCATATAATTGTGTGTACATATGTTGATTGTGTTTAAATCCCTAAATTTATTTTTAAATATTTTTTGGATTTTATAAACATTTTAAATAAGTTTTTATTAATTAAAACTTGTTCTTTAAAAGTTTTTGGGGTCAATCTGCAATTAAGGTTTTATGGTTATATTGGCTTAAAGTTACCTTGGGTAGAATTCGAAAGCGGCAAAGACTTCAGGGTGTGTTTTTAATTAATTTTGACGCGCGTTTGATATCTTATTATTGGCCAACATTTGTTGTCTTCTGATTGGTGGAGAGTGTGTTTCTTTATAGAGAGGGAACCAGCGCCTGTTTTCAACCCTTGGATCGTTTTTTATCAACGATCTGCATGCGCCCTTTCATAATCCCTGTGAACCCCATATGAACCAATCATGAGAGATTTAATCACCGCACATCGTGAACCCTTTGATCAAAGTCAATCAACCTTGACTCAATCTGAACCCTTGATTTTAAACATTATTCTCGAAACTTCTCAGCCTCCTATAAAAGGACCCCTTCACTCAGCCTTCTGAGACTTTTGTCATTTCGTCCTTTTGAGAGAAAAAAGAGAGTAGAGAGAGAAGAGAGAAACCAGTAGAGAGAGAAGAGAGAAACCAAAAGAGAGAGAAAGAGTTAGAAACCCTAACCCTAACCCTAAATCGTCCAAACCATTTTTCAAAACTAAAACTCTTTTCAAACTCGTGTATATCCCAAACACAACCTTGAGTGTTTGAGTGTTTTTGTGAGGTGGTTTGTGTAGTTGGTTTGTAGTTGTAACCTCTTCGTTCTTTAGATCTTGTGTCCAACTTAAACATTATTTCTTAGATCTATTTTCTGCTTTATAGAAATTTCAGATTTGAGTACTTCATGTTACATTACGCTTAGTTTCATATTTTGTTTCTCACCTTGAGAAATATATTGTTGATTCTTTTCTGTAAATGTTTTTGAAACTTTGAAATCAACAATAATGTTTTTTGTTTCTAGTTCTCTTGAAACAAGACCTTTGACCTAGTTTGGAATCGCACTTGGTGATTTTCAATCTCAAAAATCTTTTCAAAACTGAGATTGATTAAGATCTTGATACGTCTTCTGAGCAAGATAGACGTGGATTCTGGGATTGTTATAAAGGTCAAATAAAGTTAAGTTTTGTGAGAAGAGAGAAAAAAGAAAAATCACAGCATATAGTCTTATATGTAATTTGTTAGGACTCGTTGTACATAATAAGTGTGTGTGTCTGTGTGTGTGTGCATGCATGTGTTAGAAAGCACCTCCACAAACACTTTCACCCTACCACACTAAAAGTGTTGGTAATAAGATCTTGAGAACAAGAGTCGACGTAAAGAACTTGAACAAATTGGAAGTTATCAAACTGGGAGGACAACATCAATAATCAGAACTGTAGAGAAGTTATAAGGACACCAGAGGGTACATTCATAAACTTATATAGGTCTGAGTTGTATGCATATTTGTTAAATAGTTTGTAACTGTTAAAATTTGTTTATAGTGGAATTTTGTGTTTACTCCGTACAGAGAGTCATGGATGTTTCCTCAGTTGGGTGAGGTTTTACCACGTAAAAATCTTGTTCTTAATTTTTCTACATCTCCTCATCTCATTCTTAGTTGTGCTGGGTTTAAAGTTTTTTTAAACTATTTTATTAAACCTGTTAACCAAATCTTAAACAGATCTCGTACATACTTTTGTTAAACACATCTTGTGTTCTATTAGTTTTGGTTTTTAAGAAAAGAGTTTCTTCAAAAAATTGTTCGGAGTTACTTAAATAATTAAATTTTATTAAACGGCTTTAGTAACAGATTTTCAATTGGTATCAGAGCTTTGTAAACTTCTTTTAAAGAGATCCTGTGTTTCTGAAATTATTTTCTGAAAATCAAACATGGACGAGAAAAATGAAAGATTTGGTAACTTGACCAGACCTCCTATCTTTGATGGAACCAATTTTTCTTACTGGAATGTAAGGATGATTGCTTTCATTCAAGGAACTCTGGGAGATGATGTCTGGGACATTGTTGAAAATGTATATATTTTTCCTACAAAACCAGCCACTGAAGGAAGTAATGAGAGGGTTAAGAAAGTATTAAGTGAGTTCACACAAGAAGAGAAACAAGTTTCTCGTAATAATAACAAAGGAAAGAATGCCATATTTATGTCCATAAATGAACATGAGTTCAAAAGAATCTCATCCTGTACCACTTCTAAGTAAGCTTGGGCACTTTGGTTACTGCTCATGAAGGTGACACTAGAGTTAAGGCTGCTAAAACTCAAATGCTCATTCAACAGTATAACTCCCTAATTATGTCTAAATTTGAGTCATTTGATGACTTCTATATGAACTTGACTGATATTGTGATAAAACTGCATTCTAATGGGATAACATATGACAGACAATAAATAGTATCTAAAATTCTGAGATCATTACCACAGAAATTTGACAACAAAAGATATGCTATTGAGGAAATGTGTGATATAAATCTCATTCCTGAATTACTCAGTAGTAAATTAAGAACTGTGGAAATGGAACTAGAATTTAAGATACAATTGACCCAGTCCCATAGGAAACAAACTAGTTCCAATCTGAGCTTTTCTTCTAAGATGATTAAACCTGAGTTTAATATTCCCAATGATGACTCTGATGAGGAATGAGATATAGAGAGTTTGGACAATCAGATTGCCTTAATGTCAAAATAGTTTAAGAAAATCATTAAATTTAGAAATAACATGGCAAAAAAATAAGGCAAGTCTAATTATCCAACTCCCTTTAATCACAAACCTCATAAGAAAAGTCATGACAAACATCACAAGGAATCTCACACTAGACCTAACAGAAACCTTAAGAAGACCGAATGCTTTAGATGTGGTAAACTAGGACACATTGCACAAGACTGTAGAGTTAACTTGAACACTCAAAACAAACATGCTAGAGCCAACATTTGCAAGACATGGGATGATTCAAGTGACTCTAAAAATGAGGAACCTGAGTCATCTAATGTTTTTGACCCTTGCATGTCTTTCTTTGCCAATATTATCTATAATGATGATATGCCTGTGTTTGTTAGTGAGGATGAATTTAGTAATTCTACTTCTGATGCTTCGAATCATGTTGTTACTGGTTTAGATGCTTTAATTACTGAAAATATTGTTATTTCTGCCTCGGGGTGTGTGAGTCAAAGGGAAAGCGATAATGACGATGTCAATGGGTGTGTGAGTCCAAGAAATGAAGCCTTAGGGGTCACTTCACACACTACACTTAGTGACTCGGACAATAAAGATCTCCCAGATATTCACACACTCTATGCTAAAACTCTAAAGAAAAGCACTAGACTAGAAAAGATTATGAAAGATCTCACCAAGAAGTTATAAGATCTAAGCCTGATGGTTAAACTGCATGCTGAAGAGTATACTACCCAATGTCTAACTCATGAAAGTGAAATCAAAATGTTTGATCAAAAACTCAGAAATATGACTGAAAAAAAATGAAACTCTGGAGAAAAAATACAAAGGAACTGTTGATGTAAAAAACTAGATCACTCTAATAATTTAATCACAGATAAATAAATAAGACAAAAGATTTTAAAGTGGCTCAGCCTTATATGAATGGCCTACGTCCACTGTTATGTTATTGCTGAGTGTTTGGGAATTCTCGATTACAAGTGCTATCAAGAAATTCCGGTCCCTTTGAATGAGAGTGATACAAGGTATTTATAGCCCTTAGGCTGTACATGAAAGGGTGTTACATTAAATGATACACATATAAAAGGGTAATTCATTTAATGTTCTTCAAACGTGCGCGTCAAGATGATAAGCATTCAATGAATAGTTGAACTGTTGATTATCTGGCAATTAATGCTGTGGTCGAGGCGCAGCTCGAACCGCCTTAGTTGCTCGTCGTCCAAGAGTTCCTCGGAGCATTGGAGTTCCTCGTAAGACTGGCGTTCCTCGGAGTATACTTGTTGCTCGGAGTGAGTATGTTGGTCGAGGAAACAATCTTCCTCGTTGCTATTGTACCATGTAGATTGACACGTGTCTTCTTATTATTCGTCCACATCAGCATACTAATTTTGGTATCAACAGAAGCCCCAATGTTTCATATTTCAAACTTTGAGGAGTATGGAACATTCTTTCTCAATATATGGCAATATTAAATGACCCTCCTGGGTTTTAGGAACTTTTTCTTCATATTTAAATTTCCTTTCAAATTCGCAGAATCCGCCTTTTTGTATTTTTAAAAGCGCTTCGATCTTTGTGCATTTTTTGTCCTTTTAGCCGCCGGTAGCGTAGTAGTTTCCTTTCTATAATCATTTCTTTCGCCGTTTCCCAAGGCAAGGTATTTAAACTTCAGAGGCAATCCCATCATCTTCTACCTTTTCAATTTCTGCTTTCGAGTTTTCTAAAGCTTTTCTCTCTCTTGTGCGTTCATTTCCTCCTTCGTTTGTTTGTCAACAGATCTCCTTTTTTCCTCTAAGATTTTCTTCCTTCTTCTTCATTTCTTTTTATTCACCATGGTTTATATTATCGAATCTCTTGAGAAGTTCCGCTCTGACTTCTCTATTCCTTCTTGGGTAACTTTGGAGAGTCTTTCTGAACCTTCAACTTATTTTAATTTGGCTGAGGGACACTGGTTCCCTAGCCTATTTATTGCTGAATGTGGATTTTCTTTTCCACTAAATCCGTTGTGTTTAGAGTTCTGTCAGTACTTCGATGTTGTCCCTGCAAAAATAGCCCCCAACACATGGAGAATAGTTAATGGGGTACATAGGTTAAATCAAACTCATGGAACTCGTATTGGAATTCCTGGGATTATTACTGTTACAGATGGGCTGTTTTAGATAATGTTTTTTATTTAAAAACTAAGTTTTTGAATAGGGCCTTAGTAGTCAACCTCCCTGATGCCAACAGGAATTATTTTGAACACGGGGTAGTTATAAAAAATTGGCAACATGCCCCTTTGGTTGGAGATGCAGTATATGAGGGTCCCAGATGCCCCCCATATGGCAATGGGATAGGTCATTTTCATCTTATTTTTGTTTTTGAAATTATGATTTCACTGTATTTGATAAAATGTATGACTGATATTTCAATATGTTCTTGTTTGCAGTTGACAGCAAGAGAAAAACTCCAAAAGAGTCAGAAGTTAATATAAAGCAATTGAAACATATCTGGAGTTTGCATCAGAGGGTTGCAGACGAGCACATCAGGTCTGCTTCATATTTGTTGCAGTACAGGAGCTACACATCATCCTTTACTGCTCGTCCTGTGGTCAGCATTAGTGACCCATTGCCAGCTTCCGAGGAATCTTCACCAGAATCTCACATTCCTCTAAGTCAGAAGATGGGCAAGAGAAGAGTTCCTGCTATCTTTGAGGAGACTTCCTCTGCTGGGGATGGAAACAGGAACAAGGCTGAAGTCCCAAAGGGAACCAAGAAAACTGATGTTGTTCCTTCTGTTGCTGTTCAGAAGGCTGCCGAGAAGCCTCCAATGGCTCCGAGCATGAGAAGTACTTCTGTGGAAGTGGTCACTATTTCCCCACCAAAGGTTCTTTGGCTGAAACTGCTGAAGTTCCACTGAGGAGATTGAAGAAATCCTCCTCGGTTAGTTTTTCTGAAGCCATTCCCCAGCTCCAAACTAGTGGAGCTGGTGTTCCAACTATCATTCCCACGAACTCTGCAATGAGCTCGGTAAAGACTTGGATTATTCCTGAAGTCCAAGGCATCGAGGAAAACATGCCTAGGGATATGCTGACATCCCTAGCTACTCGTCACATTGCTTCAGTAAGTTTCTTTTTATCTTGAATTTTTCCTTCTATCAATATATGTATCTCGGCACTAACTCATCACTACCTTCTTTTTTCAGCTGGTGAGTTGTTTTAACACTATTGTGAAGAAAGATGAAGCGCTCAACGCTTCAAGCTCCTCGTCTGGAGTAGAGGATGCATTCTAGGGTTTGGCCCAATCTCTGAAGGAATCCCGTCAGAAGTACGACGAGGATAAAGGTGAATGGGAGAAGAAATTGGCTGCATCTGAAGCAGAGAAGATGCAGTTGGGAAATAAAGTGAAGGATTTGGAGAGGGAGAATAAGAAATACTCCGAGAAGCTCACCACCTTCGATGAGCTTAAAAATAAGCTGAAATCAGCTGAGGAAGAGTTGACACTTCTGCGTGAAGCAAATCATCAGAAGGAAGAGTTAGAGGCCAAGCTGAAAGCCTCCGAGGACCTTCTATCCGAGAAGATTTCCTCGAAGAAGATGAAGAGAAAAACATCTGTGAAGAAATCCTTTCGAGCAGGCTGATGGGATAGGGGGTAGCAGCAATGATGACCCAGGTGAATTATGGAAGTTTGAAATACTTCCATGATGGTTGGGTTACTGCCTTGCAGGAATTGAAGGTGAGCGAGGACTCCGAGCTATTTTAACAACATCTCCATGGTCCTCCTCCAGTTATTGAAGACGAAGATGAAGACGAAGCTGCATCTGAAGAATCTTCAATGATTGTGGGTGATCAAATCCTTGCTCCTCAACCCAACCAGACATCTGCTGAGGAGATTTCTTCTTTTCCTGCTCCTCTTGAACAAATCCCAACTCCAGCCGATCAAATCAGTGTCCCCCCCGAGCAACCAAGCTCCTCGTCCCAGCCTCTCGAGAAAGTCTTGGGAGACAAGGAAAAGGTGTGAAGTTGTTCGATACTATCTTTTTGTTTTTCTTCTTATTTGTACTTTGTATCTCAGATCTTTGTAACTTTGCCTTATGATCTAATACAATCTGAATTCTTGTCTTCCACATGATTGTCTCTTCTTTATCTGCACTCTGTCTTAATTTTCTTTTTCTTTCTCTGTTAGTTTCTGGCCAGGATGGATCTTTTGTCTGCTAATGACACAAAGTTGATGCAGCAATGCCATGAATATTATAAAGTTGGTCATACAGACCTAAGTGCATCCGAAATTGTCGATATCCTTGGCCATGGTGCTTCAGAACAAGCAATCGAAGCTTATCGGTACCTGAAGGACTTACTTGATAGAGCAGTAGCCAATAACCTGGCTTATTATGACATGATCGAGGAGCTTTAATATACTCTAGAAGATCTCAAGGATCAGTACAAGGAGTCAAATGCCTTGTTACATGAGGGGTATGAAAAGAAATATCAACAGCTTTCTGCCGAGAAGGGTTATGACAAACTCATTGCTGGGTATGATGTCAGGGAGAGGACCCTAAAGGGAGAAGTTGAAGCCTGTAGACAAATTGTTGAATTGCTGGAGCAAGAGAATAATAATTTGCAGAAAGAACTAGCACGATACAAGTTTGCAGCCTCTTCTTCAACAGCGGTAATCCCAGTGACCGATGAGGGATTTTCCTTCTTAGAGGTTGAAAATGCCAAATTAAGGCAAGAGTTGGATGTCCTGCGAAGATATGGTACTTATACTTATGCTCGGGGATGAGGAAGAGGTTCTCGTGGGCGAGGAAGAGCTGCCCAGGATGTTAACGAGGAACAAGGCACTCCAGCTGCTCGGGGTCGATCAAGAACTCCTCGTAGTATTGAAGAAGCTCGTACTCTGTCAACATTGGAAACTCAAGCGTACCAGTTGAACGCAAAAGATCGGGCTTTCTCTGAAATGTCCAAGAAAATCCTAACTTTGGAAGATCAACTTACTGCAACGAAGTCTGCTTTGAATAATAAGGATGTTTTTTCCAGGAACCTTCATGAGCAGTTAGAAAGATTAACTTTCCAATTCCATAAACAACCTCGTGAATTCTGGAATGCAGGCTATAATGAGGCCCTTATCACTTGGATGCTCGTATTGAAAATGACAATAATGAAGGTTATAAACAGGGATGGTTGAACGCCCTGGGTGTGCTGAAGCTCGAATAGGGGCACTACCTGTGGGATTATCATACTCCTGGGCTACTAGACTTGCCTGTACCACCCTATAAATTGGACATGGAATGGATCCCAGCTCGTTCCATTCCTCGGAGCTTAATTTCAAAATATCTTGGTGACTATAATCTTCATTCTCAAGTTGAAGTATCTCGTCCCGAGCATCTATTGGATACTCCTTCAGTAATGAATGTCAGAATGTTGAAGGACTTGAATTTTATCAATTCTCCTCAGACTTTAAATGATCCTCCTGCTAGCGAGGAACCTATTTCAAAAGCTGAAGGAAAGAAACCAATAGAATAGGGATTTCAATGTAATAGTTAGTACACATATGTAAATTGTAATTCGTTTTGAATTTTAATGAAAGACTTTCATTTTCTGTTTGCAAATCTGTATTGCTATTGTCTTGTGCTTGTCAAACACTTTATATCTGTGCTTGCATAACAATATTGTGTTGTTCATCGACCAACTTAGTAATAACTTACAAGTACCAGTAATGTTGCTTGACTACTTAACAATAAAGTAATGAGTATAAAAATGTTAAAATTTCTTACAACCAACCAAGGTTGTTTAAATTGAGCTCGTCGACCAATTATAGTTAATGGGTTTTTATCCCCGACCAGCTATACTTGGTAAATTTTGTCTTTTTCATAAAATGTGCCCGACCAACCAAGGTCAAAGATTTTTCCTCGTCGACCAACTATAGTTAGTGGGTTTTTATCCCCGACCAACTATACTTGGTTCAGTTTGGAATATTTTTTTGGTTCAGTTTGGAATATTTGTTCTTCGATGAACTTTTATGTAATAAACTTACTTCCCGACCAACATAAGTTGGCATTTGAGAGTATATTTTGTTTTCAAACCAACCGAGATTGGCATTTTTAAGAATGTTGTTCTTGCCCTTTTACCAACCGGGGTTGGTCATGGGTTTGAACTATCATGCCCACTAACTCTTTTACCAACCGAAGTTGATCACATTAGTGTACGCCTCCTAACCAAAGGAGTATAGTTTGTTCTCGCTATTTTACCAACCAAAGTTGATCACGCTCGAACTATCAGTGTCCACTAGTTATTTTACCAACCGTAGTTGGTCACGCTAGTGTATGCCTCCTAGCCAAAAGAGTATAGTTTTTTCTCGCCCTTTTACCAACCGGAGTTGGTCGTGGGTCTGAACTATCGTGTTCTCCCTATTTTACCAACCGAAGTTGATCACGCTCGAACTATCAGTGTCCACTAGTTATTTTACCAATCGGAGTTGGTCACGCTAGTGTATGCCTCCTAACCAAAGGAATATATTTTGTTCTCTCCCTTTTACCAACCGGGGTTGGTCGTGGGTCTGAACTATCGTCTTCTTTTTTCTCGTCTTCTTTTTACTGTCGAGTAACGTAGTGTACAACACTAGTATTCCCCGAAAAACTTTCAATAAAAGGAGAGAAGATGGTGAAACATCATCATTTTATTCATATTGATAGAACTGCTTTACATTTTACATTACTGATAATACTTGCGTAGGTGTTCAGCATTCCATGCATTCTTGAATTCCTCCCCTTCTAGAGTTGCTATTCGGTAAGTTCCTGGTCGAACAACTTATGTAACTCGGTAAGGTCCATGCCAATTTGCTTCCAATTTATTGTGCTTCTGAATGACCTTCTTTAGCACGTAATCTCCTTCTTTTAAATCGCATTTCTTCACCCTCTTGTTGTAGAACAGAGCTGTTCGTTGTTGATATGCAGCATTCCTAATGGTTGCTTCTTCTCTAACCTCCTCGAGCATGTCCAAATCTAATCTTCTCATCAAGTCACTGACTGGGGAATTGAAATTCAGCACTCTGTGTGTTGGGAGACCCAACTCAGCAGGTATTACAGCCTCACTCCCAAATGCCAGCATATATGGGGACTCTCCAGTTGCTGCTCGGGGAGTTGTTCGGTAAGCCCACAATACTGACTGTAGCACAATAATCCAATTTGCTTTAGCCTCATTTAACCTCTTCTTCAAACCATTTAATAATGTTTTGTTCGTCAATTCAGTCTGTCCATTGCTTTGAGGATGGCCTGGTGCTGAATGAACCTTCAAAATGTTTGACTGATGACAATAGGCGGCAAACTCCTCGTTATCAAATTGTGTTCCATGGTCTGTAATGAAGGCATGAGGGAGACCATATCGGCAGATGATGTTCTTCCAAACGAATTGGTACACCTTCTCGTACGTCATATCAATCAGAGGCTCAGCTTCTACCCATTTAGTAAAATAATCCACGACAACGACGAGGTACTTGAATCTTCCTCGGGTCATTGGCAGTGGTCCAACCAAATCCATTCCCCACATGGAAAAAGGCCAAGGGGAAGTTATGGGTGTCAACAACGCTTGTGGAGTTCGTCGGATGGAGGAAAAACGTTGGCATTTATCACATTTCTTAGCATAGGCTATACAATCAGCCCTTATTGTTGGCCAGTAGTATCCTTGCGTCATCACCCTTTGCAAAAGTGTTCGACCTTCTATATGGGCTCCACAGGACCCTTCATGGATATCTTCAATCAATTCTTTCACCTCGAAGGGATGTACACATCTTTGCAAACCTGCCATAATTCCTCGTCTATATAAAACACCATTAGTTAGTACATACCGAGCAGCTTTAAACTTCAATTTCTTGGCAGCGATCTTATCCTCCGGTAATTCTCCTTCCTCGGCATATGCCCTGATGGGATCCATCCAAGATGGTCCTAAATCAAGGGAAATAACATTCATCATCAGGCCTTCATATATGCTTCGACTTTCTAACATCTCAATTGTTATCGTTTTTCGCAACTCGGTACGAGTAGCTGATGCTAGTCGGGCCAGTGCATCTGCTTGTGCATTCTCCATTCTTGGTATTCTGATCAACTGAATGGCATCAAATTCTGCCAACAACTCCATCGCTTTTGCCTGATACTTGACCATTAATTCTCCTTTAACTGCATATGTTCCCATCATCTGATTCACAATTAATTGAGAATCACTGAATACCATCACTTGTTGCGCTTCCATAATCTTTGCTAAATTAAGACCTGCTATCAAGGCTTCATACTCAGTGTTGATACCAAAATTAGTATGCTGATGTGGACGAATAATAAGAAGACACGTGTCAATCTACGTGATACAATAGCAACAAGGAAGATTGTTTCCTCGACCAACATACTCACTCCGAGCAACAAGTATACTCCGAGGAACGCCAGTCTTTCGAGGAACTTCAATGCTCCGAGGAACTCTTGGACGACGAGCAACTAAGGAAGTTCGAGCTGCACCTCGACCACAGCATTAATTGCCAGATAATCAACAGTTCAAATATTCATTGAATGCTTATCATCTTGACGCGCACGTTTGAAGAACATTAAATGAATTACCCTTTCATATGTGTATCATTTAATGTAACACCCTTTCATGTACAGCCTAAGGGATATAAATACCTTGTATCACTCTCATTCAAAGGGACCGAAATTTCTTGATAGTACTTGTAATCGAGAATTCCCAAACACTCAGCAATAACATAACAGTGGACGTAGGCCATTCATATAAGGCTGAACCACTTTAAAATCTATTGTCTTATTTATTTATCTGTGATTAAATTATTAGAGTGATTGGCGCCGTCTGTGGGAATCGATTGTTATTATCGTTTTTCACCAAAAATCATTCATCGTCAATGGCGGATAATCCAGAATCTAGCAATCGAAACGCTGGAAATGCTGGAAATCCTCCGAATCCCTCTGCATCTCCAGATCTGGCTGGGATTATGATGAATCTGGCTCAAGGACAAACCGCCATGCAAGACACAAAGAGGAAACTCATACAAACCCTTCATGGCGGTGCACCTGCAGGTTCAGGACAGCGAAGTGGTCAGAGGCAAACTTATTTACTTTCTACACGATCCAGGCGTACTGAGTCATATCGTAATGAGGAGTCTGATGATTTCTCTTATCAACCTGGGCGAACTTCGTCAATAAGGGCTACAGATACTGATCAACGTATCACTCTCTCTCCAGAAAGACCCAGTGCCTTAGAAAGACTGAGTAGGGTGTCTCCTTTCAGTCGATTAGGCCCTAGGAGGAATAAGAGTCCACCTAAGACCATGTCGAGGAGTTTTCGAAAACCATCAGATCTAAGAGAAGGATCAGCACAATCATGACCAGTTGCTCGTCATGATAGATCTCAAGAGGCTACTTCAGAACGATCTATTGCTCGAACCAATAGGCCCGAGGAAGGAAATTAAGCGTGGAAAGGATCCCTTCAGCGATTGGAGGATAGATTGGGAGAAATGGCTAGGGCGAAGAATCCCCTACAACGAACTTTTGTTCAAGGGACACCTTTTGTCCAGGCCATTATGAATTTTCCTACACCGTCAAAGTTTAAAGCACCAGTAGACAGATCATGTTCTTCATATAGAGAAATATCAAGCTGCCGTCGATATCTATGTTGTCCCCGACGAGATGAGATGCAGAGCGTTCTCAGGAACTCTTACTGGAGCTGCCCAGATATGGTACAACAATCTTCCTCGGGGTAAGATTTCAACTTTCTTTCAGTTGGCCGAGTTGTTCATCGGCAATTTCTGTTTCGGAGCAAAGCCAGTAAAACGAGTAGCACACTTGTTAAGTGTTAGACAAAAATCTGGTGAGAGTTCTAGAGATTACATAACTCGTTTCAATAACGAGAAGCTGGAACTCATAGATTACGAGGAGAAGACAGCAATCACCGCCTTGATGAGTGGGTTGTTGCCTAATAAGTTGTATTACACCTTGGCGAAAGATCCACCTAAAACTATGTCAGAGTTGATGGCAAAAGCGGCCAAAATCATGAATGCCGAGGAAGCTATGGCTGCAAAGAAGAATATAGATAAAGACACCAAGGGGGACGTCGACAAGTCTAAAAATAAAGAGCATAAGGGCAATGGCGGTGACAAGCGTGCCAGAAATAATAAGTCATCATGGGAAGTCCTGAAGAAATTCGATAATTATACTCCTTTGAAAATGGGTATTAATCATGTCTTGGAAGAAATCAAGAATAGCGAGGAGGTAAAGTGGCCGAAGAAATTGAGGTCAGACCCTGATGCGAGGAACAGGGATAAATATTGCGAGTTCCATAAAGATCATGGCTATATGACTAAAAATTGCATAGCTCTTCAGAACGAGATTGAAACACTCATCCGAAGAGGAAAACTAGCAAAGTATGTTGATCGAGGAGGCGAAAGAAGAAATAATGACCGAACTAGAGAAAGATCTAGATCTCCTCGTCGAGTAGAGGAGAAAAAGAAAAGGGATCATGAAGATGATACAGAGGATGACCCCGATCTTCCCAAGAAACCAAGGCAGCCAAAACGATAGGTATTTTAAATACGCTTTGGATCATTTGATTGTAATGTCATTACAGGAGGAGATGCAGGAGGAGGAGATCTTACTGCAGAAAGAAAAGCTTACCTCGGAGAGGCACAAGCTTGCTCGTACATTCAGCGAATAAATCTGGCCGAGGAGGATCGTCCGAGGAAGGTAAACAAAGAGAAGCTGGTTATTGGCTTTTCAAAAAATGACCTGGCGGGTGTTCTTTACCCTCACGACGACCCTTTTGTGATCAAAATGAGGATGAAAGAAGTAGTGATTTCAAGGGTGCTGGTAGACAATGGCAGTTCGGCAGACATCATGTATTATTCATGCTTTGACAGTTTAAATTTGAAATTATCTCAATTGGAACCTTATCACAGACCTCTATTGGGTTTTGCTGGCAAAAAAGTCTTTCCACTTGGAACGATCAAGTTGGATATATTCATTGGAACTTGGCCTGCTTGTCGAACAAAAAGAATACGCTTCTTTGTGATGGATAAGAATGTGCAGTCAGCTTACAACATCATCATGGGAAGAGTTGGTTTGAAGAAGTTCGAAGCTGTTCCATCTACAGTACATCAATGTTTAAAATTCCCTACAAACTTTGGAGTAGGAGTTGTGAAAGGTGATCAAAAAGTAGCTCGGGAATGCTATTATTCATCTACCGAGCAAAAGGAGCTTGAAGAGTCAAGGAAAAAGACTACTACTTACCAGGTGAATGAAAGTACGGAAATTGAAACATTTGATCCGAGAGATGAATCCCAACTTGTAAAAGGACAGTTGGTGGAATCTACAGAAAATGTTATTCTGGACGACGAGCACCCTGAACGAGTAACCCAGATAGGTTCATCGTTGGATGTTTCAATAAAATAGGAGTTGATAGCTTTCTTGAGAGACAGAAAGAAAACTTTTGCATGGAGTCATGAAGACATGCCAGGAATAGATCCAAACTTCTTATGTCATGAGCTCAATGTGAATAAGGAGATCAAGCCTGTAAAGTAGAGAAGAAGGGTATTTAGCCCCGAGAAGAATCAAGTTATTCAAGAGGAGGTCGACAAGCTCCAGAAAGCCCAATTCATTGAAGATGGGAAGTATCCGGACTGGTTGGCAAATGTGGTGATGGTAAAGAAGAAAAACAATAAATGGAGAATGTGTGTTGATTTCACTGATCTCAACAAGGCCTGCCCAAAGGATCACTTCCCATTACCCAGAATTGACCAACTAGTGGATGCTACCTCGGGGCATGAGCTGCTCAGCTTAATGGATGCTTACTCTGGTTACAACCAGATCAAAATGAAACCTGAAGACAGGGAAAGCACTTCTTTTATTACCCCTAGGGAAACTTATTGTTATAATGTTATGCCTTTTGGTTTGAAAAATGCAGGAGCAACGTATCAACGGCTGATGAATAAGGTTTTTGCCGAACAAATCAGTTGCAATATGTAAGTCTATGTCGACAATATGCTGACAAAGAGCAAGAAAGCTGCTGAGCATCTAGTTGACTTAGGTCAGACCTTTGATCAACTGGATAAATACCAGATGAAGCTCAATCCGACGAAGTGCACCTTTGGAGTACGAGAAGGAATGTTCCTCGGATACATTGTCAACCAGCGAGGCATTGAGGCAAATCCAGCAAAGATCAAAGCTCTTTTAGGGTTGCGATCTCCAACGACGAAGAACGAAGTGCGGAGTCTTACAGGACGAGTTGCAGCGCTCAATAGATTTGTATCTCGAGCAACTGATAGGTGCCTTCCATTCTTCAAAACACTCCGAAAAACTTTCGAGTGGAATGATGAATGTGAAAAAGCCTTTCAAGACTTGAAGAAATATCTGGGAACACCTCCATTGTTGTCCAGACCAGTGATGGGAGAAAAGTTATACTTATACCTGGTAGTATCATAAAATGCGATCAGCTCGGCATCGATCAGATTGGAGAATGGAGTTCAGAAGCCAATTTATTACACAAGTAAGGCTTTTCGAGGTGCAGAGATCAGGTACCCAAAGTTGGAAAAATTGGCATTGGCATTAATTGAAGCAAGTAGAAGAATGAGGCCATATTTCCAGGCCCATACCATCATCGTGTATACCGACATGCCATTAAGACAAGCCCTTCATAAGCCAGAAAAGTCAGGGAGACTGATGTACTGGGCAATAGAGCTCAGTGAATATGATATTGTGTATGAACCCAGATCATCGTTAAAAGGGCAAGCTGTAGCAGACTTTATAGCAGAGTTTACATATCCTGATACCCCCGAGGAATAAAAGTTGCTCGCTGACCAACCTGTGGATGTTACAGGATCAACAGACATAAGTCCAGACCAACTCCGGTTGGTAAAAGGGCATATGGATGTAGAAAGATCATCAAATTCAAACCCAGACCGACTACGGTTGGTAAAAGGGAGAGAAGAGATGGTCGACGAGGAGCGAAACGTACCAGGGGAGGATGAAACAAAACAGCAAATATTTCATCGAGGAACGCTGTCAAATAAGAATTTTGAAGACAAGTAACCTACGTGGAAATTGTATATAGATGGGTCATCTTGTACAACAGGTTGTGGAGCAGGGATTTTTTTGAACACTCCAGACAAGATTGACGTGGAATATGCCTTACGATTCCAATTCAAAGCTTCTAATAATGAGGCTGAGTATGAAGCCTTGATAGCAGGTCTTAATTTAGCAAAGATTATAAAAGTTCAACAAGTGATGGTATTCAGTGATTCTCAATTAATTGTGAATCAGATGATGGGAACGTATGCAGTTAAAGGAGAATTAATGGTCAAGTATCACGCAAAAGCGATGGAGTTGTTGGCAGAATTTGATTCCATTCAGTTGATCAGAATACCAAGAATGGAGAATGCACAAGCAGATGCACTAGCCCGACTAGCATCAGCTACTCGTACCGAGTTGCGAAGAACGATACCAATTGAGGTGTTAGAAAGTCGAAGCATAGATGAAGGCCTGACGATGAATGTTATTTCCCTTGATTTAGGACCATCTTGGATGGTTCCCATCAGGGCATATGTCGAGGAAGGAGAATTATCGGAGGATAAGATCGCTGCCAAGAAATTGAAGTTTAAAGCTGCTCGGTATGTACTAACTAATGGTGTTTTATATAGACGAGGAATTATGGAAGGTTTGCAAAGATGTGTAAATCCCTCCGAGGTGAAAGAATAGATTGAAGAGATCCATGAAGGGTTCTGTGGAGCCCATGTAGCAGGTCGAACACTTTTGCAAAGGGTGATGACGCAAGGATACTACTAGCCAACAATGAGGGCTGATTGTATAGCCTATGCTAAGAAATGTGATAAATTCCAACGTTTTTCGTCCATCCGACGAACTCCACAAGCGTTGTTGACACCCATAACTTCCCCTTGGCCTTTTTCCATGTGGGGAATAGATTTGATTGGACCACTACCAACGACCGGAGGAAGATTCAAGTACCTCGTCGTTGCAGTGGATTATTTTACTAAATGGGTAAAAGCTAAGCCTCTGATTGATATGATGTACGAGAAGGTGTACCAATTCGTTTGGAAGAACATCATCTGCCGATATGGTCTCCCTCATGCCTTCATTACAAACCATGGAACACAATTTGATAACGAGGAGTTTGCCGCCTATTGTCATCAGTCAAACATTTTGAAGGTTCATTCAGCACCAGGCCATCCTCAAAGCAATGGACAGACTGAAGTGACGAACAGAACATTATTAAATGGTTTGAAGAAGAGGTTAAATGAGGCTAAAGCAAATTGGATTAATGAGCTACAGTTAGTATTGAGGGCTTACCAAACAACTCTCCGAGCAGCAACTGGAGAGTCCCCATATATGCTGGAATTTGGGAGTGAGGCTGTAATACCTGCTGAGTTGGGTCTCCCAACACACAGAGTGATGAATTTCAATTTTCCAGTCAGTGACTTGATGAGAAGATTAGATTTGGACATGCTCGAGGAGGTTAGAGAAGAAGCAACCATTAGGAATGCTGCATATCAACATCGAACAGCTCTGTTCTACAACAAGAGGGTGAAGAAATGCGATTTAAAATAAGGAGATTACGTGCTAAAGAAGGTCATTCAGAAGCACAATAAATTGGAAGCAAATTGGCATGGACCTTACCGAGTTACAGAAGTTGTTCGACCAGGAACTTACCGAATAGCAACTCTAGAAGGGGAGGAATTCAAGAATGCATGGAATGCTGAACACCTACGCAAGCATTATCAGTAATGTAAAATGTAAAGCGGTTCTATAAATATGAATAAACCGATGATGTTTCACCATCTTCTCTCCTTTTATTGAAAGTTTTTCGGGGAATACTAGTGTTGTACACTACGCTACTCGACAGCAAAAAGAAGACGAGCAAAAAGAAGACGATAGTTCAGACCCACGACCAACCCCGGTTGGTAAAAGGGAGAGAACAAAATATATTCCTTTGGTTAGGAGGCATACACTAGCGTGACCAACTCCGGTTGGTAAAATAACTAGTGTACACTGATAGTTCGAGCGTGATCAACTTCGGTTGGTAAAATAGGGAGAACACGATAGTTCAGACCCACGACCAACTCCGGTTGGTAAAAGGGCGAGAACAAACTATACTCCTTTGGCTAGGAGGCATACACTAGCGTGACCAACTCCGGGTGGCAAAATTACTAGTGGACACTGATAGTTCGAGCGTGATCAACTTTGGTTGGTAAAATAGCGAGAACAAACTATACTCCTTTGGTTAGGAGGCGTACACTAATGTGATCAACTTCGATTGGTAAAAGAGTTAGTGGGCATGATAGTTCAAACCCATGACCAACCCCGGTTGGTAAAAGGGCAAGAACACCATTCTTAAAAATGCCAATCTCGGTTGGTTTGAAAACAAAATATACTCTCAAATGCCAACTTATGTTGGTCGGGAAGTAAGTTTATTAGATAAAAGTTCATCGAAGAACAAATATTCCAAACTGAACCAAACAAATATTCCAAACTGAACCAAGTATAGTTGGTCGGGGATAAAAACCCACTAACTATAGTTGGTCGACGAGGAAAAATCTTTGACCTTGGTTGGTCGGGCACATTTTATGAAAAAGACAAAATTTACCAAGTATAGCTGGTCGGGGATAAAAACCCATTAACTATAATTGGTCGACGAGCTCGATTTAAACAACCTTGGTTGGTTGTAAGAAATTTTAACATTTTTATACTCATTACTCTATTGTTAAGTAGTCAAGCAACATTACTGGTACTTGTAAGTTATTACTAAGTTGGTCGATGAACAACACAATATTGTTATGCAAGCACAGATATAAAGTGTTTGACAAGCACAAGACAATAGAAATACAGATTTGCAAACAGAAAATGAAAGGCTTTCATTAAAATTCAAAACGAATTACAATTTACATATGTGTACTAACTATTACATTGAAATCCCTATTCTATTGGTTTCTTTCCTTCAGCTTTTGAAATAGGTTCCTCGCCAGCAGGAGGATCATTTAAAGTCTGAGGAGAATTGATAAAACTCAAGTCCTTTAACATTCTGACATTCATTACTGAAGGAGTATCCAATAGATGCTCGGGACGAGATACTTCAACTTGAGAATGAAGATTATAGTCACCAAGATATTTTGAAATTAAGCTCCGAGGAATGGCACGATCTGGGATCCATTCCATGTCCAATTTATAGGGTGGTACAGGCAAGTCTAGTAGCCAAGGAGTATGATAATCCCACAGGTAGTGCCCCTGTTCGAGCTTCAGCACACCCAGGGCGTTCAACCATCCCTGTTTATAAACTTCATTATGGGCATTTTCAATGCGAGCATCCAAGTGATAAAGGGCCTCATTATAGCCTGCATTCCAGAATTCACGAGGTTGTTTATGGAATTGGAAAGTTAATCTTTCTAACTGCTCATGAAGGTTCCTGGCAAAAACATCCTTATTATTCAAAGCAGACTTCGTCGCAGTAAGTTGATCTTCCAAAGTTAGGATTTTCTTGGACATTTCAGACAAAGCCTGATCTTTTGCGTTCAACTGGTACGCTTGAGTTTCCAATGTTGACAGAGTACGAGCTTCTTCAATACTACGAGGAGTTCTTGATCGACCCCGAGCAGCTGGAGTGCCTCGTTCCTCGTTAACATCCTGGGCAGCTCTTCCTCGTCCATGAGAACCTCTTCCTCGTCCCCGAGCAGAAGTAGAAGTACCAGATCTTCGCAGGACATCCAACTCTTGCCTTAATTTGGCATTTTCAACCTCTAAGAAGGAAAATTCCTCATCGGTCACTGGGATTACCGCTGTTGAAGAAGAGGCTGCAGACTTGTATTGTGCTAGTTCTTTCTGCAAATTATTATTCTCTTGCTCCAGCAATTCAGCAATTTGTCTACAGGCTTCAACTTCACCCTTTAGGGTCCTCTCCCTGACATCATACCCAGCAATGAGTTTGTCATAGCCCTTCTCGGCAGAAAGCTGTTGATATTTCTTTTCATACCCCTCATGTAACAAGGCATTTGACTCCTTGTACTGATCCTTGAGATCTTTAAGAGTATATTGAAGCTCCTCGATCATGTCATAATAAGCCACATTATTGGCTACTGCTTTATCAAGTAAGTCCTTCAGGTACCGATAAGCTTCGATTGCTTGTTCTGAAGAACCATTGCCAAGGATATCGGCAATTTCGAATGCATTTAGGTCTGTATGACCAGCTTTATAATATTCATGGCATTGCTGCATCAACTTTGTGTCATTAGCAGACAAAAGATCCATCCTGGCCAGAAACTAACAGAGAAAGAAAAAGAAAATTAAGACAGAGTGCAGATAAAGAAGAGACAATCATGTGGAAGAAAAGAATTCAGATTTTATTAGATCATAAGGCAAAGTTACAAAGATCTGAGATACAAAGTACATGTAAGAAGAAAAACAAAAAGATAGTACCGAACAACTTCACACCTTTTCCTTATCTCCCAAGACTTTCTCGAGAGGCTGGGACGAGGAGCTTGGTTGCTCGGGGGGAACACTGATTTGATCGGCTGGAGTTGGGATTTGTTCAAGAGGAGCAGGCAAAGAAGAAATCTCCTCAGCAGATGTCTGTTTGGGTTGAGGAGCAAGGATTTGATCACCCACAATCATTGAAGATTCTTCAGATGCAGCTTCGTCTTCATCTTCGTCTTCAATAACTGGAGGAGGACCAGGGAGATGTTGTTGAAATAGCTCGGAGTCCTCGCTCACCTTCAATTCCTGCAAGGCAGCAACCCGACCATCATGGAAGTATTTCAAACTTCTATAATTCACCTGAGTCATCATTGCTGCTACCCCCCTATCCCATCCTTTATCCCAGCCTGTTCGAAAGGATTTCTTCACAGATGTTTTTCTCTTCATCTTCTCCGAGGAGAGCTTCTCGGATAGAAGGTCCTCGGAGGCTTTCAGCTTGGCCTCTAACTCTTCCTTCTGACGATTTGCTTCGCGCAGAAGTGTCAACTCTTCCTCAGCTGATTTCAACTTATTTTCAAGCTCACCGAAGGTGGTGAGCTTCTCAGAGTATTTCTTATTCTCCCTCTCTAAATCCTTCACTTTATTTCCCAATTGCATCTTCTCTGCTTCAGATGCAGCCAATTTCTTCTCCCATTCACCTTTATCCTCGTCGTACTTCTGACGGGATTCCTTCAGAGATTGGGCCAAACCCTGGAATTCATCCTCTACTCCAGACGAGGAGCTTGAAGCCTTGAGCGCTTCATCTTTCTTCACAATGGTGTTAAAACAACTCACCAGCTGAAAAAAGAAGGTAGTGATGAGTTAGTGCCGAGATACATATATTGATAGAAGGAAAAATTCAAGATAAAAAGAAACTTACTGAAGCAATGTCACGAGTAGCTAGGGATGTCAGCATATCCCTAGGTATGTTTTCCTCGATGCCTTGTACTTTAGTAATAATCCAAGTCTTTACCGAGCTCATTGCAGAGCTCGGGGGAATGATGGTTGGAACACCAGCTCCACTAGTTTGGAACTGGGGAATGGCTTCAGAAAAACTAACCGAGGAGGATTTCTTCAATCTCCTCAGTGGAACTTCAGCAGTTTCAGCCAAAGAACCTTTGGTGGGGGAAATAGTGACCACTTCCACAGAAGTACTTCTCTTGCTCGGAGCCATTGGAGGCTTCTCGGCAGCCTTCTGAACAGCAACAGAAGGAACAGCATCAGTTTTCTTGGTTCCCTTTGGGACTTCAGCCTTGTTCCTCTTTCCATCCCCAGCAGAGGAAGTCTCCTCAAAGATAGCAGGAACTCTTCTCTTGCCCATCTTCTGACTTAGAGGAATGTGAGATTCTGGTGAAGATTCCTCGGAAGCTGGCAATGGGTCACTAATGCTGACCACAGGACGAGCAGTAAAGGATGATGTGTAGCTCCTGTACTGCAACAAATATGAAGCAGACCTGATGTGCTCGTCTGCAACCCTCTGATGCAAACTCCAGATATGTTTCAATTGCTTTATATTAACTTCTGACTCTTTTGGAGTTTTTCTCTTGCTGTCAACTGCAAACAAGAACATATTGAAATATCAGTCATACATTTTATCAAATACAATGAAATCATAATTTCAAAAACAAAAATAAGATGAAAATGACCTATCCCATTGCCATATGGGGGGCATCTGGGACCCTCATATACTGCATCTCCAGCCAAAGGGGCATGTTGCCAATTTTCTATAACTACCCCGTGTTCAAAATAATCCCTGTTGGCAGCAGGGAGGTTGACTACTAAGGCCCTATTCAAAAACCTAGTTTTTAAATAAAAAACATTATCTAAAATAGCCCATCTGTAACAGTAATAATCCTAGGAATTCCAATACGAGTTCCATGAGTTTGATTTAACCTATGTACCCCATTAACTATTCTCCATGTGTTGGGGGCTATTTTTGCAGGGACAACATCGAAGTACTGACAGAACTCTAAACACAACGGATTTGGTGGAAAAGAAAATCCACATTCAGCAATAAATAGGCTAGGGAACCAGTGTCCCTCAGCCAAATTAAAATAAGTTGAAGGTTCAGAAAGACTCTCCAAAGTTACCCAAGAAGGAATAGAGAAGTCAGAGCGGAACTTCTCAAGAGATTCGATAATATAAACCATAGTGAATAAAAAGAAATGAAGAAGAAGGAAGAAAATCTTACAGGAAAAAAGGAGATCTGTTAACAAACAAACGAAGGAGGAAATGAACGCACAAGAGAGAGAAAAGCTTTAGAAAACTCGAAAGCAGAAATTGAAAAGGTAGAAGACGATGGGATTGCCTCTGAAGTTTAAATACCTTGCCTTGGGAAACGGCGAAAGAAATGATTACAGAAAGGAAACTATTACGCTACCGGCGGCTAGAAGGATAAAAAATGCACAAAGATCGAAGCTCTTTTAAAAATACAAAAAGGCGAATTCTGCGAATTTGAAAGGAAATTTAAATACGAAGAAAAAGTTCCTAAAACCCAGGAGGGTCATTTAATATTTCCATATACTGAGAAAGAATGTTCCATACTCCTCAAAGTTCGAAATATGAAACATTGGGGGCTTCTGTTGATACCAAAATTAGTATGCTGATGTGGACGAATAATAAGAAGGCACATGTCAATCTACGTGGTACAATAGCAATGAGGAAGATTGTTTTCTCGACCAACATACTCACTCCGAGTAACAAGTATACTCCGAGGAATGCCAGTCTTCCGAGGAACTCCAATGCTCCGAGGAACTCTTGGACGATGAGCAACTAAGGCGGTTCGAGCTGCACCTCGACCACAGCATTAATTGCCAGATAATCAACAGTTCAACTATTCATTGAATGCTTATCATCTTGACGCGCACGTTTGAAGAACATTAAATGAATTACCCTTTCATATGTGTATCATTTAATGTAACACCCTTTCATGTACAGCCTAAGGGCTATAAATACCTTGTATCACTCTCATTCAAAGGGACAGGAATTTCTTGATAGCACTTATAATCGAGAATTCCCAAACACTCAGCAATAGCATAACAGTGGACGTAGGCCATTCATATAAGGCTGAACCACTTTAAAATCTTTTGTCTTATTTATTTATCTGTGATTAAATTATTAGAGTGATCTAGTTTTTTACATCAACACTCAGTCTCATTATTGGAAGCTTTGAATTGGAATCGTAAGGCATATTCCACGTCAATCTCGTCTGGAGTGTTCAAAACAATCCCTGCTCCACAACCTGTTGTACAAGATGACCCATCTACATACAATTTCCACGTAGGTAACTCGTCTTCAAAATTCTTATCTGACAGCGTTCCTCGATGAAATATTTACTGTTTTGTTTCATCCTCCCCTGGTATCTTTCGCTCCTCGTCGACCATCTCTTCTCGCCCTTTTACCAACCGTAGTTGGTCTGGGTTTGAATTTGATGATCTTTCTACATCCACAAGCCCTTTTACCAACCGAAGTTGGTATGGACTTATGTTTGTTGATCCTATAACATCCAAAGGTTGATCAGCGAGCAACTTTTGTTCCTCGGGGGTATCAGGATATGTAAACTCTGCTATAAAGTCTGCTACAGCTTGCCCTTTTAAGGATGATCTGGGTTCATACACAATATCATATTCACCGAGCTCTATTGCCCAGTACATCAGTCTCCCTGACTTTTCTGGCTTATGAAGCGCTTATCTTAATGGCATGTCGGTATACACGATGATGGTATGGTCCTGGAAATATGGCCTCATTCTTCTACTTGCTTCAATTAATGCCAATGCCAATTTTTCCAACTTTGGGTACCTGATCTCTGCACCTCGAAAAGCCTTACTTGTGTAATAAATTGTCTTCTGAACTCCATTCTCCACTCTGATCAATGCCGAGCTGACCGCATTTTCTGATACTGCCAGGTATAAGTACAACTTTTCTCCCATCACTGGTCTGGACAGCAATGGAGGTGTTCCCAGATATTTCTTCAAGTCTTGAAAGGCTTTTTCATATTCATCATTCCACTCGAAAGTTTTTCGGAGTGTTTTGAAGAATGGAAGGCACCTATCAATTGCTCGAGATACAAATCTATTGAGCGCTGCAACTCGTCCTGTAAGACTCCTCACTTCGTTCTTCGTCGTTGGAGATCGCAACCCTAAAAGAGCTTTGATCTTTGCTGGATTTGCCTCAATGCCTCGCTGGTTGACAATGTATCCGAGGAACATTCCTTCTCGTACTCCAAAGGTGCACTTCGTCGGATTGAGCTTCATCTGGTATTTATCCAGTTGATCAAAGGTCTGACCTAAGTCAACTAGATTCTCAGCAGCTTTCTTGCTCTTTGTCAGCATATTGTCGACATAGACTTACATATTGCAACTGATTTGTTCGGCAAAAACCTTATTCATCAGCCGTTGATACGTTGCTCCTGCATTTTTCAAACCAAAAGGCATAACATTATAACAATAAGTTCCCCTAGGGGTAATAAAAGAAGTGTTTTCCCTCTCTTCAGGTTTCATTTTGATCTGGTTGTAACCAGAGTAAGCATCCATGAAGCTGAGCAGCTCGTGCCCCGAGGTAGCATCCACTAGTTGGTCAATTCTGGGTAATGGGAAGTGATCCTTTGGGCAGGCCTTGTTGAGATCAGTGAAATCAACACACATTCTCCATTTATTGTTTTTCTTCTTTACCATCACCACATTTGCCAACCAGTCCGGATACTTCACATCTTCAATGAATTGGGCTTTCTGGAGCTTGTCGACCTCCTCTTGAATAGCTTGATTCTTCTCGGGGCTAAATACCCTTCTTCTCTACTTTACAGGCTTGATCTCCTTATTCACATTGAGCTCATGACATAAGAAGTTTGGATCTATTCCTGGCATGTCTTCATGAATCCATGCAAAAGTTTTCTTTCTGTCTCTCAAGAAAGCTATCAACTCCTGTTTTATTGAAACATCCAACGATGAACCTATCTGGGTTACTCGTTCAGGGTGCTCGTCATCCAGAATAACATTTTCTGTAGATTCCACCACCTGTCCTTTTACAAGTTGGGATTCATCTCTCGGATCAAGTGTTTCAATTTCCGTACTTTCATCCACCTGGTAAGTAGTAGTCTTTTTCCTTGACTCTTCAAGCTCCTCTTTCTCGGCAGATGAATAATAGCATTCTCGAGCTACTTTTTTATCACCTTTCACAACTCCTACTCCAAAGTTTGTAGGAAATTTTAAACATTGATGTACTGTAGATGGAACTGCTTCGAACTTCTTCAAACCAACTCTTCCCATGATGATGTTGTAAGATGACTGCACATTCGTATCCATCACAAAGAAGCGTATTCTTTCTGTTCGACAAGCAGGCCAAGTTCCAATGAATATATCCAACTTGATCGTTCCAAGTGGAAAGACTTTTTCGCCAGCAAAACCCAATAGAGGTCTGTGATAAGGTTCCAATTGAGATAATTTCAAATTTAAACTGTCAAAGCATGTATAATATATGATGTCTGCCGAACTGCCATTGTCTACCAGCACCCTTGAAGTCACTACTTCTTTCATCCTCATTTTGATCACCAAAGGGTCGTCGTGAGGGTAAAGAACACCCGCCAGGTCATTTTTTGAAAAGCCAATAACCAGCTTCTCTTTGTTTACCTTCCTCGGACGATCCTCCTTGGCCAGATTTATTCGCTGAATGTACGAGCAAGCTTGTGCCTCTCCGAGGTAAGCTTTTCTTTCTGCAGTAAGATCTCCTCCTCCTGCATCTCCTCCTGTAATGACATTACAATCAAATGATCCAAAGCGCATTGAAAATACCTCTCGTTCTGGCTGCCTTGGTTTCTTGGGAAGATCGGGGTCATCCTCTGTATCATCTTCATGATCCCTTTTCTTTTTCTCCTCTGCTCGACGAGGAGATCTAGATCTTTCTCTAGTTCGGTCATTATTTCTTCTTTCGCCTCCCCGATCAACATACTTCGCTAGTTTTCCTCTTCGGATGAGTGTTTCAATCTCGTTCTGAAGAGCTATGCAATTTTTAGTCATATGGCCATGATCTTTATGGAACTCGCAATATTCATCCCTGTTCCTCGCATCAGGGTCTGACCTCAATTTCTTCGGCCACTTTACCTCCTCGCTATTCTTGATTTCTTCCAAGACATGATTAATACCCATTTTCAAAGGAGTATAATTATCGAATTTCTTCAGGTGTTCCCATGATGACTTATTATTTCTGGCACGCTTATCACCGCCATTGCCCTTATGCTCTTTATTTTTAGACTTGTCGGCGTCCCCCTTGGTGTCTTTATCTATATTCTTCTTTGCAGCCATAGCTTCCTCGGCATTCATGATTTTGGCCGCTTTTGCCATCAACTCTGACATAGTTTTAGGTGGATCTTTTGCCAAGGTGTAATACAACTTATTAGGCAACAACCCACTCATCAAGGCGGTGATTGTTGTCTTCTCCTCGTAATCTATGACTTCCATCTTCTCGTTATTGAAACGAGTTATGTAATCTCTAGTACTCTCACCAGATTTTTGTCTAACACTTAACAAGTGTGCTACTCGTTTTACTGGCTTTGCTCCGAAATAGAAATTGCCGATGAACAACTCGGCCAACTGAAAGAAAGTTGAAATCTTACCCCGAGGAAGATTGTTGTACCATATCTGGGCAGCTCCAGTAAGAGTTCCTGAGAACGCTTTGCATCTCATCTCGTCGGGGACAGCATAGATATCGGTGGCAGCTTGATTTTGCTTTATATGAAGAACAGGATCTGTCTTTCCATCATATTTAGGGGTCACTACTGGTGCTTTAAACTTTGACAGTGTAAGAAAATTCACAATGGCCTAGACAAAAGGTGTCCCTTGAACAAAAGTTCGTTGTAGGGGATTCTTCGCCCTAGCCATTTCTCCCAATCTATCCTCCAATCGCTGAAGGGACCCTTTCCACGCTTCATTTCCTTCCTCGAGCCTATTGGTTCGAGCAATAGATCATTCTGAAGTAGCCTCTTGAGATCTATCATGACGAGCAACTGGTCGTGATTGTGCCGATCCTTCTCTTAGATCTGATGGTTGTCGAAAACTCCTCGACATGGTCTTAGGTGGACTCCTATTCCTCCTAGGGCCTAATCGATTGAAAGGAGACACCCTACTCAGTCTTTCTAAGGCACTGGGTCTTTCTGGAGAGAGAGTGATACGTTGATCAGTATCTGTAGCCCTTATTGACGAAGTTCGCCCAGGTTGATAAGAGAAATCATCAGACTCCTCATTACGATATGACTCAGTACGCCTGGATCGTGTAGAAAGTAAATAAGTTTGCCTCTGACCACTTCGCTGTCCTGAACGTGCAGGTGCACCGCCATGAAGGGTTTGTATGAGTTGCCTCATTGTGTCTTGCATGGTGGTTTGTCCTTGAGCCAGATTCGTCATAATCCCAGCCAGATCTGGAGATGCAGAGGGATTTGGAGGATTTCCAGCATTTCCAGCGTTTCGATTACTAGATTCTGGATTATCCGCCATTGATGATGAATGATTTTGGTGAAAAACGATAATAACAATTGATTCCTACAGACGGCGCCAATCTGTTGATGTAAAAAACTAGATCACTCTAATAATTTAATCACAGATAAATAAATAAGACAAAAGATTTTAAAGTGGTCCAGCATTATATGAATGGCCTACGTCCACTGTTATGTTATTGCTGAGTGTTTGGGAATTCTCGATTACAAGTGCTATCAAGAAATTCCGGTCCCTTTGAATGAGAGTGATACAAGGTATTTATAGCCCTTAGGCTGTACATGAAAGGGTGTTACATTAAATGATACACATATGAAAGGGTAATTCATTTAATGTTCTTCAAACGTGCGCGTCAAGATGATAAGCATTTAATGAATAGTTGAACTGTAGATTATCTGGCAATTAATGCTGTGGTCGAGGTGCAGCTCGAACCGCCTTAGTTGCTCGTCGTCCAAGAGTTCTTCGGAGAATTGGAGTTCCTCGAAAGACTGGCGTTCCTCGGAGTATACTTGTTGCTCGGAGTGAGTATGTTGGTCGAGGAAACAATCTTCCTCGTTGCTATTGTACCACGTAGATTGACACGTGTCTTCTTATTATTCGTCCACATCAGCATACTAATTTTGGTATCAACAGGAACTTTGTTAGAATTGGAACAAACTAAAGAAAAGACAGCAACAGTTTTCAAAAAAATTACAAAATTTGAAAATAACTCAAACTGTTTTGATGAATTTGTTGCTGAATCTAAAACCAATTCTGATGATCGAACTGGAATAGGATTTTGCCCCATTTTGAAGACACAAACAAAATCTTTTTTAACCTATCAAGTTTGTGTCAGGAGGTAAAAGACCTATTGAAATCTGCCCAGACTTTCATTCTCTAAAAACTGAGTTTGAATCAAACCATCAAAATTTTAACATTAGGGAACCAAGTTTCTCTAAACATGAAAGTTCACCTAAGGCCAAATACGTCTGCCCCTCTATTAGGAAGAGTGAGTCTACATTCAAGACTGTCCTATCTAGGAATAGAGGTCAACCTCAAAATTCTTTAAAACCCATGTTTAGAGACTTTCCTAAGGAGACCCCAACTTTGAGTAATCTTTATTGCTCCTACTGTGATATATACGGTCACTCTTTTGATGGTTGCTATGCTAGAAGACTTGTTAAACCTGTCTGTAATCCTCCTATCTATCAGAATTTTAACTATTCTAGGAGAAGCCGTAACAATTATGTTCTACCTAGACAACCAGATATAAACTCTAACTATAGGAAGAGAAAGACCAAACCTAAAAGAACATTTCCTACAAGGATTCCTAAACACTTTCCTAAACCATATGCTCATGTCTTTCATAAAACTCAAAATCATGCGCAAAAAGTTTTTCAACAAAAATCGAATGCTCGCAAATTTTATCAATTGAGAGCTAATAAGTGCAAAATGAAAAATAGAGGAATATGGGTTAGAAAAGAGGATCTATTACCCCAGATGAAGTGTAACATTGTTATTACTTCTTTAAAAGCTGAACACACATCGTCTGGTTAGTATTTAGACTCTGGATGTTCTAAGCACGTGACTGGGATGATACAAAACTTTTGAACAAAACCAGCTTTACTGGAGGAAAGGTTATTTTTTGTGATGGAGTATCATCTCAGATCATAGGCAAAGGAACTCTCCAAGAAGATGGACTTCCTGTTCTTGAAAATGTTCTTCTAGTTAAAGGACTTAAGGTCAATCTACTTAGTATCTCGTAATTTTGTGACTCATATCATACTGTTACCTTTTCAAAGAACAATTGCAAAATTTTAAATGAAAAAGGTGAATGCATAATTATAGGATTCAGGACTCCTGACAATTGTTATACTGTCATGAGCAAGTCTAAAATCTGTAATGTTGCCAGAATGGATAACAACGAGATATGGCATAACAAAATGGGTCACATAAATTACGATAATCTTAGTAGACTGACCTCTCAAAAAATAGTTAGAGGAGTTCCAAAAATCAAATCCATTTCTAACATTGTCTGTGGTTCCTGTCAGGAAGGGAAAATTATTAAGGCACCTCATAAGAAAGTTAAATATGTCCTTACCTCTAATCCTTTGGAGCTCATCCATATGGACCTAATGGGTTCCACCCAAACTGTTAGTCTCTGTGGACACAGTTATATTCTAGTTATGGTTGATGACTTCACTAGATTTACCTGGGTAGCCTTCTTAAAAAATAAGTCTGACACTTTTCAAACTTTCTTAAAAATACTTCTTCGGATTGAAAATGAGAAAGACACTCAAGTAAATAGAATCCGTAGTGATAGAGGTGGAGAATTCAAAGACACTGGTATAATAGAGTACTGTGACTATAATGGTTACAAATACGAGTTCAGTGCTCCTAAGACTCCTCAACAAAATGGAATCGCTGAAAGAAAGAATCGTACCCTTCAAGAGATGGCACGTGTTATGTTACATGCCAAGAATTTGCCTAAATATTTTTGGGTTGAATCTATTCGTACTGCGTGTCACATTATAAATAGGGTCTATCTTAGAAAGAATTCCAAACAAACCCCTTAAGAACTTTGGTATAAGAAAAAGCCCAATCTTAAGTACCTTAGAACCTTTGGTAGTACTTGTTATGTATGCAAAGATAAGGAACACTTGTCCAAATTTGAGAGCCGGGGAGATAAAGCTAGTTTTCTAGGTTACTCACCTAATAGTATAGCCTACCGTGTTTATAATCTTCGCACTAAAACCTTTATGGAATCCATAAATGTAATTATGAGTGACACTACTTTAGAGAGTAAGACTGGTGAATCAACTATTGAGGAAGAGCCTACAAGCATTTTAGAAAGTGGCTATCCTGAAATAGATGATTCATTACCAATTGGGATACCTGAAGTACCTAACTGGGTTTGTAAAGACCATCCCATGAATAACGTTGTTGGTAATCCTAGTGAGCCTGTGCGTACAAGATCTCAATTAAGAAATTATGCACATTATGCATGTTTTGTTTACCTAGCGGAAGCAAAGAATGTAAATGAGGCATTGAATGACTCTCACTGGATTTTTGCTATGCAGGAAGAACTTCTTCAATTTGTCATTCATGATGTTTGGTATCTTGTACCTAGGCCTGATCACAAAAAGGTTATTGGCACACGTTGGATTTTTAAAAATAAGTCTGATGAAAGTGGGATAATCATTAGAAACAAAGCTAGATTAGTTGCTCAAGGATACTCTCAAATTGAAGGAATAGATTTTAACAAAACTTTTTCTCCCGTTACTCGTTTAGAATCTGTTCGTCTTCTCTTTGCTATAGCTTGCCACTTGCATTTTACACTCTACCAAATGGATGTCAAATCTGCATTCCTTAATGGAATTTTGACTGAAGAGACCTATGTAGAACAGCCTAAAGGGTTCATTGACCCTCAATATCCAAATCATGTATTTCGTCTTAAAAAGGCTTTGTATGGCCTTAAACAAGCGCCTAGAGCCTGGTATGATCGTCTTTCCATCTTCCTCTTAGATAAATGTTTCAAAAGAGGTGGAAATGATCAAACTCTATTTGTCAAACATTTTGACAAAAACATCATTATTGCTCAAGTTTATGTTGACGATATTATCTTTGGATCAACTTCTCCCTCAAAAGTAAAATCCTTCTCTGAAATTATGCATAAGGAGTTTCAAATGTCTCTTATGGGAGAGTTGCAATTCTTCTTAGGTCTTCAAGTCAAACAAAATTCAGAAGGATTGTTTGTCTCGCAATCTAAGTACGCTTTAGTGATAGTAAAGAAATTTGGCCTTAAGAGTGCTAAAGATGCTAAAACACCCATGAGTACTACGGTAAAACTATCTAAAGACGAAACTGGTAAATCTGTAGATCCTACTCTATATCGTAGTATGATAGGAACCTTGTTATACCTTACTGCCTCGTGTCCTGATATAATGTATGATGTGTGTGTTTGTGTTCATTATCAAAATAACCCTAAAGAGAGCCATCTATCTTCTGTTAAAAAAATCATTAAATATGTAAAAGGCACTCTGAACCTAGGACTTTGGTACACTAGTGACACACCTAGCACTATAATTGGGTACACTGATGCTGACTGGGCTGTGTGTACTGATGATAGTAAAAGAACATCAGGAGCATGTTATTATATAGGTAATAATTTGGTAGGATGGAGTAATAAGAAACAAAACTGCACATCACTCTCAACAGCTGAATCTGAATACATAGCCGCTGGAAGCTGTTGTGCTCAATTATTATGTCTTAAACAAATGCTAAGTGATTATGGTATTCAAGAAAAATAATTGCATCTCTATTGTCATAATCAAAGTGCGATCAATATCTCTAAAAATCCTGTTCAACACTCGCGAACAAAACACATAAAAATAAGACATCACTTTATACGTGAATAGGTTGAAACTAAGGAATTAGAAATTAATTATCTTCCTACTGATTTGCAACTCGCAGATATGTTTACCAAACCTTTAGATCACAATCGATTTATTTCTTTGCGTAAATCTATTGGTATGGTGTGTGCTGATTAATCTCTTTGATCTCTCTATTTTTTCCCTTTGTCTATTTGAGACAAAATGGGGGAGAAATTTGAGTCGAATGAATTTTACATATGCTAAACAACTTGATCTTAGTGATTCATTGTAGTTTTCTGTACAGTTATTCTCAACAGTTGTAATAGGGTATTCAATTGTAAATAGTTGAGTTATGAACTTTTGATTTCTAGGAATTGGGCAGATAGATTTTTTAGGAATAGGTTTCCTTATTCTTGTTGCCCTACGAGTTCTAGATGACTCAAAGGAGATTTTGTCTCATATTTCCAAAGGTGGAGATTGAAGCACCTTATACTCTTGACTCACTTGAGTCTATATTGTATAAGTGTTCATCTAGTTTGGAAATTGTGATAAAATTGTGCTTATCCTAGAATTCAAAGAACCCCATAGCTTGGTTTGCTATTTTTCCTTGTTTAATTGATCTAGACCATATTACCAACACTCACACACAGTATAATTGATCTCATACATTTCATATTGCATATAATTATGTGTACATATGTTGAGTGTGTCTAAATCCCTAAAATTTATTTTTAAATATTTTTTGGATTTTATAAACATTTTAAATAAGTTTTTATTAATTAAAACTTGTTCTTTAAAAGTTTTTGCGGTCAATCTGCAATTAAGGTTTTATGGTTATATTAGCTTAAAGTTACCTTGGGTAGAATCCGAAAGCGGCAGAGACTTCAGGTTGTGTTTTTAATTAATTTTGACGCGCGTTTGATATCTTATTATTGGCCAACATTTGTTGTCTTCTGATTGGTAGAGAGTGTGTTTCTTTATAGAGAGGGAACCAGCGCCTGTTTTCAACCCTTGGATCGTTTTTTATCAACGATCTGCATGCGCCCTTTCATAATCCCTGTGAACCCCATATGAACCAATCAGTAGAGATTTAATCACCGCATATCGTGAACCCTTGGATCAAAGTCAATCAGCCTTGACTCAATCTGAACCCTTGATTTTAAACGTTATTCTCGAATCTTCTCAGCCTCCTATAAAATGACCCCTTCACTCAGTCTTCTGATACTTTTGCCATTTCGTCCTTTTGAGAGAAAAAGGAGAGTAGAGAGAGAAGAGAGAAACCAGTAGAGAGAGAAGAGAGAAACCAGAAGTGAGAGAAAGAGTTGGAAACCCTAACCCCAACCCTAAATCGTCCAAACCATTTTTCAAACCTAAAACTCTTTTCAAACTCTTGTATATCCCAAACACAACCTTGAGTGTTTGAGTGTTTTGTGAGTTGGTTTGTGTAGTTGGTTTGTAGTTGTAACCTCTTCGTTCTTTAGATCTTGTGTCCAACTTAAACATTACTTCTTAGATCTATTTTCTGCTTTATAGAAATTTCAGATCTGAGTACTTCATGTTACATTACACTTAGTTTCATATTTTGTTTCTCATCTTGAGAAATATATTGTTGATTCTTTTCTGTAAATGTTTTTGAAACTTTGAAATCAACAATAATGTTTTATGTTTCTAGTTCTCTTGAAACAAGACCTTTGACCTAGTTTGGAATCGCACTTGGTGATTTTTAATCTCAAAAATCTTTTCAAAACTGAGATTGATTAAGATCTTGATACGTCTTCTGAGGAAGATAGCCGTGGATTCTGGGATTGTTATAAAGGTCAAATAAGGTTAAGTTTTGTGAGAAGAGAGAAAAAGAAAAATCACTGCATATAGTCTTATATGTAATTTGTTTGGACTGGTTGTACATAATAAGTGTGTGTGTGTGTGTGTGTGTGTGTGTGTGTTAGAAATCACCTCCACAAACACTTTCACCCTACCACACTAAAAGTGTTGGTAATAAGATCTTGAGAACAAGAGTCAACGTAAAGAACTTGAACAAATTGGAAGTCATCAAACTGGGAGGACAACATCAACAATCAGAACTGCAGAGAAGTTATAAGGACACCAGAGGGTACATTCATAAACTTATATAGGTCTGAGTTGTATGCATGTTTGTTAAATAGTTTGTAACTGTTAAAATTTGTTTATAGTGGAATTTTTTGTTTACTCCGTAGAGAGAGTCGTGGATGTTTCCTCAGTTGGGTGAGGTTTTACCACGTAAAAATCTTGTTCTTAATTTTTCTACATCTCCTCATCTCATTGTTAGTTGTGTTGGGTTTAAAGTTTTTTTTAAACTATTTTATTAAACCTGTTAACCAAATCTTGAACAGATCTCATACATACTTTTGTTAAACACATCTTGTGTTCTATTAGTTTTGGTTTTTAAGAAAAGAGTTTCTTCAAAAAACTGTTCGGAGTTACTTAAATAGTTTAATTTTATTAAACGGCTCTAGTAACAGATTTTCACCACCCTCACCTCCCTTAGAGTGAGATGCGTCGAATCTACTTTTCTTAAAACTCTCTCTACTCGCCACCCCTTGGTTCATTTGTCTTTCTGCTATCGTGGCTTTATTTACCAGAGAAGCATAATCTTTTAACTCATAAGTGGCCACTCTATTTTGAATAGGCCAAATCAGTCCATCTTGAAACTTACTACATTTATCTTCTTCATTCTCCACATATTTAGTAGCAAATCTAGACAAAGCAATAAATTTAACCTTATACTCCCTCACAAACATTTTCCCTTGGGTCAAATTTATAAATTCCCTCAGCTTCTCCCTCCTATAAACTTTAAGGAAATACTTAACATACAAAGCTTTAATAAATTCAGCAAAGTAATAACATCAGTACCTTCTCAATCCTGGCCACAGTCTTTGATTCTAGATATCTAGCCTATTGTTCTTCCATTTGTGCTATATTTCTTTCTTGTTTCTCTGCCATCCTCATCATTGCTTGTGCCATTATTTGCTTCTATGTAGGCTGCTTTTGCTCTCTAGCCCTTCCTGCAACACTTTACTCTACTTCAGTATTGTCTGTACGAGAAGTTAATCCCTCTTCTCTATGTTGTCCATTCCCAGGTTCCATCTAGAATTATCTGTAATACAACAAAGTTCTAACAACCAATATAAACAGTTTATAATACTAAACTATTGGTTAGTACATAAACAATTCATAAATATTAAATCAACTCAATACTGCCATTTAACCGTCACACGCGTCCAAAATTAATAACCACTCTCTGATACCACTAATTGTCACACCCCAAACCCAATATCCATACTAATCATTTGTTATTAGAATAATTGGATCATTATCTTAAGCCCATTGGAAATTTAATTCATTTATCAATATATTTCTACATAATGAACATAATATTATTCTTGTGCCATAACGAAGTCAACATCAGAGTTATAATTAGAGATTATACAATACTATGATTAACTATGATCAACTCTGTCCATGCTAACTCAATATATACAATGTGTGAGTATATTAAAATTTTCAGTGTGACAATGATAAAATCCCCATATTTAAACCTCAGCTCTTCTAACGGTGCAACTCTCAAAGTTACCGGACATATAGTATCCTAGTTGGCAGCGTACAAACCTGAAATTGTTAAAATAAATCGTAAGCATTAAGCTTAGTCAGGTACTCCTTCTCTGCAATGGAATGACAATTCTATATCGAATATGTGGATATAAAATTTGAACAATCCTAGCCATTGGAAATAACAAATCCTGGATCATAAGATCCAAATAATTCTGCCCATTGGCAATAATAAATCCTGGATCATAAAAACCAAACAATTCTGCCCATTGGCAATAACAAATCCTGGATCATAAGACCCAAAAATCCTGGATATTTGAATATCTAAATAAATCCTGAATACTGAAGTATTCAAACAAATCCTGCTCTTAGAGCTATATTCATATATTTGTATACATGAAACAATCATAAGTACACTCATTTGACAGTTTAACTAACTTTTCCCTTACCTTTATTCGGTACTTGTTCAATCAGCTCTTCTTCCCTTCCTATCATTCTTACAATATTAGTATCATCACAAGAATATTAATAATCCAAATAATGATTTAAACATAATTCAATCCATAAGTATCATGTGATTTCATTCAAATCATTTATCACAAGTGAAGTTCCATCCAAATTCATGTTAATATATTTTAACATATCCAAATCATAGACCAAATATACATTCATTTATTCTTGTTAATTCAATCCTTATCATATTAGGATTCCAATACAAAAGACGGTGCGTCATTTTAAGTTTCATAGAGCGAGATATGCCCATTTCTTTACCACATAGCAAATCTGCCCTATAGGCTCATCTATTGTTCAGTCATTTTTCAAGAATTTTCATAATTTTTATACATCATAACTTTCTATGATATTTCACCCAATTTCAGAAAACATATTGAATAACACAAGATTAAAATTTCATAATTTTTCAGGGTTCATTTGCTATGTCAAGCAAAACATCAAACATATGGTATGCATATTTACTCTTTTGGGGCAGATTTCATACCCGAACTTCAAATGATCACCCAAGGTTCATTTCTTGGTATTTGCACATGATTTTCAATTATGTCACACATATATGAGTTCATGTTAATATCCAATTGGAATCGATCAATTCCAGTAAGTATACAAAAAGATATGGAAGTTTGAATAAACAAGGTTTCTAAACAATGCAATTTCAAGGGTTTACACATTCGAGTTTGCTTAAACATGCATCTATCCATGAGTACACATCAAGGCATGGAATTTCAGTAAACAAATGGTTTTTTCTATCATTTAAATCAGAAATACAAAAAAAATTAAACAAGATTTAGGGATGGAATTACCTTAGGGGCTTTTATGTAATTTTCTATGAATTTTTTTTCAATTTCTCCTCACACTTTCTTCCTAAACTTCAAAACTCTCTTTCCTTAAGTTAAAACTCTTACATGGCTGAAATATGCTGAAGGAAGAGGTTAATTAAAGGGTTATAAGTCGGCATAAGGTCACCCCCCCCCCCCCCCCTTGGTCCAATCAAAATATAACATGTGGTATCATATAAAACAAAATATCATTTAAGGCTAAATGACTACTTTATCCCCTGTTCGTAAAAAGAAAATATCTTCCCACTCGGATGTCCGTTTGATGAACCGTTTGTTGTGTTACAAACCTAACTCATATATCTAAAAATATCTAGATTATACCTCAAGTCAATTATTATATTGTAATAGTCAAAACTTGCCTCCAACATGAACATTCTTACCGAAAAAAGCAAAATTTCACATTCGTAACTAATTCGTTTTTCATGCGTTATGAAGTTAGGATTAGACTAAATATAATGACTTAACATTATATATACTAATAACATATTATCCATATCACATAATCTAATCATGATTTAAACATAATTTATCATAATTATATTTGGGTTGTCACACCTAACATATGTATTAATTAAAATAAATTAAATAATTATGTATGTATAATTCCATGTTTTTTTATAACTAAAATTACTTGACAAAAAGTGGGAAGATTGTGTAAACCTTGAGGTATAACATTACAACTTTTTTGATAGATTTTACGAATTATTTTCATTGTTATATTTATATATAAGTTTGACTATATTACCATATGTAAGATTGTTAACAATAGATAAGGCCAGTTTTGAGGGAAGACCGGGGAAGCGGCAGCCTCAAGCCACCAATTTTTGACGCATAAGGGCCCAAAAATTTTGTTTGCGTGTCTATATATATATATTGTTAGCCCAAGAATAATTGCCTATGGGTGGTTTCAAACAATTTTCAATCTTTTACACAACTAGAGTCCATAGCATATAAAACTCAATTTTAAACCAATTTTAATTCATCCCTAAAATATGCAACAACATTTCAAAATAAATTAAATATGCACAAGCTTCAGGAAAAATTCCCCACATGGGCAAAACATTTTATATTTCTAGAACTTTAAAATAATTTACAAGACCTTTGAGTTACAAACCACTTAATAATCGCCCACAAGTGTAACACATGGTGTCTTCAGCAAATCTTCAAAGTACCGGTCTAGAAATCAGCAGTGGTTTACGCGCAGCAACACCACAAGGACACATAGCCCTGACACGCAGTTTTCAGCAAAGAATCAAAACGCATAAGATCCTCAATGACACGCAGTCATAAACTTCGTATAGTCTCCCTCCACAATAGCACGCAGTTTTTCGGTTGTAGAGATCTACCCACCAATGATGAACAAAAGCAAAGATCCCAGCAAAACTAAGTTTTGAGTTCCATAAAACAACTCACACAAAAGCACTGGGATTTGTGAATTTTAAAACAATGTTTTGAACCCTCAAAGTGATGGAGAATAAACCAAAAACACTTAAAAAACGTATTCTATTAAAACCAGTGTTTTCTCCACACGAAATCAATACGTATGACACTCTATTTATAAAACATTTAAGGCGGTGACGTGTCAAGCAAAAAGTGTTCTCATTCGAACGACGTTTGGTCTCGTTCGAACGAGATAGGCTCTCGTTTGAACGACCAGGCACAAATCTCAAGATTCGAATAACAGAGTTTTTAAAACTTTTGGAAACCTTGAAACCAAAACTGTTACGAATCTGATAACAGTTATCCAAAAACTTTTATGATAAAGATGTTTTTTTTAAAAGATAAAAATCCATTTAAAATAATTCAAAAATCATTTTTCATAAAAGGAAAAATATTTTTATTTTTATAAAAAAATCCCAACATTTTTAATGTAAAATGTAAATGGAAATTGACCACATTTACCAAAGTCTTCCTTGTTGGGCATGATTGTTGAAGCTGACTTGAAATTCGGTTTGTCGATTCTAGATGTACGCTTTCCAATTGTTCGACAAATTTGTAGCGGTATACGACATACTAAATGTGACGGACAATGTCATTTTTCAATTGTTCCAAAAATAATTTGTTGAAAACTGAACGAAACAAACATTTAAACTTGACGCAACTCTCGAAAAATAAGTCGACATCTTTTCGATTAAAAAAAACAACTTATAAATTAATTAAACAAATCTTTTTCTTAAAAATGAGGCTCTCAATTCAAGAGTTTGCATAGAGCCCCTAAAATCCGAAGAAAGGCCTGACAATAGATTTCTAGTTTGTCAGGATGCTCCAAAAATTCTTAGGTCCTGTTTGTTTGGACCTTTGAAGTCTGAATTTAAGTCATTCAGACACGTTTGTTTTTCATAGGATTCAGATAGCAACGGTAACCTTTTCGAGTTAATGGTTCAGAGGTTCTAAACCCTCTGAATCTGGAAACTTAGATCTGAACCAAAACTCGTTTCCAATAATACCCTTGAAATCAGTGTAGATAATCCATAAGAATATCGTGTGAAAATATAAGATAAGAAAGAAAGAGTTATAAGCACAATAAACTCTTCTCAAACAAAATCTTTATATAGTGACATAGATACATCAAAAATACGCAGAAATATTTGACACCTCTACAATCTTGAAAACAAGCTTCAACGGATATATTCCTCCTTCTCTTTCTTCCTTTTTTTCAAACGTGTATTACTCTTAGAAGAGATGTTGAAAACAAACTTCAATCTGCTACAGATGTTGTAAAAAAGAAACCTGTTTTTGTGGTCTCTTAGGCCTCTCTAAACCAGGTATAAAGACAACACCAACAGTTAATTAACATATGTTGCAAATTGGAAATCAAGGCTGAAGATGGAGCTCTTTCTCTTTCCTTCTGCTTTTATGGTTGAAAGACTTTCAAAGGTTTATATTACCAATGAGATATGCTGTTGGGTTTTGATGAGATATGCTGAGATATGGTACCCACGCATTCTCTTTAAACAAGTGGGGTCTTTTTTAGATTTTTTTTCAATAAAAATATCTATTTTAACTGTCCTTTTTAATTATTTTTATTTTTTTATTAGGAGAAATATTGTGTGTCAAAAAAGCAGGTGTGAATTGACGTATATATATATATATATATATATATATATATATATATATATATATATATATATATATATATATATGAGATGTTGCCATTCTGGTTTAGCTAAATAATGTGAAACAAAAGTGAACTAAACAAAAATGTTCGAGCTTTGCATCTTGACTAGTGAAACAAAATGAACTAAATAATGTCTCTTTAACTAGATGTGCAATAATGAAAAGAAAAAAAAACACTTTTAACATAACTTTATAAAAGTTTTATACAAGTTTATATTTTATATAAAAACTGTTTTTAAGTTAAATCTAACAATTTAAAAAAAACGTTAGCTTTTTTTTCTTAATTAAAATAACTTCCAGCTTTAAAAAAGATAAAAACAGCTTTTTATAACTTTTTAACAAAATAGTTTTTGTAACATTTTTATTTGAAACATTATAAACCCCATCCAACTTTTTTGTTTATAAAAATGTTATAAACTTTTTATAAAATCATATTTTATAATAAATAAAAAAGTTGTCTTATAAAGAATTAAGTTTTTAAAAAAATACATCCAACTATTTTTGTTTAAAAAAATGTCCAACTATTTTTTAATTAAAATAACATTCAATTTTTAAAAAATAACAAAAACAGTTTTTTTTAACTTTTTTACAAAACATTTTTTTGTAATACTTTTAAAGAAAATGTTATAAACAACATCGAACAAAAAAGATATAAACTTTTTATAGGACCCAATTTTTAAAAAAATGTCTTATAAAAATTACAGTTTTTGAAAAAAAAAAGTTACATCCTGCTGTTTTTTTTAGAAATATCCATCTATTTTTATTTTTATTTTTAAAAGATAACTTAAACATTTTTTTATCTTTTTACGAAACAAATTTTTGTACCGCTTTAAAAAAACGTTATAAACAATGTTAAACTTTATAAACAATGCTATAAACAATGTTAGTGGCCAGTTATTTATAAACTTATTGTTTTTATAATTTAGACAAACACCGCAACAAGAAATGATTAATTTACGTGATCAAATTTTCAATTATTCAGTAGAAATTATGATTAATAATTCAACCTTATTAGTGTTTTTATGACTTTTAATAGCTACTTAGTCAGTTTTTACATATTTTTAAACATTGTAAACTATGCAAATTCCCCACTACTTGGAATGCCAAATATGATTTACCTAGTAAATTGCATATTGTGTGTAATAATATTTATTTAAGGTCATTGATGTTTTAAATATATGTTTTCTTTATAAAATAAATGTAAAGATATAATAGTCCAAATAATCTGCATTCAGATTTCATACATAAATATGCAAACAAACAGAAATTTTATTCAGAAAGCAAACAAACAACTTTTTCAGGTTCAGACTTCAGACTTTAGATTCAAACAAAAAAACAAACGCAACCTTAATATCCATTACATATTCTTTTACTTGATGTATTGAAATAATAATAATTTAATAAATCAAGATAGACCCGATAGAATATTCATCACAGAAATAGAATGGGCTCCAACATTACAAAGATAGTTTTTCTAATATTGCAATATGTTAAACACGAGATATACTAGACTAAAGCTACAAACAGATACAGCATGGATCTAAAGAAGATAATAAACAAATTGCAATAGAACTACAAGAGAACCGATGTGAAAACTCTATAATAAAACTACAAGAGAACATCTAAGGGCCTGTTTGATAAAAAAGTATAAAAAGAGGTGGAATAGAAAATATTGTCATGACAAATTTTGACTTGAAAAATATAATTTTTTGTTGTTCGATAGGTTAATTTTGCATGCTGACAAATCTTCTATTTTTCATGATTTTGTGTTTGATATACACAATTTGGAATACACCTATTTCAATTCTGCAGCAGTATATTCAGTACCAAATATTGCACCAATGCTGCAGCAGTTATACAAAATGCATACCATTTATTCAGTACCAATTCAAACCATTTATTCAGCAATTTCTTTGTTCATTCCCAACTATTCAGTAATTTATTCAGGTAGCAATTATCATTTCTAAATTCCACAAATATTCATGAACTATTCAGCAAATTCAGCAACTGTATAATGGTTCTTATTGAGTACCCACTATTCAGCAATTTATTCAGTAGTACCAATTATCATTTCTAAACAGTATAATGCTTCTTACCCAAATCAGCTATCAAATCTACCGAGTTCAAGATACATTACCCATATTCCTTTGTAGATTCATGATTGTATTTATAAGCGGTCAGCATACCCATATTCCTTTATCCATCAGAAAGATAAAAAAATGGATTTCATTTCAGAAATGGACAACGATGACTTTCCAAAAGATAAATCAAGGTTGGATTTCATTTTTTAGCATTCTTGAATTGATGAAAAATGGAGCAACATACCTCTGTGAGCACTTGTTTCGTGCTGAAATGGGGTTTGGGGTTTCAATTTGTAGAAGACACCCATCAACAGAGAAATCTTCTGCTCACCATCACCTCTTTGTCCACAAGGAGCAGGTATTTAATTTCCAGGGAATTCGTTTCTCCATTGTGAGAGGGAGAAACCAATTCCACAAATATGAGGCAAAGAGGTCACGTGACTCCTCTTAGTCCGTTCAATTCCACTATCAAATGCTACAAAAGTTGGAAAGTAACTAAGAATTGGACCTTTGCCAGGATAAAAGTCATCAAATAGGCCCTAATCCGAAAATGTGAGTCAGCAAACTAAAGAAACAGAGGAAAAACAAGGTCTTTTTCCTTTTCAAATCGTTTAACTTGCCCAGTAATAAAACAGAATAGGTTTCTAACGAGGGGTTGATTTCATTTAACGCTGACATCAATAGCCACAAGTTTCCCAAGCATTCCAAATTTTAAAATAAATAATAAAGAAACCAAATTGAAAGATAGCAACGATGCATTTCATTAAACAGAAGTTCACCTACATTTTTCTAACACAAAAGAGTTTCTAGTGAGATGATAAAAACCCTTACAAACATATACACCAACTTCCACAAATACTAATCAACAAAGTTCAAGCACGTTCACCCCTAATACGGCGGGCCAACTGGATATCCTTTGGCATAATGGTAACACGTTTGGCGTGAATGGCACAGAGATTGGTGTCCTCAAAGAGACCAACGAGGTAAGCCTCAGCCGCCTCCTGTAGAGCAGCAACGGCAGAGCTTTGGAAACGGAGGTCAGTTTTAAAATCCTGAGCGATCTCACGAACTAGACGCTGGAATGGGAGTTTACGGATGAGGAGTTCTGTGGATTTCTGATATTTCCTGATCTCACGGAGTGCAACAGTTCCGGGACGGAAACGGTGGGGCTTCTTCACTCCGCCGGTGGCTGGGGCGGACTTGCGGGCGGCTTTGGTGGCCAGTTGTTTCCTAGGGGCCTTGCCACCGGTCGACTTGCGGGCGGTTTGCTTGGTACGAGCCATTGTGAAACAGAATGAGAATTGGTAACTGATTAAAGAGTTTGATTTGCTGCTGTTGGGATGTGGTGAATTCAGGTGTTTGGGGTTGTATTTTATAGGATATCAGCGATTGATGTATATTAGATGGGGATCGATGACGTGGGTGATTGTGGGGGTTGATTTGTGTGTTTTGCTGCCATGTTATCGACGGATGTGCGTGTTTGGAAGGGTACAATACCGGATTCATGACATGGCCGTTTCATTCTAAAGTTGGAAAAGTAATCTATATAACTATATAAAAATTATAGACCTAATTCATGTGAAGTTGACACATGACACTAATAAAAGCATGTTATTATAACTTACACTTGAACTTTATATCCTTTCATTATTAATTGTATTTCGTTTCCCAAAAAAAAAATACGGGACTTCTTTAAATCTTTTCTAAGAAAAAAAAAAGAATAGATTAGATTAGATACATTGTTTCAACGTTGTTCAACGAACACCCTTGGTATGGCAGAATTTTCTTTCATTAATACAGAAAGACCTTCCTCGGTTGCTTCCGTACTAATAATTTAATAACATGTGAACGAGGCTCTTGACTATTGAATATATAAGCACAAGATCTCCCCGACTTTGAACCAAAGATTTCAACATCAGAAAATGAACAAAGGCGAAAAAAAAAGAGAAGAAAATGGCTTGCTGGTCTGCTGAGAATGCCGCCAAAGCTTACCTCCAGTCCCTGAAAATTTTAAGCCCTAAAAACTCATTAATCTCTCTTATTAATCCTTCTATGTCCCCTTCCCTTCTCATAAAACTGTTTATATGGATAGATGTGGTATATATCACTTCAATCAACATAGGGAGAAAAAATACAAAAAAGCGTTAACGGGGACAATATGAAAATGGATTGAGAAAAAACACCCAATGTATACATATTTCTTTACAAGTATGTCTGTACACATACCTTTATAGTAAATAAAATTATGTGATTGGTTAAAGTAGATATGAAATGGGTCATTGGGTATTGGGCAACGAGGATATCAAATGGGCTGGTTCAAATGGATACTTCAAAAAGTACGGTCAGAAACCTCATACCTAAAGTAATTTACCATCCATTTTTTCTTCTTTTTTGATATAATAAAAATAAAAGTAATGTTTAGATTTCATCAAGTTTTTGCAAGTAACCCATGTTTTTAATATAATTCGGCAACCATATATTTTGTTGTATGCTTCCTTCTATGGTATTTTAGAGACATTTTTGGTCTTTTACATAACATACATTTTGGAATTTTTTATTTTAGGTGTCAATATTTCAAAATTGGAAAATATAGTATGACACACCGCGTGAACTATACATGTATCGATTGATTTGTTGATATTCACGCATCGCATGGCCTTCATGCTAGTTGAAACAAATATATCTTTCGGCCCTCAAAATTATGGTGTCAATTCGGGTTATTGGCATAATTTTTTAATTGCATTGATTTTAATTTGAGTATAAGTTTTGAATACTATTAAATCTATACAAGTTAATTACGTCATGTTCGAATTATTACTTTAAATGGATTATTGTGTCAAAAATTATAAACCCAACTCTAATAACCCATATATTTTTGGAATAAAATAAAATTAAATAAGGATTAAATTACTTCGGTGAAATTAATTAATCTCATATTTCAAGTAATTAAACTCAATATTATTTATAAAGTTTAGAATTTAACGTTAATGGTTTGAAATAAATCAAACGAGATTTATTTATTCTTATAAAAAATATTTGGGTGTGTCACGACACAATTAATGTATTTTTGGAATAAAATATTTGGAACACACTTTGAGAGGTATTACGGTCTTGTTTGGGTATTTTGGACCCTTAGAAATGGTCCAGGGTTATATGTATATGAGTTGAGTAGCTATCAGACTAGTTAGGTTTTGTATTTAGGCTCATTTGGAGGCCAAAGTTGGGGCCTAAAGCCCAACTTGAGAATTGAGAATAATATAATAATTGAGGGAAGAGAAATAAACTCCCCATTCCTATCAAAACCTAACCCTAACAGCCCTACTTCAAAAGAGAGAGGAACAAACGCTTATGAGAAGGAAGAGCACCCTAGGAGGAGGAAAGAGACTTCTCAACACAATTCCAAGCAAGGATTCTCTTGCCATTCTTATTCAATTTGTGTTATTTTCATATGAATGTCAATTCCATGCTTAGATTTAAGGTTAAATCATATTTTGAGATTTCTGAGATTTTGGGTTTATTATATTTGATTTGTTGATGATTAATGACGTATGTAGAGGAAGAAATTAATATGTTAGAACAGTCTTAAAAATTTATTGGTATTGAGAATCTGATTTTTGATGTTAGATTCATTCAAGTTTTGATGATTAATTGGGAACAAAATAAAGGATTTAAACGTAGGGACTGTTACGATGGTTAAAGGACTGAAATCGGGTTGTGAATTCTTAATTACTTTCCTTTACTGTTGAGGTTAATAATTGTTGGAATTTGGCCCTAAATACATAGATGTTGGAAGAATTTCTTTAGGTGCTTAAATGGTTGTTTGGGGATTCTGGGTTTTCGTTATGGGTTAGGAGTTTCTTTCTGGGAAGCGGGATGAAGGAATGGAAAAAGGAGGAAACGACAGAATGTCGTTCAGGCGAGGTAGGACCTCGTTCCAGCGACTTGCCATGTCACGCGAACGAGGGGCCTACTCGTTCGAGCGAAATAATGAATTTGGGCACTTCTTTCTTTTTAGCACTACACCAAATCTGCCTAATTGTCACGGTCATTGACCTTGACAAGTTCAACTTGTAAAGGTCAATGACATTGACAATTCGAGGCGAGATAACTTTTTTTGTCACGGACTTGTCACGGTCATTGACCGTGACAAGTTCGTTAGAATTTTCACGGGTGTGTGATGGTCCCTGACCGTGACAAGTTTAGTCACGGTTAATAACTGTGACAAAGCCTTGACCCTTTTTAAAAAAATTATCACGGTCAATGACCGTGACAATTCTGGGCAGAATTTTAAAAAAATCTGTTGGGCAGTATGGCCACTGCCACTACCCAGCAGTATATTTTTACCTGTTATAACAACGTTGTACGTGTTCAAACATCATATATCCAAATAAATTAAAGATAATGCAAATATATATTCAAAATAGAAACAATATACATGACGATATAATCCAAATATAATTCAAATGTACAAATTTAAAAATAATGTCACTACATGTCTGGGGTAAATGTGAGGAGGTGAGCAGACCACACGATATACAAATTAACACACCCACTAATATACATTGTGCCGCATTGTTCGCGCAACCACAATAGGGAGTTCTCCTTCCCGGGTATCACATGCGTGACTAGCACTTTGGACTCGATCTCTTGAAGCTCATGTCCATGAACTATTCCACCCTGGATGATATTCGGGTCCCTCAACCCCCGCCCTATCCACTGGCCATTAAATACGCCCAATATGAACACGCTTGGCCAACTAAGTGTCGACATCGGTCTGTTGAACGGAGCCAAATAGTGAAGTGGATCATCGAAGTACGCACGTATCGGTGATGAAGCAACGAGGTCCACACCCTCGTCATCCTGCGCCTCGTCCTCCGCACCTCCTCCTCCACCGCCTTCTCCTTCCCTTTCCCCTTACGGTCTCCGCCCAATGTACGCTTCATAAATGAGTACATATCTTAGACCGTTGCCTCCAAATGGGACAGCTTCGCGTCATGTGAATCCACCGTTCGAGCTAACCCGGTGTCGCTGGTCTCCAATCCGATGATCCTAGATTTGGCCACCTGTGAGCTCACCCCCCTTGCCCTCCCCTTGCGATCAGAGCCAAGCACTTGGCTGAGTACGTCTGTGGATAAAGATGCCTTGTCGGCATCAGACTGCGACTCATGCACTTCCTTAAGCTTTGCCTGAAACGGCAAAAAGCACATGATTAGTAAAATAAGTAAACTAAAAAATTATAACGTAATTAACATAAAGTAAACTGTCGGATTACTTACAATCGTGGTCACGATGCTCGGGGACACCTCCTTGTCCTTCCCCTTCTTCGTCCGAAGAGCCACATAAGTATCGAGCTTATGTGGCTTACCCCGAGGGCCACTCCTTATCCCCTGAAATAAAATAAAGTAAAATTAGTATCGGCCCCGCAAAGTAAAATAATGCAGAATAATATATTTATGTAGTTATAGAAAAATTAAATCTTACCATCATCCTATGCTCCATCTCGGCGTAAGACGTCCGGCCGGAGTAGTGCACGTTCGTCTTTTTTGCCCTATTTTTCCTTCCCGATTGGCGAGATGCCAATTGTCGCTCCCCGATCTCATTGTCAATGAACTTTTGCCATTGTGCCAATGAGATCGGCTCCTTCGACGAGACGGATTCACGCCTCTGGATAATGGACTCTCGTATTTTTCCAAAGTACCGTGTCCGCATATTTTTCTTTCATGTCTTGTGTTGCTCCCTCAACTGCTCCAAGACGGAATCGCGTAGCTTTGGATCCAAGTTGAATTGTTCATGTCCAACAAATACAATATTAGTTGCGAATAAATATAAATATAAATATAAAATGAAATTGAAATCGAAATTGAAATTGAAATATTCATATAAATATAAATATATTACCTGTAGTGCCGTCCAAACAGCTAACTTGAGCTCATATGGCACCTCCTTCTAACTCATAAACCCCGGGTCGATGACCGTCATTACCAGCTCGAGGGATCTCGCTAATACCTCCGACTTGTTCTCGATGGTAATCCCAAATTTGTCATATTTGGGGAGCCTAGGGGCCGAGGAGCCCTCGTCGCCTCCGCTACTACCAAGCCCAGATGACATCATCATAACCAGTATCATCATCCTCGCCTTAATACCTGAAGGAGACATTTTCTGTAAAAAAAATGTTATTAGTACAGATAAAAAAAATTAGAAGAAGACATGCAAATATATACAATTACTACAAATAAAAATGAGCACTAATTATTAATTTACTTTCATATACCCCCTCCCCCACCACACACACGCACACGTACACGCATACACACCACCCCCTGCCCCTCACCACACACACAATAATTATTTTTATCAATTAAACTAACAATTCAAGTATACAATTATTAATTTACTAATTTACAATGAAGGGCAATCTTACTTTCATAATTAATCATATATTAATATACTAATTTATAATAAGGGGCAATCATATATTAATTTACTTAAAAAATTATTAATCAATCAATTCTTTTGCAAGGGACACTACGCACATAGACACACACGTAGCCCCCCACCCATCCCTGCCCCCTCCCCCACCACACACGCGCACACGTACACGCACACACACCACCCCCTGCCCCCCACCACGCACACATTAATTTTTAATAATATAGCCATTTTCAGCCATACCAAAAGATTCCTACTTATCTTTATTAATAATATCTAGAATTAACCACTAAAGAATACCCACCAGATACACTTAAAACCCACATTGGCCAACCCCCATATGGACAATAATCCAATAATTATATATTGTTCGATATACAAAGTAATTTTCAAAAAAAGTTAAAAAAATTCCACCCCCATATGGACAATAATCCAGTGGTAATGCCACTTTTACTGTTAACCAACCCAACATCGATCCACTATATTCCAACAACAATACCAACAACAAATGTGTATCCCTTACTCCTTCTAATTCATCTACTCAATAATCAATTTCATCAATTAAACTAACAATTAAAGTATACAATTATCAATTTACTAATTTACAATGAGGGGCAATCCTACTTTCATATGAAATGGGCACTAATTATTAATTTACTTTCATCTAAAACTATACAATTAAAATTACAATTAAAGCTATACATTAAGTAAAATATAAAATAATTTTTTTCTTCCCTCTTAACCAATCATACCACTTATAGGCCTACAATAACTTAAATTTAATTAATTTCAACTTCTTGCAACACATAAATAATTTATCATCCAATTCTCCATGAGTTTTATAGAATGTCTATCATGATATATAAATTATCTAATATATTCTCCATAAAATACGAGATAAACGGGTATATTCGTGTCATTTTTTAGTTATACATGTTTGACACTAACCCAACCCATTTATTATTCGTGTTGGCGGGTCGTGTCATATTCGGGTTCGTGTCAAGAAATCATCAACCCTAACCCGCTAACTGCGTATCGAGTTCGTATCGGGTTATCGTGTCGTGTAAAAAATTATCACCCCTACACACACACACACACCACCACCACACCCCCTGCCCTCTCCCCCACCACACACATATATACACACACATATAGAAATGAAAGAGAAATAAAGGAAAAAACATACCTTAGAGAGAGAGAGAGACCTCACAATCGTTTAGAGAGAGAGAGAGGGAAAAAACAAAGACGGTGGGAAAAAAAGAAAGCCTAGGGCTTTTTTTCTGAAGACATTGTCACGATCGTGTCAAGGTCCTTGACCGTGACAATTATTTTAAGTATTGTCATGGTCATGGACCGTGACAAGTCCGTGACAAGAACATTTGTCACGGTCGTGTCACGGTCAATGACCGTGATACAAAACACGTATTTTGTTGTCACGGTCAATGACCGTGACAAAGGTGACCGGTTGAAAGGTGACAATCTATCCATTTTGGTGTAGTGTAGCCTGCACCTTAAACCAAGAAATTTCCCTCACATACAACAGTAACGCATATAGGAGACTTATAACAAGTGACAGTATTAAACTGGAAAGAGGATTGTGTTTATGGGTTTAGTGGATTATGGGAATAATGTTGCACCCATACTTTAATTATTAATAATTACAATCGATTGGATGGTTAGGTAATTATTTTGGAAATGAAATTTATAAATTTCTATAGAAGGTATGCTTATACTTAGAAGGTTTGAGATGGAAAATTTTATAAGTGTGTCAACTTATTTATGGGAAATTTAGTTAGGATACGGGCCCAGGGAGTAAGCTCGAGCATTTTGGTTGAGTGTCACCCTTTTAATAAATTAATTAATGTATGATTAATTAAATTTCGAGATGGAGAAATTGACTCGGGTATTAAGGGCTAGTGCTACGGGAGTTAAGCACGGGGTAGTCGGTTTAATTTATTTTATATAATAAATTATCAAGTATCAAATTTTATAAAAGTGTGTTTGACATAATAATGGGATTTTATGCAATAAATTCTGAAGGAGTTAGATATGGACCGAATGAGTGATTCCGGGTGTGGTATGGATCGAATAGTGGGCATACCGTACCGCTTTTACGACTCCGATTGGCATGTCTCCTTATTGCTTGGTATTTGGTAAACCATGCCACTTACCCGCCGAGCTTGAACATCATGCCTATTGGGCTGTCAAAACCTTTAACTTTGATATCGACGAGGCTAGCATCCATCGAAAGCTCCAACTTAATGAATTAGAGGAGATACAAAATGTTGACTATGATTTGTCCAAGAAGTACATGGACAAAATGAAGTGGATCCTTGACTAAAGCATTCTATGCAAAGAATTCCACCCTGGTCAGAAAGTTTTGTAATATAACTCCCGCCTTCATCTCTTTCCTGGGAATTTAAAATCCAGGTGGTCTGGACCCTTTGTTGTTGAATCTCTTACTCCCTATGGTTCCATCACAGTTCAAAATCCTAAAGATGGTAGCCTATTTCAAGTCAACGATTGAAGCCTTTCTTAGAGCTAGGCCCTTCTCATATACACGAACTTGACCTTGTTGACCCCATTTATAAAGACTGACTGTTCAGTCTTGTTTGGTGGTGATTATCATCTCTCGATTTTTCTGCAGCCCCGTGCTTTCAGAGTTATTATCGTTAGGGTGAGTTCTGATCGGTCTGGCTGAAGATGTTAAACTTAGCGCTACCAGGAGACAGCCCGTTGTTCATTGTTTCTAAGTATGAGTCTTATCCTGTTTGGGGGTGGTGTTTCACATCACCCTATGATTTTCACATGCTTTTTAGACTTGTACTTTTTGTGTCGCATTTGTTCTTCTGGTTTTTTCTCTACACAATGCGGTACATTTTCATAAGAGGTTCATTATGGTAATATCTCTCCTCCCTTGCACTTTCCATTTTTAAATATAGTTTTAAACATCGAGGATGATGTTCTCTTTTGTTTGGGGGTGGAAAATTTATCACAATCGTACCCCTTTTGAAATTTTTCAGAAACAAGTCCTTTTAAACTTTTTGTGCAGTTAAATGTAAAAAAAATTATGACATGAATTGTCTATCACCCCTCTTTTAGAAATCTCGGAATACCCGTGTTCGACCCTAAAATCACATTTTTTATCATAAAATTAAAAAATACCTCTTAAAGTGTACTTGCACTATGAATTTCTAGACTCGACAAATTACACTATCACTTTTACAATCAAAAGTTGAAGAGTAACTATATTCTCAAGAGAGTCTTAAAAGATCACTAGTGGCGACTTAAAAGCTCGCGAGATTTGCGCTTTTCACCTTTTTGAGGGATTTTTACGTATCATTAGGTCACGAGTTGACTCAACTTTTTTTAGGTACCATATTTAGTCGTTGCATGGTCTCATTATTTTTAAAATTTGGCTTAATCACTGAGAATGATATTACTTTCGAGTCATAAGAAGCATGTATCTTGTAGTTGGTCCCGAGCACTAAACCGATTTTTCCATACACTTACCATTTTCCCTTATCACAATATCATTCACCCATTATCATTTTCCATATTATCTTATCTATATGTCCCTGATCCCATCCATATCATTACCATTGTTTTTTAGAAAAAAGTGTTTGAAATTATCAATGTAAATTATCTTCATTTTCATTATGAAAAGAAAAAAAATACATCGCAATAAAAAAAGAGAAAAAGGAGAAAAGCAAACAAAAAAAATTAGAAAAAGAAGCAGAAAAAGAAAAAAAAAAACTTGTGATCATAATTTTATAAAATGAAGGCATTAGTCAGTCAAAGTGTGTTTCACTCTTCTAAAAAATCCGACACTATCTTCTTCATTTCCCCCTTATGCCTTACATAAACCCCATTTTCACCCTTGGTAAAGAGTTTAGGCAAACGAGAAGATTATATGGTGAATAACTCGACATTCTCAACATAGTGGTTAGCATTCGTTCATGAGATCAATTTCCTTTCATGTATCCGTCATTTTTATAAAGTGTGAGACTTTTGAACTTGCTTACATTTACTCACCTCCTCACACACTAGAGAGATATACTTATTCCATTCTCAGATAGTTCGATTCAAAGAGATATATCCAGTGATAATTGAAGTCAAAGTGTTGATTCTAAAGGCAATCTAAGAATTACTCTAAGTATACTTAAGATTGTTTCACATTAACACATGTTGAATTTTAGGAAGGATTACGCTTTTTGATATTAAGTAATTTTATATCTTATTTTGTTTGCTGAATAAGGTGTTCCTTGACGTCCTTTTTAGTTGGGTTGTATAGCGCTTCATTGTCAAAATAAGAGACGACATTTTAATAAATTTTGAATTTTGTGGGTATATTAACTGCAAGCCCTCACGAGACACCACTCGTCCTGTAGGGTTACCTATAGGTTTAACGGCTTGTTGCACATGTTAAGTGCAATCGCCAGTGCCTGCGAAAGTGGCACACTTTTTGTTACTTTTCTCTGTTTTTTCTCTATTTTTGCTCGAGGACTAGCAATGTTCTGTTTGGGAATGGTGTGATAAGTACCCAAAAGTGTTGATATTATACCCCGAATAGATGCATTTTAGTCGCTCGTTTTTAATAAAAATGACATTATGTTCGTATTTATTTATTTCTTAAGTCAATATGATGTCACGGTATCAAATATTGCTAAATCGACGTAATTACGATACAATAGCAGTCAAAAGCTTGCATCGAAGAAATTAAGGCGACCGCGAAGTCAAGATCCCTTTTTGAGCTTGCCCGATGAGTTTCGATACCCCGAACCCTGTCCCCGAACCAAATCTAAGCATAAACCGAGCCCAGTCCATCACACGAGCCTGTGTTTGTTGAGTTTGTACCTTTATTATTTTTTTTAGATTTTTATTTTGAGTCGTTTTATTTTTAGGAATTATTTTAGATTTATTAAGCTTTTTCTAGGTTTTATTTCTTTTTTTTATTAGCGTGTTTTATTTTGATTTTGATTTTGATTAGTTTTTCATTTTTATTTTATTTTATTTAGGATTAGTTTTTAGGAATTTATTTTATATTTTCTTTAGTTTTTAGTTTTAATTTATTTAGTTAGGATTTTTAGTTTTTTTTTAGTTTTTATAGAGTTTTATTTATTTATTTTTATTATTTTTATTATTTTTGAGTCTCTTAGTAATAGAGTAGAATTTTATTTTTAGATTTTAATTTTTATTTTAGTCTAGTTTTATATTTTTAGGTAGTGTTATTTTTTTTGAAGGGTCACAAACTAACACACACAAACAAATCCCCAATACTCACTTACTCATACACAATCTACCCTACAAATAACCACACACAATCAATGCCTCATCTTCTTCCCCATCACCCACCTCTTTTTCTCCCCTCTCACCAAAACTCCATAACCACACAAGCCTCAAACCATATCCAAAACTGGACCCCCACAACCCATCCTTACCCCACCACCAGCAAACCTGCGACAGAACCCGAACCCATTTCCCAATCTGGTCGAACCACCAACCCGTCGTAATCCCTATTCAAACCTCCCCCTTTTCAGCTAAAAAAATGAAACCTACCCCGGCCACACCAGCTCCACCCGGCTATCCGAACCCACAACAGCCTAACACCAAACCCAGCTCCTCCCCAGTCGGAACCATACCCAAACCTCAATCCGCAACCAACTCACGACCCAGTCTGTCAGCTTATCCGATTTCACCCACGAAACCAATTCATGTGCCTTTGACCATAGCCAAATCAAATATCCACAAAAATCGGAATCTTATCCCAAGCCAAAATTTTAACTTAGCCAAATGCAATCCCCCAAATCTCTCATCCACAAAGATGCATCGTGGCTTATAAAAAAAAGGGGGAAAGCTGACTCTCATAAAAAAATGGGAAAGACTCTCATATCTGCACAGAAGGAACGAGAGAGACAAAAAAGAAAAAAAGAAAGACTGCAGAGGGTAGAAAAAGCGTCAGAAAAAAAAAAGAAAAAAAATATAATTTATGTTTAGAAAAAAATTGTAGGTTCAGTTTTTATTATCAGTTTTGTAATCGATTCGAGTTTTGTGACGAGTTTGGGACGCTTGTTCATGCACACTATTGACACAGGAAATTATTGTGTATCGTATTTCTTTCTCTTTATCTTTAGTTTCTTGTTTGTTAATTGTGTTTGTGCTGAAATTCTAATCATGTCTGGCTAAACACCCCATTCAAGGGGTGGGATGAAACGTGTTGTTGAGTTATTTAATAAATTAATTATTTATTGATGTGTTCTAGGCTAATTAAATTGGAAAAAACACACGTTAATTTATGTAACGAGAGTTAATAAATTAATGTTGAAAACTGATATTTGGTTTTTGGATTTGACTTAGAGATAGGTCATATTCTTAAATTCAAGTATGAATTCCTTGTGTGCAATTTATAGATCTGAATAAATTTTTATGAATTGATCCTAGCAGATAATTTGTAATAACAAGAATGAATCTTAATTTTTTATATGTGGTGGCAATTCCTAAATTAGTTGATGAAAAAGATAAAATTGAATTTAGGATTGTAACGAGAGATAAGTTTTAAATTCAATATTATTTCGAACTATTCAATTGAATAATTATGACATTAAAATAAATTGACTATGCGGTGTAATCCCACCTCTTGTTTCTTCTCATAAATTCTAAACTAGATTACTTTTTAATTTTTCATAGTCATTTAAATTGCATAAATTCTCGTTTCCTCCCTTGAAATTATTTTCAATTATAAATAAAAAAAATCAAAAACACAAAAAGATTATTTTACTAAAAATTGAAGTTGCAAGTTTTCACGATAACAGTTTCAACACTTGAAATTGGATTGATACCCGAATTTATCACGATACTGAATTTTTAACAAGTTGTGTAGGTGATTTCAAGGGAATTTTGATACTCGGAGTTTGACCGCAATGGCTGAAGAATCAATAAAACAAATCACACAAAAGGCGAAGTATCACCTGCGTAGGGACCGCCCCAACTTGTGTATATTTTTGTGGTGTCTGCTTAGGATAAGGGATTCCTCTGGACTTTGTCGATAGAGCACAAACGAGACAACAAAGGTAGATGCCCTTGTGTGTCATATATATATATATATTTACCCATTTACCCATTGTGGTATCCCTTATGAGGGAATGTTTCCTTTTTTGTCTAAAGATGTAAACATTGTTTAATGATGATGAAATTATGCTAATAAAATGATATGGATAATTAAGGACGAAGATGAGTCCTAACGAATAATGGCGTAAATAATTATTAATAAGAATAATAATTTGATAGTCTAAGGGAGTAGACAAACATTAAATAAAATGAGAAATGGTGTAACCAATTATTAAATGAGAATAATAATTTGGTAATCTAAAAAAATAAAACTTATAGTCTAACGGGGTAGACGACAGAAAATATGAATTAAATCATTAAATGATTTGAAGAACTAGACGAGGGTCACAGGTTATGCAGTGTAAGGAACTGCACTTAGTTTATGTATATTGAGAATTTTATATTATGAAATCTATTCGGGAATAGGGGTGTCATACACGAGGAACCACTTGTAGTTAGTGCATAGTGAAAATGGTTTATTCTTTACTTGTAGGGTTTAATAATGGAAGTTTACAATTGATATTCATTTTGGGAGACGAGTATGACTTCTTCTAGATGAGAGGTGAGGTACTCGTTACGTGTGAGCGTCAATGGGGAGACGTGAAGTATGTGATATTAATAAATTGCATATTTATCGCTGAAGAATCCTTACACGCCTCAGGCTCTGACCCAAATTATAAATGTTTTTCCCTCCAGGTATTCTTAATGACAGGTAAAACATGATTGACGATGGATCAGGCTTGTAGTTGCATTGGATGTAGTGGATTCCGCTCCATTGACTCTAGTATAGGTTGTGCTTCAGTCTCTTTGTCATTTTATTTTATTCTGGGAAATTGTACGGGCATAAGCCCAAGTATTTATTTATGTGAGTTGTATTTAGTTTTACATTATGGACATTGTATGGTAACGCAGTTTTTATTATTCATGTAAAAGAAATTTTGTTTAGTGTTTTTATTCATTATGGATTTTGATATAAAATAAAGAAAGTTTTATCCCTTTAGTGCTGAGAATGGTATATATTGTTGATAAACCCCATCTTCGGCGTATCATGACTGATCAGCCTTTACGTGAGAAAATGGGGGTTGTTGCACCTACTCAAAATAACGGAATTGCATTGTTATATTTGCTACCACACAATTTGGATGGGAAAATTTGAATTTTTCAAATCCCATTATTTGATTTTTAGGATATGTTTGATTACGTACATGAAATATACGTAGATGATAATTTATTTGGATAAGAAGTGAGAAAATGAAGGAAAAAATATGAGATTAGTTCTTACTTTTTGTATTTTACTTGAAAATCAATTCTTTGGTAGACATTTAAGAAATATTTTTCAATAAAAATGAAATTTGAGATGGAGCACTTGCTACCTGAATGAGTGTTGTTCTTATATAAAGTGTTAGCAATCAAGATATTACAAGGGCAAAACGAGATCTAAAACAACTATATTCCATGAAAAAAAATTCCATGTCAATCAAAAACATTCTTAGGGTCCGTTTGGTTCCCAATATTTGCCATGACAAATGTCAAAAAGTTGGCAAATATGAAAATTAGTTCACTTTTTGACTGTTTGATTGCATAATTTTGCCGTGGCATTATTTGTCAGTGTACAACACCCTTTATGCATAAGGTGTTGATAAACTTTGTTTACCTATTTGAGTGAGAAATATTTGCCAACAAATTTGCTAACTTATTCAACGGTTTTAATATTTTATAAAACAATTTAAAAACTATTATAAATAATTAAAAAATGATTATGAATATTTAAAAACTGTTTTTTAATGTTTTAAAAACTGTTTTTAATATTATAAAAAAAATAAGAAAATGTTTTACAAATTTTTTTAAAAAAAATGTCTTATAGAAATATTGTAAAAACTATTTTTAACATTTTTAAAAACTATTTTTAACACTTTTAAAAACTGTTTTGAATATATTATAAAAACTGTTTTAAAGTTTTAAGAAACAATTTTAAAAACCTTTTTAAATAATTAAAAATACTGTTATGAATGTTTAAAAAATGTTTTTGATATTATAAAAAATTATTAAGAAAATGTTTTACAATTTTTTTTAAAAATATTGTAAAAATGGTTTTTAACATTTTTAAAAACTATTTTGAATATATTGTAAAACTGTTTTAAAGTTTCAAAAAATAATTTTAAAAACAGTTTTAAAACTTGTTTTAATAATGTTTTATAAAAACTGTTAAATAACTGTTTTATAAAAATTATTTTAGAAATGTTTTAAAAACTGTTTTTGTTTTGTAAAAATGTTTTAAAAATATTTAAATAAACTAATTGGATTGACTTTAATTTCGCCTAATGGTTATTTGATAGTCTCATGTGAAAAAAATTAGATAAAATTTGACATGGCAAATTTTACCCATGGCAAATTTTGCCATCCCCACCTTTGCCCACTTTTGAATCAAACAGACCCTTAATGTTTTTTGTTACAAAATTGTCATATTTTATCTTTTGTTACAATAATGTCATTATTAATTTGACTTTTTTGATTTAATCCTCACAATAATGTCGTATTTTGAGATAACCATAACTCCCTAAAGTCTGACGACATCACTACTTCATATATTATAAACTAAGAGTATTTTTAACGGAATAATGACGTCGTTAAATTTTAGAAGGTTATGTCTAATTTTTTAACTTCGGGGATGCGATGTTACAATAAAACTTTTTGCAGAGGGTTAAGTAAAAAAACTTTTATTAATTTTATACAAAAATGTGCATATTCAACATATTTTTTTATTTCATACACATTTAATGTAATAAAAAGATGTTCAGGCTAGAATTATAATATAATTTGTGCGAGCATGTTGGACAAAGAATCACTTTGCGTCAAAGATTTTGATTTAACCTTGAAGCTATATTAGGCAATTATGTTTGGTTTGGTTCACTTTTTCTCAAACGCGTTCGTTTAGATATGACGATGGTTAAGACGAGTGTTAGAACTAAACTAAACTAATTAAATTTCTTAAGATAAAATAAAGTGAATTTCAAGAAACACAAATTATATCCAACGTAAACGGAAGAAAATGACTCGAAATTAAAATCAAAGCCTAACCCTTGAGTTTCTTTTACAACTATTTCAATTACTCGTACTCCTAGTTTATAATGAAATTAAAAGGAATTGAATAAGTATGGTGACTCGTGGAATAGATATGTCTAATCTTTCTTTTGTTCGTTTATTCTCTATTTATAAACGTCTATACTCAACAATATATAAACTTCCATTAATAGCTCGTTCAAACTTTAAATCTCGATAACTTCCATTGTAGTCACTTATTTTATGGTTAATTCTTTCACACACGAGCTACCCTCTATTTTAATTGATTCTCCACGTTGTCCCTCTAATGCTACATGATTCCATATTATTAGTTAGTCCAATTATGGAGTAAACATACCCTTACATCAATTGAATTTTGAACGATTCGAAAGCTCGGTTCATGAATCATAGACATACAATATATTTATATCACGCGTTATTAGACATGAATCATTCGAAAATGGTGTTGCACACAATGTTTCTATTTATACATGATAAATGTGTTGATTAATATATAGTGTACAAGTATAACACTATGTTCTAATTTACCCCATTTAGGTTACATTATTTTCATACCCTTATTACTATAATAATACATAATCCAATGCAAAGTAGGCATATAATCTCGACCACCTCCTCAAACATTAGTGGGTTGAATGTCATTTATACTTAAAAATGATAAAGGTTGGTGGCTGAAGGCATAGTTTGGACACATGATGGTCCCCTATATAATTTTCAGTAAATATTCATGTTCTCTGCATAAGTCTTTAAGATGTGCTAGTCTTTAAATTATCTTTGTCAAATATGTTATCCCATCCTTGTATTCAGCACTAGAATTTTGTGCTTTTCCACGACGAACTCCATGAAGACTGTTAATGAAATGGCCATTTAGAATTCCCTCACTTGCTAGACTCTTAGGGCTCGTTTGGTTCGAGGTTTGAAAAGGGAACTTAGGATTCCTGGAATTTAGAATTCCCCTCATTTAGAATTACAATGTTTGGTTGGAGATTTAAGCGGGACTTAGAATTCCTGAAATTTAGAATTCCCACAAAATTGGATTCTCCTTTCCCCTCTAAAATGGGGGTAATCCTATATTCCCGGACATATTACCTTACTTTTGTGATGAGACAAAAATACCATCTCACATAAACTCACAGACACACACATACTCACTCTCTCTCACACACACATACATACACATACTCTTTTTCTCTCTCACTCACACACATGCTCTCACTATCTCTCTCACACACACAAACACTCTCTCTCACACATATACACATACACATACACACACACATACAAACTCTATTTCTCTCCCTCTCTCTCTCTCTATCACACACACACACATAAATACACACACACACACACTCTCTCACACACATACACTTACACAACCACACACACACACGCGCGCTCTCTCTCTCTGTCACACACACTATCACACATATAAATACATACACACATACACACACTCTCTCTCTCTCTCTCTCACACACACACACATATATAAATACACACATACACACACACACGTACTTAAACACACACAACCACACATACACACACACACACACACACACACACACACTCACCACAGACTCACGCGCACACACTCAAATCAAGTAGAATAGTATTTTAGTTAAATGATATTTATTATTTAATTTAGAAAAATAATTTTAGATGCCGGGAAAAAAGAATTCCTACTTGAACCAAACAATGGAAAGGAATTGAAGATTTCAGGAACTTAGAATTTCAGGAATTATGGATTCTCATTCCCTTTCCAAACCTCGATCCAAACGAGCCCTTAATGTATATTAGCCACAACATCAGACTGAGTATGTTATGAAATTTGTAGGGATCGTAGACCATACATCCTTGGTGACGATTTTTAGTGAGAATCTCCGTTTCTATTGACACCTTCGGTAGTTGCCACTTTGTTCGTTTCCACCTCTATCTCTGGTAAAGAGAATCACATTTGTAATAAAGTACAAACCTCTTCGTAACGATGAACTTGTTCATATTATTACAAATTTATTTGTAGTTTATCACATTCATAAAACCCATTTATGCTTGTCGTTTAACTCTAGGGTTTTTCAAAAGGTTGGTTTTGGTAAATCAATGGTCATAGTCATTAATGACTAAAAACATCTTTTTGTCTAGTAAAATTGCTTTAAAGCCTATATTGATGGGGAGTATTTTGATCTCCATTATTTGACGGTGAAACTTAAGATTTATGTGAACACTTGTAAATTTTGGATTCTATATGGATGAATAGAATATAACACCAATTTTGGCCAATTAAAAAATCTAGAACCCTAAATTTGAGAAAAACAAATAGAAAACCACTTTAAATCATTAAATTGAAATTGAAATTTAACTAGTGTGAATAGGAGTTTAAATCTTACAACCGTATATAAATGGATTGGGTTACGACTTACACACACAAGATTAAAACTATTATAATTGATCTTTAATCAACTATATTATAACCTTTAAAGTTCAATTAAACCTATAAACTTACATAATGGCCCTACATATAAGTTCACAAGTGTATGATCTGAAATTAACTACAAGAGAATCCACAAATTAATCACAGAACACTAAATTTACGCAAAAACAAAAACCATATAGGGGAAAAACCTCAGATGCATACCTATCTCTCACTCAACTTAAAAAGAAAAAATTTACAAGATGGAAGAAGATACCTCACACTTATCTCCTTTACAAATAGTTACATATGCACGTTGAAACATTCCCTCATTGAAAGAGAAATCGATGTGAAGCTCCATTAAAGTGGTGAGGGAGTCCATTCTCTTATACACATCGCATCTTTTGCTAGTTCCTCCATTGAATTGCTCAAACTGAATAATTCTCGATTTAGAACTTCTGATTTGCAGTAACAAATTGAAGTTAAATCAAATCTTGCATTATTTGGTAAATAAAAGTACTCTTATAATCCCTCAATAGACATTAAATATAGTCAAATCTCTCAATTTTGGAAAAATTGGTGAGAAACACATTTGAAGTGGACGTAGGTAGTAGAAGTACTGAACCATTATATATCATTGTGTCACTCTTATATTTTAAGCATAAGAACACTTCCTCCTGCTCTAAGAAGTCATATTTAATGAGGCCGGCGTCTTATCTGATTTCAGTACCTTCTTTCACCAAAAAAATATCAAAGTTGAACCGAATTAGGTGCTTATAGATATTGAGCCTCTCCTGCTGAACAATGTTCAAGGCATTCTAATAGTATCAGGTCTCTCACCTACGATATCTATATGAGAATTAAATGAAGGGATTTATTATACCATACTTAATATTTTGACACGTGAGATAGTCAACTATATATATATATATTCCACTACATTTTTAATTCCCTTTTTGGCTATTTTGGGCAAAACCCAAAAAATCTTAGCCGTGACTATTATACAAACCCCAAATAAGGAAATAATGAGTGTATGACAAACAAATACCAAATAATTCTAATGAATGACATATAACAACCAAAGCCAAGTCTGAAATTTAGGTTTAGTCAGAAACTATCATGTCAATACCTACAAAACATGAACAAACACGAAACAATGATGCAAGTATGACCGCATAAGTAGCAATCCCACTACTCGTGAACTCTCCAAAAATCAATATCAATATAAAGTAATATGGGAAATAATGACAATAAACTTGAAGTCACATCCTTGAAAAATCGACATAATACACTATATTCACTAAGTAATAATTAAAAATGACTTATTATTATAGGTGACTATGGAATGGTCAGGGATTACGTGTTGGGGATTTTCTTGTTTAGATTATTCCCTCAGTATGAGGTCCCACCGACAGTGAAGTAGTTTTTATAATACCAAGCCATACACAACTAATTAATAATTAAGTTTTAACTTAATTTAGTCATATCGACTAATAATTAAATTAATGAGATAATTAATTAATAAAATATGTTCTCTTTTAGGATTGATTCTCGAGACATTTAGAAATTTCATTTTTAGCTTACAATAGTTGAATTTAAGTCCATTGGATTAGTATATGGTTTGGGCCAAGTTTCGAGCCATTTGGAGCATTTTTATAGCTCATTAGGTTAAGCATATTTATGGGTTTAGGCTTAATTTTGGATTTAGTGCCTTTTCAACTTAATTAGTAAAATCTAAAAACACTCATAAAATATTAGAGAATAACCCTAGTAGTTAAGTAGGTTAAGAGATCAAAAGGAGGTGGAAGAGATAAAGGATTCGGGACTCGATTCATACAATCGGTCATATGCAAGTTTACTTTGATGAAAAAATTTAATTTTGTGTTAGAATGATAGTAATTCATTGGAATATGAACTTAAGTCACTAAAATTTTATTTTGATCATATTATGACCTAATTTCGTAATTATATTAATTGCATGTTAAAGCTTTAATCACATATTGATTAACTAGTGTAATTTTGATGTTTAATCCTTTAATTGAACTAAGAAATCATGTAATTTGATTGTAAAAACATTATATTTGAACTATAGTGATGATAATAAAAAAATACCTCATCTTTGTTTAGTTATTGAATCAAATTTGTGAATGAATTTGACAAACTTTGTTCAAATCATTAACTTAGGGTTAAAATCTTATCATCTGAAATTAGATCATTAATTATAGATTTAATCATATAAAACTTATTAATATATGTTAGTAACATGTTTATACATGTTATATTTGAAGGATAATGGATATTATGATGTTTAGAGGCTTTAAACCCAAGTTTGAAATTGGTTATGGTCGTTTCTGCATAAGGTAAAAGAAGGCCCACCTGTCATTATCGTTTAAACGACATTAGCTTCTTGTTCGAATGAGAAAGGTCATCTAGTTCGAATTAAAAGGGGGTCTAGTTCAAACGACTTTGGTTTTGGGTTCCAATGACTGGGAGGTTTGGTTCAAACGATATTTGGTTCTAGTTCGAACAACTTTAGGATTTCGTTCAAACTACTTTGGGACAGTTTAACTATAACTCCCCGATCAGGATTTATGGATTACCCGTAGTCAAGCTAATCCGACCCGAGCGTTAGGTGCGATGTGCAATGAAACAACCTATATAATGTTTCTAGTCCGATTTTGTTTTATTTAACATTACACTTGTTTAGCATGCAATTCCAATTTCAATCTAAACTAAGTGAGGGATCTTTGGAGAGCACCCCGAAGTCTAAGCATACAGAGCTACTAACGTAAAAATAAAGAAATTACTTACCTGTATAATGCTCTCAAATTATGCAACCGCTCCCAACTTACCGTAACAAAGCGAGAGGGCGAGCCAAATGCTCAATGGGAAATACACAAATGCAGTATAGAATCGAACGACAAAAAGAAGACTCTAACTCGTTATGCATACATGAACATGTAACTACCTTGTATACATATATACACGTACATGTACATATACTTAATGCATGACACAGTTTAATTTTGAAATCTTATTTATTAATATTAATTTACTTTAATCTTATAAAAGACTTCCACTTCTCATTTTGACATTTATCACCTTATTTAACACATATGGTTAAATACTTGAAACAACTACACATCGTTCAACCTAAAACCATTTTTTTTACCGAAATTATGCTTTTTATTTTAATCAATCTGTAATAGTATTTTCATTGAAAATTATCCTTTCAACACATGCGTTCACCGTGTTAGAAAATACTCATTTATCCTTTGAAAATCCTTTACAATACATTCTTGTATTAATTATGGATTTAACCACTTAGGTTTCTTAACCACCCATTTACCCATTTACTTTGCCTTTTTCTTATCTTATGGACGTTAATCAATTTACTTGCCCATTTTACCTTTACCGAAATATATATTAATTCATTCAAGTTAGGTTGTATTAACATATTTCACTGCACAACTCATTTCTTGACATGCTCCTTATTCCTTTATCTTTTTTCGAAATCTTCTAATAACCGCATACTTAAATGGGCTCCACACCGCCGGCAATGTGCACCATATGCTATGGCCAGTTATTTTGGATTTTTCACCCCAGGGCTCCGGGCCCCCCTTATTTTTTTCCGTATCATTTGAATTCCTTTTAATGTGTTTTAATATTTACATATGCCCAAATTATTTCACATTTTCTTTTACCCAGCCGAAGTCAAAACCCAGTTTTTCACCCCAACTCGTGTTACACTTTAAAATTTACCATTTCATATCCTTTACACTTTAACCTTGATTTTATTCCCCAAATCATATTCATTTAGGGCCAATTTGTGTAACACGTTTTTCAATATTTTTATTTGATAGAAATGTTCCACTTTAAATAAAATTAACATTTTACCCATATATTTTCAAACTCGTATTTTCTTCCTTTTCCATAAGTGTTAATTTTTTCAAAGACACTATTAAGTTACTCACCCTAACTTGTTAAGTGATTTAACACCTTAACACCATTTTAACCTTAGAGTAATAGTCTTCTTAATTGGAAACACCTTTATTTCATTTTTCCTTTCCAATTTCACAAGTGTTAATTTTTTACAACATTTTAAAGTTATATACACCAACTTTCCAATGTTTAACCAATAACACTTACTCAACACCGTTAATAACCATTTTTCTAAACTATACATTTCTTTACTCTTTTTAGTCAAGAAATATAATTACACTTAAGACTATTTTGATAAGAAAATATCATTTCTTTTTATCAACGTATGTAGTCTTGCAACTTTGTACTTATTATACTTTTAACCCCTTTTTCACACACTTTGAAGACATGAATTTCTACTTTTCTTATTTCATGTTTAATCCCAACAAAATCTTCTTTAAACTTGTTCATACATTCATCATACAAATACTACAAGTTTATATGCTTGATATTTTAGTCCTTAAAATCCTATTAAATGGGTTAAACATATATGTTCTATCAGAAATTCATCATTCTTGCAAAATATACTGTCAAGGCATAAAGACATTTAATTTCTTTGAACTCGACAAATGTCCATTTTTCATAAAATCTTTATTTTTACAAGAAGCATTATCTCACCAATGTTTACCAAAATAAATCATTATTTTCAAACAATTTATTTCATAAAGTGTTTAACTTCAATGTTTCTAGAAAATAGACCATTTTCATAAAATACCAACTTTTAATATTTTAAAATCTTGAAATATATATTCATTTTTTATTTTCAACAAAATAATATTTTATCAACATTTTTATTTCATAAAAATATTTATTATAATCTACACATCAATTTTATCATTTAATCAAATGCACCCTACTCATGTAATCTAACTACAAGACTACAAATATGCAAATTATAGTCTTAGTTCTTCCACATCTAAAGGCTTCAATGGTGGTAGAAATATTGGTGTAGGAGGAGCAACCCCCCACATCCAAAGGTGGCCTCAAGGGGATACCAAATGCATCCTTAAAATGCTCCATTCAAGCTTCCAAGTAAAAACCCTTCATCACCCACTTCAAAACTCAATGAAAGTTCCATCTTCATCTCCCACCCACCCTCCAAAAAACAAAAATTCTCCAAAATTCGTATCTCTCCTCATCCATGGTGGAAATGGGTGTATAATGTTCAAATATGGTGGAATATGTAACAAATATGGTGTTTTAATGTGGAGAGGTGGTGGAAACATTATGGTTTTATGGTGGTGGAAGACAAAATAGTGGAAGACCACTCTCTCTCTCTCTCTCTCTCTCATCTCTTCTTCTAATTTTCCAACATAAATAACCCCAAACACACCCTTATAACTCGACAACTCAAAGATCCAAGGGCCAGAAATGTGACAACGTAAAAGGACAAATCAGAATAAAATATTTTTTTGGCACGTCATTCGAACGACATGAATCTCGTTCGAATGACATATTAACCTCTTTCGATGGGTTGCTTCGCGTGACCTGCCACTGTAATGCAGAAACATCTCGTTTGAAGGTCATTTGAACCTTGCTTCGATCGACATTATATCTCACTTTTAAGGACCTCCTCATGTCATTTGAACGACATTCTGTATTTTCCATTCTTTCATTTCTTCTATTTGTGTCCCACAATTTTCTATAATTATCATCAGACCTTACACCATCACAACTTATACCACATTTAATTGAATTACCGGGACAGGGTATTACATTAATTCTTAATTTTTAATTAATAAGATAATTCGATCCGTTTATTCGATCCGATCCGATCCGATCTGAATATTTATTTATTTATTTTAATTATGATGTTCACTAAAAAACTGTAATTTTAAGTTAAAATTACATTTTTTTAACCACTTAATTTGCAACATTTTTTATTTCATCTCTTATTTCATAATGATAGTTTCAAATCCAAATAATGATATTTCCAAATCCGATTTTTATTTTCATCTCTTATTTCATAAATTTAATTTGCAAATGTTTCCAAGATAAAAGTCCAACATTTATTCTTAGATAAAAAGTCCATCATTCAAAATCAAACTAACACCAAGATAGAAGTCCACCATTCATCACAAATAATATTAAACACACCATCCATCACAAATAAACCCAAGATCAAATCCAACAACATTCAAAATCCAAAAATTACAAACATGACTTGGATAAAAGTTCAAAATCAAAATACAAAACCACATCTTCACTTCAACTTTATCCTTCAAAGCCACCCTAAAAAACAAAAGAAAATAATGGACATTTATACTTCAAACATAAATACAAATATTGTAAGATAACGTATGTTAAAAAATAAAATAAAATAATGAACTTACTTAGTGATTATCTTCTTATATGCTACCGCTGAAACAAACCTTATGATTCTTGAACAGCTGAAACAAATATTTTAAAGATTTTGATATTTGAAGAAAAGAAAAAAAAACACATAAAAATAATGACAAATTAAATAAATACTTGACATTTTTTATGATTCTATCCAATCCACAGGGGTAACTAAAGCTTCAACAATCTTGGGAAGCAAAGATGCACGTGTCTCATCAATAACTCTACCTCCAATACTAAAGGCAGACTCAGACGCAACTGTAGTTGCCGGGACAGCTAAAATATCAAGTGCAATTTGTGCCAAGGTAGGAAGCTTACCACTACATATATGCCACCACGTCAAAATATTAAAATATTCTTTTCTTTGGTAAACAAGTTCTTCCAAGTATTGATCCACCTCAGTTTTTTGAAAAGCATTAACATTGGCGGATTGATTATACCAAGTACCAAACTCCGAATCCTCATCAATCACACTAAGACCCCCCCCCCCCCCCCCCCGTGTGAGATGTAGTACTCCCAATTCCATCAATCACATCTCGATCCCCTATTGAACCTACGCTAAAAGAATTATCACCCCCATACTCCAAATACAAATCCATAAAATCACTACGCACTCTACCCACATAACTACTAGCACGAACACCATAGATTTTATTATAATAGAACTCGACATACGCCATCTTAGACCTCGGATCAAGCACAATGGCAATAGACAACACTAAACTACATTCATCCCAATATTTTTCAAACTTTTCCCTCATTGGGATATGTAATACCCCGTGACTTTGGGACTGAGGAATTAAATTTTCAGGAGAAATAAAATTTATTTAAATTGAAGAATTTTAAATTTTGAAAATTGAAGTCCAGAAATTGAGGACGTTTTAAAGTATTCCGAATGATGATTTTGAGTGCGCCATTGATTTCAGATGGGTCGAGATAGTCAAAATGGTTATCCTTGAGTTTAATTTCAGTTCCGGAATATTTTTAAGTCAGTTTGGCTCGAATTGGAGTAAACGAGTCATTTAAAGTGTGTATTGTCATTTAAAAATTAGGACTTATGTTTTAAAGGTTTAAGAGGCTTACGGATCAAGTCAACCTCATTTGTGAGAAAGAGAGAAAGAGAAAGGAAAAGAGAAAGAAGAAGAAAGGAAGAAAGAGAGAGGAAAAAGCTTGGAGATTTTCGGGCCAAACGCGATCACGAGGTCGATTAAACCTCTACAATTTTGAGACAAGTGTTTAATCTTGCTAAATAATTCAATTGTGTATTTCATTTCATAATTTTTGGATAAAAGAACTGGATTTTGGGTATATTTATCAAAACCTAAATTTTGGTCTCAATCTTGAAATTGATGTTTACATATGGGTTTAAGGGAGTAAAACTTCAGGAGATTAAATATAGGAGAAGATTTGATGTTGGGAACATATTTGGGTTAAGGATATATGGTTGGAAGTGGTATAATTGGATTTTGGGAATTTTCGAGTTTTGGAGAAATAGCCCATTTCGTGGCTTTCTGAACTTGCCGAATCGATTCGCCCCTAGCAAATCGATTCGCCATGTTGCAGAAGCATCAGGTCTTGAGGGCCGAATCGATTCGCCCCTAGCGAATCGATTCGGTAAGTAGCAGACTTACAGGTCTAGTTGGGCCGAATCGATTCGCTGGGGCCGAATCGATTCGCTTTTGGGATCGAATCGATTCGGAAATAGGGCAGTTTTGCTTAATTTTCCTAGAATGAGTCTTAAATCCCTTTCGGTTGGGGTTCTCGGTTTGGAACTCACATATATGATGCAAGAGATATGTTTGGAGTATTTTTTAGGGTTTCTCACATGCTATGATCGCGGGGGCCTATCTTAGTAGTTTGGGAAGAGATAAATGTATTGAAATTGTTATATCGAGGTAGTGGGAAACCTCATTAGGGATGGGAGTCCTATTTGGAGATTAGATGTGAATCAATACATGAGGAGAGGTTGAGGATATAGTGAGGAAGTTGTAATAGCATAATGTGCAATTTAAATTCTAACTTTCGGTGTCAAGTCCTTATAGCAATGAGATTATATTTAGGTTATGATTAGGGGACCGAAAAGAGAGAAGTTGTGTATCCTTAGTGATGATAATCTCAAGGAATAAACCGTAAATGCGTTAATGTGAAAGGGTTCATCATGAGACATTGAATCGTAATTCTAAAGTGATGGTAATTTAACTTATTGCTGACAACTAGTGTGAGTATACTTATTGTCGATCTAGTCTATACATATCGGTAAGTGATTTACTTTAGGTATCCCAACATATATGATGAGATCATAAAATAAATGTATTTGGAGCTGGAGGCTTATCCATTATCTGCTGGGTGATTAACAATGGGAATTCCAATGATTAATGGGATCATAAAATGAATTTAAGTTTAAGCTTGAGGCTTGTAGACTATTAGTCATGGGTATATTGATAGTCGGGATTGTTGTTGGATATATAGATGTGCATTCGGATATTGATGGTATAAGTAGTTATTGTTATACACATTAAACTTTAGGGTGATAACCTTAATGTTGAATATAAATATTGGAAGATTATTCATATCATAGGGGCAATGGATGAATATACTTCAAGTGAGGGATCGTATTTATATAACGAGTTAAATTAAATACGCTCGGGACGACGGCTAGTATAAAGAGGAATATATATATATATACGTATAGCCGAGTTTATGAATTTCATATATACGACGAGAGATGGTATATATATATGTGGATATGTGGATACATATATGTAGGGATATGTATATATGTGTGTACTTATGGCGTGAATCCCCATACCATGCGTGATGGTTTGAATATATATGATGTGATCATATGGATGTATATATATTGTGTGTGTGTGAATGATATATATACTTATGGTGTGAAGCATACCAGGCACATGCTATCATGGGAAGTTGCACGATGAGGGTGAGCACTCTGGCTTGAGGAGCAGGGTGTGGATATTCCCCAGGTCATAGTCGTCCATTATTATTTGTGTGATTTTATTTTGGGGGTCACTACACCAAAACACGCCTTAGTAACACAATTTACCGTTACTAAAAATATTAGTAACACAATTTTTCCGTTAGAAAAAAGGCGTGGGGTACGAAGCTAGTAACGGAAAATTCTGTTACTAATAGTAACGGTAAAGTTCAGAATTAGTAACGGAAAATTCTGTTACTAATAGTAACGGTAAAATTCAGAATTAGTAACGGAAAATTCTGTTACTAATAGCAATGGAAAATTCAGACTTAATAACAGTAAAGTTTTGTTACTAATAGTAACGAAAAATTCAGGATTAGTAACGGTAAAATTCTGTTACTAATAGTAACGGTAAAATGCAGAATTAGCAACGGTCAAGTTCTGTTACTAATATTAATACATATTTAAAAAAAAATATTATTCAAGATCCAATATCCTGAATTTAAACAAATTCAATTATTCTTATCACACTATTTAAATCCTAAGAACATATACAAAAATAGTCCACAAAAACAAGGATATTATATTCAGCATTTACATTTATATAAGCCTCCACCCTTTATTTACAAAAGAAAGTTAAACCAAACAAATGAAACATCATAATACAATCGTCCCGAAAGTTTCATTATTTTAATAAAATCATCCAATATAACATCTTAATACAATCATCCCCAAATGAGATGTTTTTATATTATAACAAATCAAATGAAATATAAAAAAAGAAGTCCGTTATGTTATCATCGTCATCAACGCCGCAGCCCGCAACGCTAGAAACTTGATGAGGATCCAAAAACTAAAATTCTGTCAAATAAAATAAAATTAGTATATTAGTTATAATATCAACATTTGGTCATACAAAATTAATTTAATACAAAAAATTATCCAACAGCAAAACTAATTGCACAAACATTGTAAAAAAAATTGCACAACACTCTGTCAAAGAAAAATTGCACAATAGTAATAACAATGGTTACAATAAATGAGGAAACAATATAACTCAGTCATTACCACCAGCAAAAAACATTACTCTCTCAAACAAACCAAATATATATATATATATATATATATATATATAATCATATGTACATATATGAAAAATAAGAACAACTCGTTACCTATTAGGTTGTCCCTGTTTGGCGAAATTAATTAGCTGTAATTCTACGGGGTGAGTCCGTGAGGAGAGGGGGGATCGGAGTGAGAGGGAGTCCGTGAAGGAGGAGAGGGGGTGAGGGGGAAGTCCGAAAAAACATACTATGTAGCCCTATATCCACTCCTAGCAAAGCCAATCTGCATATCATCAGACTTAATGAAAGGCGTAGAAATAATCAAATTTAAAATCTTAGTACACCATAAATCCTAACAAAATCTCACAGCAAGAAAACTGAATTTGGGTCAAGTCTATGTATGTGCATAATTTGTATATTGTATAGGAAACTTATCTCTGTTATTCATATTTTTCTTTGTAGTCTATTAGATTGTACAAAATTTACACCAAAAACTAATTAGTAATTTATTATAGAAACTAAATAGGAACTTGAATAAAATATACAATACATGTACCTTAGATCTGCAAATCGATAATGCCAGAAGTGTGCTTAACACCTATATTTGTTGTACCAAATACAATCCTTGAAATATAATTAAAAAGTACAAAGTCAATCAGGAGCATTAACGAGAGAAAATCGTTATTGATCACATATCCAAAATTATAGCAAGTATAAAAAAACTAACCACGAACATCTAAAATCTGTAACAGCGGTCACATAACATACAATGTATCACCGAATTAAAAAAAATAACATTTTACCATGTATATCACATGCAATCTAATTGGAATACTAAGAACAAAGTCTTCAGAAAAACTCACTGTGATTGTTGGGCTGGAGTAGGAGTTGCAGTTGCTGCTGTTGGTGGTGCTCTCTCTACTGGGCCCTGTATATATTAAAATACAGAGATATTAGTCTGGATCTTAAGCCAATTCCACTAATCCAAATAGGGAACGACCTCTTTGTAATAGATTACTATTGCTCTAGTAAATGTAACTAATCAAAATTTTTTCTTGTTAGAAAACCTTTCACCTACTAGTTTCTTCGCCAAAAGCGTATGGTTGATACATGTATGACAGTGTTAATACATGTAAGTAGGGTCGAGAGCGTATGCCAATGTTAATATAAGATGAAATAAAGTAATTTCAAATTTGACTGTGTTATAGTCTGGCGATGTCTCAGTTAACCACTGTGAAGCTACTGAATTAAATGTTGGTAAGGTAAGTAACATATATAAAATAATAAAATCACACCTTGCGAGTAACAATGAAAAAATTCGTCAAACAACCTTCTAGTATCCGATCCCCATCATTTGACAACAAGAGCTCAATAGCCAATGGCGGCCTCAACTTCTCCAAAGGCCTCCTGAGCCTACCTTAACAAACAAAAGCCACAACAATAATACAAACGCATATATATAGACACACTTGGTCTAAAATGCATATAATTAGCTAACCCAATCCTAATACTTCGCATTAGAAACATCCCTCCCGCAACCGACCATGGCCAAATGAGCACTGTTTTCTCTGTTTCCAAACAAGGGAGGAACATACACACTCACGTGTACATACACGTCGAAAATGCTAGAAATATTTTCTTCATCTACATTCTCATCTCCACTCAATTTTTCCAAATTACCACTCAAAAGAGTTGTGATTTCCAACTCCTCACCACTTTTCCTCTGTTTTAATGAAACTGGAATTCCTTCTCTCATAAAAGCTGAAGAGATTACTCCATCTTCAAAGCTAAAATATAGAGCGATGCTGGTACGGTAGTAACCTGTTGATAGTAAGTTGCATACTATAAAGGATAAATACTCCAGTAATCTGAAAAATCTAATGAATGACTTTTTTTATTTATAAAAAAATGTTTTCATCAAATTTGAAAAATCCTAACAGTTACATATCTAAGAAAAGCACAACATTGACCGACTCTCTGAAATTATGATCAAGTCAACTATTTACTGAGTAGAGTAACAAGCCATGGCAAGTAAGCAGGGGCGAACCCACCTCAGACTGGGGGGTTACCACCCCCAACCCCTTCTAACTTTCGGTAATTATAGTATTCTTGTCCTCAGACTGGGGGGGAGACCACACGAAACTTTTCATAATTTTTTTACACTAATCGACTACGCTATCCGAAAAAACCAAAAAGAGTGGAAATCAGAAGTATTCCGAAGTTATAGTGAGAAGAAAAACAAATCATAGAATTTGATATAAGAAAATGGATCATAGACAAAGCCCAAAATTATGCAGTACATATTAGGAGATCACTCAGTGCAAATATTTCATGTTCTGTTTCAACTTGGTCTCTGTTATTAAAATATATAAAATTTGGGGATAAATCTGTCTCCATATTCTCCTTTATAACTTAATATTTTGTTACCTTTACTGAAACGAACATCATAAGAAACCTTAAGGTTGAAATATATAATAATGCTTATTTAGACAAAATAAGTTCTTAATAATCATTGATTCCTTATTGGTGAGACAAATCACTCAATTCCCATTTGAAATGAACATTGAAGTATTCACCTGACCTAAAATAGTGCATATTTTAGGATGATGTGTGGTCCAGAATGGTTCTGTAATCAACTTCATGGCGTGATTGAATATGAGGCTTTAGTCTAAATTTCAAGTTCAATTTTATCATAACTTTGAACATGAAAAATGATTCGAAGATTGCGGCATAAGAATTTACTTCCCCGTCTCTCTTTTGTACAAACATTTCAAAAATAATATAAACGAAAAAATAAAGAGGCAATAAATGTCAAGAATTACACTGACATTAAAGTTGCTTAATACTAACATTTTAAACTATGCTTACCTCAATAATCAAAACCCAACCAAGATAAATATTTAGAAAGCAACAAAAATGAAATTTCAACACCCACAACTCATTGAAATTAACGCCTGATATACAACGATAACAAAAGAAAAACACATTGTCCACACAGGCCTCTATTTGAATTAAAACTTATAAAAAAGTGACAAAGTATCACTATTGCAGTATTAGAACACTACAATGAAAGCTTAGTAAAATCATATAATTTCCAACACTCACAGTAAACTGAATGCAGTTCAGTAGTTAGAGGAACATTCTTGTGACAAAACAATACATAAGAATTACACTGTTAAATTACCAAGAGTGGATGGGAGAGTTTTCCTTTGTTCATGTTTTGCATCTTTGGGTAGTCAGTAAACAATATATAAAAAGCTATGACAGAAACACAATCAAGTATAATTTTCAAGATTAAATGCAAGACATATTGGGAGGACAAGAATACTATATGGTAAAAATATTCTAACCTGAATTTCTCCAGAAATTATGGGAGATCTGTGACTAGAATGAGTCACAGGTTTATCCATTAGAAAAAGGTTTCTCCAGAAATTTTGTGGGAAAACATAGTCAGATTAAACCATTAGAAATAGATTTTTGCAGAAATTATATATATCATATATATTTATCGAAATTTCATTTTTGCCTCCGTGAAATAAATCTGGATCCGCCAATGCAAGTAGGAAATATGTGAATGACAAGAAAAGAGTACGAACGAGGACCAAACCTTTCAGAAACAACATCATCAACAATTGATGTCCTCTCACCATTCTCCTTAGCAATAGCATCCTCTCTCCTAGCTCTCACATTAGGCTCCATAGCCCAATGTGTTCAATTGACATAATTTGCTCACTGCAGATGATAAAATACAAGCTGAAATTAATACCCATAAAGTATGTATTAAACTCAAAAATCATGACCCAAGTTTATCCAGGCAAGCGCCTTAGAACAAGGAAGGTATGCTTTAGATTCGATTCATCCCACTGTACCAACCTACAAGAATGTGATCATGTAAATTATCAAGACATTAAAACACTAAAAATTATAGAAATAAAATATTCCGTAAGTAGGCTAACGCGGCTATAAGTCCCAAAAAATTAAGAAAATTGTATCACTATTAAACCTCAAATCAGTTAACAACAACAGTAACAAATTGTACAGTGCATGCGACTAAAAAATTGTACAATCGCTGAGTTTACAACTTGTTTTTGTTAAGTAAGAGCTTACAATATGATATATGTTGTAACCAGCCTTTGGCCCCTAATATAAATATGCGCCTATGATAAAATTATACGCAATGAAACCTGCAAAGAGTAATTCAATCAGAGAAATTAGTCCGTGATATATAACAATAATATGGTTACTGAATTCTTCATCCACATTATAAATAAGTAATTTCTTAAATAAATATTTGGCCGTGATAACTTAACTTTATAAGGCAACAAATAGATATTACATATTGTACTTAGATACTATGAAAACCAGTAGATAAAGAGGATATATATTGTACCTAGAACATTAATGACATATACTTTGTCAAGTAGGAGCACTTTCATATCTTCCCATATTTTTGAGAGATGGCTCAACTTATCGAATGCACAATTAGATTTGCAACAAAAATGGTATATAGAGACTAACCAATTAGAGATATAAAAGCGTTGTGATTTTTAATAGTAAACTTAAATGGCGAAGTCATACGGTTTAGATCATCTATGACACGCAATCATAAATAACAAATAGGTGGCTTCTAGAGGAGAGCTTAACCTAGAATCTTTCTTTGAGCCTTGACCTGTGACCTCTTCCTTTATGGAAATTTCAACTTCTTAGCCATTGGAAGCATCTACATTCTCAAAAACAACATCAATCAAATTAGGATGACCTTCAATGCCCATTTGGTTTAAGTTTAATATTTATCCAGAATTCAAAAATGGCATGTTAAGAATTTGAAAAACAAGATGGGTTTCAAGTGAATTTACCAAAATGGATTTTTAGAAAGTAGAAAACAAAGAAAACACTCAAGGATATTCATCACATATACAAAAATTCCATTGGAGAAAAAGAAAAGAAAAGAATATAAAAAGAAACTCATGACCTATTGTCCACAACTAGAACTTACTAATGTTCATATTGAATTCAAAAGTATGCACTTAACATGAAAATTAAAATTGAAGACTACTAATGCTCAGAATGACAGGAAGGATGGTTATGTGGAAAGAAAGAAAAGAGAGAGTTATAAATTTTCTATAAATTACTTATTCCTTTCTAACCATTTGAAATGTGTAAATAGTTCATACAATGGTGTCCCTACCGATTAGTCCCGTTTACTAAGTATGTAGTTCAATAGGTCCTAACATTTATTTTTTGCTCCATCAAGTTCCATGAAAAAAGATTTTTGTTCCAATACATCCTATTTGTAAACATACAGTGAATAGTCACTATATGTACAAATAGGACCTATTAAGTAAAAAATGTTACGATAGGTACTATTAGGAAATGTCCCATGTAATTAGGCTTAATAGGAAGATCCCCATTAATGATTTTAATTTTCATCCTGGCCTCTTCAACATTAGTTCACACCATGCATTGGATGATTGAAAAGAAAATAATAATAATCTTGCAAATTGTACTAAATAACTCTCATTCAAAACTTTAACTTTCAGGACAGTTGTCTCTACAACTTTCAATGCTTTTCGAGGTCTAGAATCAGAGGACCTAGAAATTCAATAAAATCTCAGTTTTGTCTCTTCATAACAAAGCATAGAAAGAAATTCAATAAACCAAAGCATATAAAGAAACTTCTCAGTTTTGTCTCTTCATAACAGAATCAGATTAAAAGATTTAAACGCACTCAGACTTGTATACACTACAACATTTGGCATGTAAACTAAGTATTCACAATAAAATCTAAAAGTGGACCTCTGTGACATATTGTCAAACACAAGATATGCATATGAAGAATCCACTTTGGACCTTCATAAAAAAATGCAAGAAACATAAAAATCATGTAAGCATTGAGAGAGAAACTTCATAAACTAAGTCCATGTACACGTTTCACAGAAGAGCATATGCGGTTTTAACCACATTAGAATCAATCAATTAGGTGCCAATTAAAAAGGAAAAATAAAGATCTTACAAAAATAAAGATTGAATCTGTACTTGAACAAAAAAACTAGAAATTATGATGATTAGGAGCAACATAAATATGCACATGAACTTTTTGCTAATCCTAAAAACAAAAATAATATGGTATGCATAGAGAGAGTGCAATAAAAAAGCCAAATAAAAAAAACATATACAAAAATGAATCATTGCAAATGAAGAAATATAATTGTAATATAACATACTCAAGTTTATAGTGTACATTTACGAGGCATTCCGAGGTAATCTTTTCTTTCTCAATCTTGATCTTACACTGAACATCGGTGAGTTAGGGTTATTGTGATAGGTTTTTTTCCCATCATTTCTTCAGAAAAAGAATGAGATTATTTATTGTTTGGAGTGTAGATACTGTGAAGATTAAGGAGAAGAATGGGAGAGAAGATGTGAATAATAGGTTTTTGGTTTCGGGAAAAATGGAGGGAAATGAGTGGGGAAAATATGTTTACGGGCTTCTCTCAATTTGGTATAGTGTTAAAATAATTTATTTACAATTTAACTTCTTTTTTTAATTTGTAAACTTAAATTAGTAACACTTTACTTAAATTAGTAACGAAAATTTACTGTTACAATTGGTAATGGTAAAGTACTATTAGTAATCAAAAAAATGGTATGTTACTAAAAGCTTGTTTTGGTGTAGTGGGTGAGAAGTCTTGGGTATGGGTCGTTCTCACTTACCGGTTAGGAACTATGATCGCTTTCCATTCGTTGTGATTTGGTTTTGACCGCGATTTCGGTGATATTGAGTCCGACCGCTTGTCCCCAGGATGGTATGTGAGTGATGCCATGGAAGATGATAGCATGGTGCAGTATTTTGGCATCCTATAGCCGGTTATGTAATATGAATTGCATAGTGTACATTATGTGTGATGTGTATACTTGGTTATGGGAATGAATGATTATATATATATATATATATATATATATATATATATATATATATATATATATATATATATATATATATATATATATATATAGAGAGAGAGAGAGAGAGAGAGAGAGAGAGAGAGACTAAATATATATATAGTTGTATATCCTATAGGTGAAAAGGATACGAAATTTCTACAACGTACACCTTGGGTGATTTTGTTGTACGAGTTTATTTATGGTTAAAGGATCGTGCTTAGAGACGTTTGCGGTTATGTCGACCCAAGGATTTAGTGGATATTCAATTTATTTTTTAGGTAGTACTCTACAATTAAGTAGTTGTAGTAGTAGGATTTTTGTGGATGACACAATGGATCCCTACGATCGAAATTGTCAAGGAGTAGTGTATCTGGGGGGTCCCTTGTTTGGATTTCGCTTTGCGAGACGTCCCACGCATGAAACACAGTGCAATGTTGATAGTAGAGAGAAGTTTTATCCTTTGTACTTGTATGTATCAGTATTATGATTTTTGTGATGACACAATGGATCCCTACAATAAACAATGTTAAGGAGTAGTGTATCGGGGGGGTTCCTTGTTTGGATTTCGCTTTGCAAGACGTCCCATGCATGAAACGCAGTGCAATGTTGAGAGCAGAGAGAAGTTTTGTCCTAATTAAATTGTATGCATGTTTTAGAGAATAAATTCATATTTATGCCCAATGTTAATGTGTAAAGTATTAAGATTCATGACTGGTGTAAGTTAATAATTTACAACCACTATAGCCTAATGAGGCATATATGCATAAATATAATTAAGTGTGATTAAAATGGAAAGGATTCTTAGGTTATGTTAGAATGGCCGGTCTTGTGGGGTTAGGTCGTGCCCATTGTAAGGTAGGTTGTCCTTATGGGTGGGGTAACTTAATTAAGGTTGCAGGACACGATTAGGTGCGCGCTGTAGATGAGAGGTGAGTTTGGGGTTTCATGAGAGTGCGACTCCACTTTAATTATGAAATAGCGCATTTAGATTTATTATGCATGGTTAACACACTTGCTAAACGTTTTTACACCTCGGGCTCTGACCCGTTTATATTTCTCTCCTACTATATGTATATATTACTACACGTGTCCTACCGCATGGATGCCGAATGCTTTTCTATCCAGAATCTTGGGAGCCGTAACAGGTGCAGACTGTTGCGGGACCTAGATTGTAGTCGCTTCCTATCTCTTTGTAAATCTAAATAGGATTCATGTTGTACATCGGGTTTATACCCAGGAGATATTTGTAGCATTTTATATTCCTTCTTTATGGATGTTGTACTGTCTGTGACCCGAAAACTTATTCAGGTATATTTCCTAGTAGGTACTCATTTTCTTTTTATTCTAGCACTTTCTTTTATCCTGGTACTTGTGTAAAATTTTACTTTTGCTAGATATCTATATTGTTGGTTTGTTTTTCATGGCATGTTTTATTTAATTTTGGCTTCTCGCTTATATGATTTCGGGTAGTTAGCCTTATATGTTATGGTATAGTTTGTTGGTGTTGAGACTGAGCCATCTGAGATTCATGATTTAATGTAGTATAGGGCTGGCCACCCGTTATTATTTTAAGCGGGTTATCACAGATGGTATCAGAGCATCAGGTTCTAGTGTCTTTAGGATCTATGCGGGTTTCTGCGTTCTTCTATAAGCCTTCTTGATGTAGAGACCTACTATTAGGATTGTTGTGTTCACTATGTTTATCTTCTTCTACGAGGTGTATTCATTTGAACGACGTTCTGACACAGTTTTTTTCGTCTCAGACGTCGCCAAGAATAAGTCGCCCAGGAAGGGGCAAGCTGAGAGATGTAATACCCATAACAGATTTTGGGAACGCTTTGATTGGAGGTATTTCTTTTCGTGATTCAGGCAGAGGTAAGAAGGAGAATTTCATGACCGATAAGGTAAGTGCTGATGTGGAGAGAATAGTGAAGCCCTTGTGAGGTTTAGATTGATAAATTCGTCAACATTTGTTAGGAAACCTGGTATTGGTGACTTTTATCGATGTGAGGTGTGTGGAGTTGTCCCAATATCGGGAGTATTGCCTTCTGGGAAGAGGGAGTGAGAAATTTAGAGTTTTGGGTCCATTGAGTAGGACTGAAGGAATTGTTAGGGGTTATAATAGCGCCTTGTCCTTCAGATGGTTAGGAAGGATTTATGGGGAGGATATTTCTTTGAGGATAATTAGGCCTTGGAGAGGAATGATCAAGTGTGGCCTTCGTATGGCATCTTTTGGGAAAATAGATCGTCTCGTGGTGAGCTATTAGAGAGCCGTGTTATTGATTTTATAAAGTACGAATCGTTAAGATTATTGAGCGGTAACAATAAGGCTATTGTTTTATGAATAGTCTAGGAAGGGCTTACCTTGCGGTGATGTGTTAATGTGATGTAAAGGATTGGTATAACTGAGGAGGTTCAGAGTTTAGCAGAATTAGTGTTGAGCGGGAATTTATCTCACGGTTGTGCTAGTTTTGAGAACTAGGTATTGGTGAGAATATTGTGTTTGTTGAAGCCTTGTGTCTAGAGCATAAGGTGTGTGTTTGGCGTGTCGAAATACATGGAATTGTTTTATATTATATTGTTACATAGGCCTTCAGGCAATATCTATAACTCAAAAATCTTTTATAAAACTTTAAACCCTGGTTCAACTGATCTCAATCCCTGGCATGGCTACACAGTAGTGTATTGGGATGGTTCCTTGTTTGGATTTCGCTTGCGAGACCTCCCTCGTATGAATGTAGCTTATGTCAGGAATTGAGAAGAGTTCAATAATTGAAAATTTCAAACTTTTATATACCCTTAAAATGTTGTGATAGATAAAATTGTTGAGAATTATATTACGATTTGAGGCTAGTGAAGTCGGGTTATTGTCTTACGAGTTGAGCTCGGGTATAGGGTGTATGGGCGCCCTGGTTAGTTAGTATGACTCTAAGGTTACATGGTTCGAGGTGAGAAGTGGGAGAGATATGTATAGCGATGTGGAGGATGAATGAGATTCGAAGTCCTAGGCATAACTTAAATTTCGCGTATGAAATCCTTGTAAGGGTAATACCCCGTGACTTTGGGACTGAGAAATAAAATTTTCGAGAGAAATAAAATTTATTTAAATTAGAGAATTTTAAAATTTGGAAATTGAAATCCAGAAATTGAGGACGCTTTAAAGTATTTCGGATGATGATTTTAAGTACGCCATTGATTCTAAATGGGTCGAGATAGTCGAAATGACTGTCCTTGAGTTTAATTTCGATTCCGGAATATTTTTAAGTCAGTTTGGCTCGAATTGGAGTAAACAAGTCATTTAAAGTGTGTATTGTCATTTAAAAATTGAGACTTATGTTTTAAAGGTTTAAGAGGATTACGAATCAAGTCAACCTCATTTGTGAGAAAGAGAGAAAGAAAAAGAAGAAGAAAGGAAGAAAGAGAGAGGAAAAAGCTTGGAGATTTCTGGCCCAAACGCGATCACGAGGACTATTAAACCTTTACAATTTTGGGACAAGTGTTTAATCTTGCTAAATAATTCAATTGTGTATTTCATTTCATAATTTTTGGATAAAAGAACTGGATTTTGGGTATATTTATCAAAACCTAAATTTTGGTCTCAATCTTGAAATTGATGTTTACATATGGGTTTAAGGGAGTAAAACTTGAGGAGATTAAATATAGGAGAAGATTTGATATTGTGAACATATTTGGGTTGAGTATATATGGTTGGAAGTGGTATAATTGGATTTTGGGAATTTTTGAGTTTTGGAGAAATAGCCCATTTCATGGCTTTCTGAACTTGCCGAATCGATTCGCACCTAGCGAATCGATTCGCCATGTTGCAGAAGCACCAAGTCTTGAGGGCCGAATCGATTCACCCCTAGAGAATCGATTCGGTATGTAGAATACTTACAGGTCTAGTTGGGCCGAATCAATTCGCCGGGGCCGAATCCATTCGTTGTTAGGACCGAATCGATTCGGAGGGGCCGAATCGATTCGGAAACAGGGTTGTTTTGATTAATTTTCCTAGAATGAGTCTTAAATCCCTTTCGGTTGTGTTTCTCGATTTGGAACTCACATATATGATGCAAGAGATATGTTTGGAGTATTTTTTAGGGTTTCTCACATGCTATGATCGCAGGGGCCTATCTTAGTAATTTGGGAAGAGATAGATGTATTGAAATTATTGTATCGAGGTAATGGGAAACCTCATTAGGGATGGGAGTCCTATTTGGAGATTAGATGTGAGTCAATACATGAGGAGAGGTTGAGGATATAGTGAGGAAGTTGTAATAGCATAATGTGCAATTTAGATTCCTACTTTTGGTGTCAAGTCCTTATAGAAATGAGATTATATATAGGTTATGATTAGAGGACCGAAAAGAGAGAAGTTGCGTATCCTTAGTGATGATAATCTCAAGGAATAAACCGTAAATGCGTTAATGTGAAAGGGTTCATCATGAGACATTGAATCATAATTCTAAAGTAATGGTAATTTAACTTGTTGCCCACAGCTAGTGTGAGTATACTTATGTTCGAGCTAGTCTATACATATCGGCGAGTGATTTACTTTAGGTATCCCAACATATATGATGAGATCATAAAATAAATGTATTTGGAGCTGGAGGCTTATCCATTATCTGCTGGGTGATTAACAATGGGAATTCTAATGATTGATGGTATCATAAAATGAATTTAAGTTTAAGCTTGAGGCTTGTAGACTATTAGTCATGGGTATACCGATAGTCGGGATTGTTGTTGGATATATAGATGTGCATTAGGATATTGATGGTAAAAGTAGTGATTGTTATACACATTAAAGTTTGGGGTGATAACCTTAATGTTGAATATAAATATTGGAAGATTATTCATGTCATAGGGGCAATGGATGAATATACTTCGAGTGAGGGATCGTATTTATATAACGAGGTAAATTAAATACGCTTGGGATGACAGCTAGTATCAAGAGGAATATATATATATACGTATAGCCGAGTTTATGAATTTCATATATACGGATGAGAGATGGTATATATATATGTGGATAAGTGGATACATATATGTAGGGATATGTATATATGTGTGTACTTATGGTGTGAATCCCCATACCGTGCGTGATGGTTTGAATATATATGATGTGATCATATGGATGTATATATATTGTGTGTGTGAATGATATATGTACTTATGGTGTGAAGCATACCAGGCACATGCTATCATGGGAAGTTGCGCGATGAAGGTGAGCACTTTGGCTTGAGGAGTAGGGTGTGGATATTCCCCAGGTCATAGTCGTCCATTATTATTTGTGTGATTTTATTTTGGGGGTAAGAAGTCTTGGGTTTGGGTCGTTCTCACTTTCCGGTTGGAACTATGACTGCTTCCCATGCGTTGTGATTTGGTTTTGACTGCGATGTCGGTGATATTGAGTCTGACCGCTGGTCCCCAGGATGGTATGTGAGTGATGCCATGGAAGATGATAGCATGGCGCAGTATTTTGGCATCCTATAGCCGGTTATGTAATATGAATTGCATAGTGTACATTATGTGTGATGTGTATACTTGGTTATGGGAATGAATGATTATATATATATATATATATATATATATATATATATATATATATATATATATATATATAGAGAGAGAGAGAGAGAGAGAGAGAGACTAAATATATATATAGTTGTATATCCTATAGGTGAAAAGGATACGAAATTTCTACGACGTACACCTTGGGTGATTTTGGTGTACGAGTTTATTTATGGTTAAAGGATCATGCTTAGAGACATTTGCGGTTATGTCGACCCAAGGATTTAGTGGAGATTCAATTTATATTTTAGGTAGTACTCTATAATTAAGTAGTTGTAGTAGTAGGATTTGTGTGGATGACATAATGGATCCCTACGATCGACATTGTCAAGGAGTAGTGTATCGGGGGTGGTTTCTTGTTTGGATTTCGCTTTGCGAGATGCCTCACACACGATACGCAGTGCAATGTTGAGATTAGAGAGAAGTTTTGCCCTTTGTACTTGTATGTATCATTAGTATGATTTGTGTGATGACACAATGGATCCCTATGATCGACATTGTCAAGGAGTAGTGTATCGGGGGTTCCTTGTTTGGATTTCGCTTTACGAGACGTCCCACGCACGAAATGCAGTGCAATGTTGAGAGTAGAGAGAAGTTTTGTCCTTATAAAATTGTATGCATGTTTTAGAGAATAAATTAATATTGAAGCCAAATGTTAATGTGTAACGTATTAAGATTCATAACTGGTGTAAGTTAATAATTTAGAGCCACTATAGCCTAATGAGGCATATATGTGTAAATATAATTAAGTGTGATTAAAATGAAAAGGATTCTTAGGTTATGTTAGAATAGCCGGTATTGCGGGTTTAGGTCGTGCCCATTGTAAGGTAGGTTGTCCTTATTGGTGGGGTAACTTAATTAAGGTCGCACGACACGATTAGGTGCGCGCTGTAGATGAGAGGTGAGTTTGGGATTTCACGAGAGTGCGACTCCACTTTAATTATGAAATAGTGCATTTAGATTTATTATGCACGGTTAACACACTTGCTAAACATTTTTACACCTCGGGCTCTGACCCGTTTATATTTTCTCCTACTATATGTATATATTACTACAGGTGTCCTACCGCATGGATGCCGAATGCTTTTCTATCCAGAGTCTTGGGAGCCGTAACAGGTACGAACTGTTGTAGGACCTAGATCGTAATCGCTTACTATCTCTTTGCAAATCTAGATAGGATTCATGTTTTACATCGGGTTTATACCCAAGAGATATTTGTAGCATTTTATAGTCCTTCTTTATGGATGTTGTACTGTTTGTGACCCGACAGCTTATTCGGGTATATTTCCTGGTAGGTACTCATTTTCTTTTTATTCTAGCACTTTCTTTTATCCTTGTACTTGTGTAAAATCTTACTTTTGCTAGATATCGATATTGTTGGTTTGTTGTCCGTGGCATGTTTTATTTAATTTTGGCTTCTCGCTTATATGATTTTGGGTAGTTAGCCTTATATGTTATGGTATAGTTTGTTGGTGCTGAGACTGAGCCGTCTGAGATTCCTGATTTAATGTAGTATAGGGCTGGCCACCCGTCATTATTTTAAGCGGGTTGTCACAAGATAAGCATCAAATGAAGGCACTCATGCTCACTTTCCTCCAAACTCATCAACATTAATTGAATTTTACAAACATCGGCAAAGAAAACATTTGCAATCGGAAAATTTTTACCACTAAAATGGCGTGTAGCATCATAAATTTTTTCAAACAATAGCAAACCAATTTTGCCACCCCCCACTCATCTTCGGATGGACAATGTTTGTAATTTTTATCAATTTGTGCTAAGCGAGTAAAAGCTTCTTGGAAATCTAAAACCGTTTCAAGCATTAAGTACGTGGAGTTCTAACGATTAGGTACAACCATAAGAACTTGTGTTTTTACTCCTTATCTTGCTTTGATTGCATGCAACATCAAATTTTTGTTTTCCATATGGTGACTTGTGCAAATATCTAATAGTGTCTCTAATGCTAAGAATAAGACCCCCAATCACTTTTAACCCATCTTGAACAATCAAATTAAGAATATGGGCACTACAACGAACATGATACAAATCACCACCCAAATAAAGCAAAGATTTATTACTAAACCAACTTCTTAAGTGCCTAACCATTACATCATTAGCACCCGCATTATCCACCACCATTGAAAATAATTTTTTATCCAAATTCCATTCCAAAATCAAATCCAAATGAACTTAAACAATGTTTCACCATCATGTGAGTATTCAATACACCTATAGTTAATGATTTTCTTTTGTAAAACGCATTTATCATCAATGTAGTGCGCCGCCAAACAACAATAGGCAATGTTTTGATGGTTGAAAGTCCATAAATCCGTAGTCAATGTTACTTTGGATGACTAACTTTCCAAAACATTGTAAAGTTTAATATTTTCTTCTTCATGCAACTCCATAATATCAGACATAATGGTGTTTCTTGACACTAACTTAAATTGAGGATTTAGGTCATTACAAAACTTCTCAAAAAATTCATGCTCCACCATGTTAAATGCATAATTATGTTTCACAATCATTATAGCGAGGTCCCTCCTACTTTTTTTTCTGATCAAACTTAAAGGTTTCAATATTTTGTTGAGAAATGTCGGTTTGAGAACCCATACACCTAGTTATATGGGACCTAAGGTTACTAGTACCTTTACTACTATCCCCAATAAATATTTTTTTGTAACGACCACATTTAGCCTTGTCTTCACCTTTAGCATCTTTAAATCTAACAAAAACATTCCATACCGAAGATGTATGGCGCCTAGTCCTCTTTGATGGTCCTTGATCATCGTCGTGTTGTTGGCTATCAATGTCGATAAAATCATTTCCACCCACACCGCTCGAATTTTGACAAGGATCCAATGAAGACATACCTACCAAAAAAATAGTAAATAACATTAATTTGGGACTGAAAAAATATTGGTTCAATACATAAACAACCAAGAAGTACATAAACATTGATTGGAAAAAAAGGGGCATTCAGATATTATATTTAATCAGTAAAAAAAGGGTCATTCAGACTGAATATTTAATCAGCCAAAAAAAGGGGCATTCAGTATGCTGATGATGTGAAACGATATTACAAAAAAAAAAACATCGGAGGACAGATCGGCGACGAAAAAAGAAAAAAAAAAACAGCACTAAGTTATTGTACATAAGAAGAAGAGAAAAAAAACATACCTGTTAGGCGGTGACAGACAGATCTGATCGGAGGATAGTAGAGTAGAGGAGGATGTGTGAGACTCGTGAGAGAGAGGGTGTCGCTCACTAGGTTTAGGTATTCTAGTAGTGTGTTTTGTGTGGTTGTGTGTGCGTGTGTTTTGTGTGGTTGTGTTGTGTGCGTGTGTTTGTGTTTAGTAGTTTGCGTGTTTTTTTATTATATACTATTATAAATAATTAATATAATATATATTTAAAATATTAGAAAATATAATATATATTAATTAAAAATATTATATATATATATATAAAATATATATTATAAATATTAATCGGATTGGATTATTAACGGATCGGATCATATGAATCCAAATTGGCTCCATTTAATAAACGGGTAATCGGGTTTCTAGCTTGATCCAAATCCGTATAAGTGGATCGGATTCGGACTCGGATTCTGATAAAATCTGATCCATTGATAGGCCTATGACTGAATGTTGTTTTCTTATTTCACGTGTAATCATACTGAGGGCGTGCGTGTACTCGTGGGGATGTGCTAGGAGGATTTGATGGGGAGCATAATACATCGATTGTGTAGGTACTCCGATGATTGAGACGGATTTTACCTTGGTCCTATTTATCCCGATCCTACTGCCGATGTACCCATTTCTCGAGTGGGACAAATGAAGGTATCATTTTGTATATCCTTGGATAAGGGTTCGTGCGACTGGTGGGGAAGGCCTGGTAATTTACCTTGGTTAATGCTTTGAGGTTATAGGATTTGGACGTCCTATAACTATACTTAGTACGCACGAGTGATCCCCGAAGGTAATAAGGATTGGCCTTTGTGCTTTTATTTACGGGCTTGAGCATATCCAAACTGTTTTACATATGAGTGGGAAGTACTCACTTGGTCAATGGATTTGTACGATTTTATTCCTTTACTCTGAGATTATACTAGAGATGTATAGATGAGACACTAGCTTTTGGAACTATGTAATAATTATTATAATAAGACTTATAATTATGTAACATGAGTTCACTTGGGTCTGAGATTAGACATGCATGTTATGTTTAAATTGATTAGGTTGGGTTAATTTAAAACAACTAAAATATAGAAGGAAAATGCATTATTATTATTATTATTATTATTATTATTATTATTATTATTATTATTATTATTATTATTATTATTATTATTATTATTATTATTATTATTTATTATTATTATTATTATTATTATTATTGTTGTTGTTGTTGTTGTTGCTGTTATTATTATTGTTGTTGTTGTTGTTGTTGTTATTATTATTATTATTATTATTATTATTATTATTATTATTATTATTATTATTATTGTGGCCCAAATTTAGTTACTCTCTTACTCAATATAGACTTGTTAGGTTTAACCCTGTTTGTGGAATTGTTTTCTCTAACTAGGCAGCAACAACCTCAACCCTAATCTATTCAACATTATTGTTGATGTAAAAAATTAGATTACTCTAATTATTCAACCACAGATAAATAAATGAGACAAATAATTTTAAAGTGGTTCAGCCTTATAAGAATGGCCTATGTCCACTGTTGCTTTATTTCTGAGTGTTTGGGAATTCTCGATTTGTGGTTATCTCAAGAAATTTCGGTCTGGGGGTCCCTTTACAATGAGGATTGCACAATATATTTATAGCCCTGAGGCTGTAATGTGAAAGGGTAATGCATTAAATGATATACATATGAAAGGGTAATACATTTAATGCCCTCTTTGCGTGTGCGTCCAAATGATAAGCATTTAATGAGCAGTTAAACCGTTGGTATCCTGCATCGAGGTGCAGCTCGGACCGCCATGAGTTGCTCGGACCGCCTAAGCTTCTCGGTATTTAAGAGTTCCTCGAAGAGGCATTGTTCCTCGGAGCTTGTGAGTTTCTCGGGGAACTAGTCTTCCTCGTTGTAGTCTTGTTCCTCGGAGCGAGTGGGTTCCTCGGAAGTGTTTGTTGTTCCATGTAGATAGCCACGTGTCTGCATATGATTGGTCCATGTCAGCAGATTAATTTTGGTATCAACAGAAGCCCCCAATGTTTCATAGTTCGAAATTTGAGGAGTATGGAACATTCTTTCTCGAAATATGGTAGCTTTAAATAGTCTTCCTGATTTTTAGGAGCGTTTCCCTTGTATTTATTTCTCCTTCCCAATTCGTAGAATCATGATTCTTTGGACTTTTTTACGTGCTTCGATTCTCGCGTTACTTTTCGTCTTCTTAGCCGCTGTTGTTTGCTTCGATTCCCGTGCCACTTTTCCTCTTTTTAGCCGCTGGTAACGTAATCATCCTTTTTTATAATCATTACTTCACCATTTCCCAAGGCAAGGTATTTAAACTTCACAGACGCTCCCATCGTCTTCTACCTTTCAAATTTTTATCTTCGAGTTTTACGTCGCCTCTTCCTACTCTCTTGTGCGTTCATCTTTTCCGTCGTTCGTTGTCAACAACTCTACTCTTTTTCTGTAAGATCTTCTTCTTTCTTCTTAATTTCTTTTATTCATCATCATGGTTTACTCTATTGAGTCTCTTGAAAAGTTTCGCTCTGATTTTTCCATTCCCTCTTGAGTTGTCTTGGAAGAGCTTTTTGAGCCTTCTGATTATTTCAATTTGGCTGAGGGACATTGGTTCCCCAACCTTTTTATCGCTGAGTGTGGATTTTCTTTTCCACCAAATCCCTTGTGTCTGGAATTCTGTCATTATTTTGACCTCGTTCCTGCGAGAATAGCCCCCAACACATGGAGAATGGTTAACGGGGTGCATAAATTAAATCAGGTCCATGGAACTCGCATAGGAATTCCAGAAATCATGTACTGCTATAGATGGGCAGTTAATGATAATATTTTTTATTTAAAAACTAGATTTTTAAATAGAGCCTTAGTAGTCAATCTCCCTGATGCCAATAGGGATTATTTTGAACACGAGGTTGTCATAAAAAATTGGCAACACCCTCCATTAGCTGGAGATGAGGTTTACCAGGGTCCCAGATGCCCTCCTTATGGCAACGGGATAGGTTATTTTTATTTTATTTTATTTTGAAATCATATTTCTTTTGTATTTGATAAAATGTGTCACTAATAACAATGTTTATCTATTTGCAGTTGATAACAAAAGAAAATGCCCAAAGGAAGCAAATATTAATGTAAGACATCTGAAACTTATCTGGAGTCTGCATCAGAGTGTTGTCGACGAGCACATTAGGTCGGCCTCGTATTTGCTCTAGTACAAGAGCTACACCACTTTCTTCACTGCTCGTCCAGTGATAAGTGAATCAGAGCCAATTCCAGCTTCCTGCCCTGTTTGAGAAGACTGCCTCCGGTTCTGGGGAGGTAAAAAGGAATAGGATTGATGTCCCGAAGGAGGGGACGAAGAAGAATGATGCACCTTCCTCAGCTGCTGCAGTTGTGAAGGTTGCTGAGAAGCCCGCAGTGGCTCCGAGCAGGTCTGTTGCTCGTGGAGAGATGATTGTGATATCACCGACCAAGGATTCTTCCTTGGTTGAATCTGTACCTGTTCCCCCGAGGAGGCTGAAGAAAATCTCCTCGGTCAATTTGGCTGATACCATTACTCAGCCCCCAGTTGCTGGAACTGGGATTCCATCTTTTGTTCCCCCGAGCTCTGCCATGAGCTCGGTAAAGTCCTCGACCATTCCCGAGGTACAAGGTACTGAAGAAAACCTTACTTGGGACATGGTCACCTCACTAGATGCTCGCCACCTTGCTTCTGTAAGTCTCTTTACTTTGAATTTTTCATATTTCCTTTGTCATTTCTGTTTCTAACTTACTTTCTTTTTCTGTTCACAGTTGACGAGCTGCTTCAATATAATCCTGAAGAAGGATGAAGCGATCAAGGCTTCTTGCTCCTCGTCCAGTGTGGAGGGAGCTTTGGAAGAAGCTACCAAGTCTCTGGCAGATTCTCGCCAGAAATATGCTGATGACAAAGCTGTCTGGGAGAAGAAGCTTGCCTCCACCGAGCAAGAAAAAGCTCGAGTGGTTGAGGCCTCCAAAGAGTTGGAGAAGAAAAATAATGCCTTGGAGAAGGCAAATAAAGAGCTCGCAGAGAAGCTCAAAACTGCTGGAGAGCTTGAAGATAAGCTCAGGGTTGCTGAGGAAAGGTTGGGCCAGCTTCAAGAAGTAGGTCAGCAAAAGGAGGAAGCAGAAAATAAATTGAAGGCTGCTGAGAACCTGCTGTCTGAGAAACTTTCCTCGGAGAAGCTGAAGAGGAAAGCTGCTGTGAAGAAGTCCTTCAGCTCTGGCTGGGACAAGGGTTGGAACAAGGGGTTGGCCGCCATGGTATCGCAAGTGGACTATGGCGGTCTTAAATATTTTAGGGATGGATGGGTTGCCGCCCTTCAGGAGATGAAGGTCGACGAGTCTTCCGAGCTCTTCCAGAGACATATCCCTGGTCCCCCTCCAACTCCAGAAGAATTAGAAGAGGACGAAGCTACCTCTGAAGAATCTTCGATGGTGATGGGAGATCATGCCCTAGCCATCCAGCCTGCTGATGAGGAAAATCAACAAATCATTTCTTCCTCTGAGCAACTACCTATTCTTCCCGAGCAGCTATCTCTTCCCTCCAAGCAACCTACCTCTTCATCCCAGCCTCCCGAGAAGGTTTTGGGAGATAAGGAAAAGGTTTAGTGTTGTTCGGGTTTCTCTTTATTTTGTTTTTCTTTTTCAAATGTAACTCAGAAGATGTAACTCTGAATTATGATCTAATAAAACTTGAACTTTTTTCCATACTGTTGTTCATCTTATATTCATACTCTGCTTGTTTCTTTTATTGATGATTGCTCTTTCTCTTCTCTGCTAGTTTCTGGCCAGGATGGAACTGCTATCTGCCCATGATACAAAGTTGTTGAAGCAATGTAATGAGTACTTTAAGGCTGGTCACACAGACTTAAGTGCTGCACAAGTTGCCGATATCCTCGGACAGGATGCTTCAGAACAGGCAGTTGAAGCATATCAGTACCTGAAGTGTCTACTTGACCGAGTAGTGGCCAATTATGTGGCTTACTATGAAATGATCGAGGATCTTCAGTGCACCCTCGAAGACCTTCAAAATCAATACAAGGAATCAACTGCTCTGTTGCATGAGGGTTACGAGAAGAAATACAAACTGATCATGGCTGACAAGGGCTACGAGAAGCTTTTTGCTGAATATGATCTGAGGGAGAGAACTTTAAAGAGTGAGGTCGAGGAATGTAGACAGATTGCCAAGTTGCTGGAGCAAGAGAACAACAACTTGCAAAAAGAGCTATCACAATTGAAGTCTTCAGCCTCCACTTCCAATGCCTTGATTCCAGTGACCGACGAGGGATTCTCGTTCCTAGAGGTTGAGAATGCCAAGTTGAGGGACGAGTTGGAGACTTTGAAGAGTTCTGGCACCTCTACATCTTCTCGCGGTCGAGCAAGAGCTCCTCGGGGATGAGAAAGAGCAACTCAGGTTCTTATCGAGGAACAGAGGACTCAGTCTACCTTAGAGAACTAGGCTTTCCAATTAATGGCGAAGAACCAGGCCTTGTCTGATATGTCAAAGAAGATTAGGGACCTGGAAAAACATCTCTCTGCGCAGAAGTCAATCTTGGAGAATAAGGAGCTTTTTATCAAGAATCTCCACGAGCAGCTAGAAAAGCTAACATATCAATTCCACAAACAGCCCAGGGAGTTCTGGATGGCTGGATACAACGAAGCACTATTCCACTTGGACGATCGTATCCAGAATGCCAACAATGAGGGCTATAAGCAAGGCTGGCTGAATGCCTTAGGTTTGTTGAAGCTCGAACAAGGTCATTATCTGTAGGACTACCATGATCCCGGGTTGCTCGACTTGCCTGTGCCTCCATACAATTTGGATATGGAATGGATCCCTGCTCGGGCCATTCCTAGGAGCTTAATTTCAAAGTATCTCGGTGAATACAATTTACATTCTCAAATCGAGGTATCTCATCCCGAGCATCTCTTAGACCGACCATCCGTGATGAATGTCAAGATGTTGAAGGACATCAACTTCATCAATTCTCCTCTGTCTTTAAATGATCCGCCTGCTGGCGAGGAACCTATGTCAAAAGCAGAGGGGAAGAGACTAGTAGAATAGGATTTTTTGATGTAATAGTTAGTATACATGTCAATGTAACTGTAATTTCATTATCAATGTAATTTATTTTGAATTCAATGAAAGACTTTCATTTTTGTTTGCAAATCTTGATTGTTATTGTCTTGCATTTATCAAACACTGCATATCTGTAAAAAAATAACAATATTGTGTTGTTTGTCGACCAACTTAGTAACAATTAAAAAGTTACAAGTATTAATACTGTTGCTCGATCACTTAATAATAAAGTAATAAGTATAAAAATGTTGTTTAAAATGTTTCCAATCAACCAAGGTTGTTAGATTCTCCATGTAGACCAACTACAGTTAGTGGGTTTTTATCCCCGACCAGCTATAGTTAGTCTTTTTGAAATAATTTTACCCATAAAATGTTTCCGACAGATGGTGGGTTTTTACCCCGACCAGCCATAGTTAGTAACTTTTGCACTTTCAGGAATAATCTTACCTCCCGACCAACATAAGTTGGCATTTGCGAGAATATTTTGTTTCCTAGCCAAACAAGTTGGCATTTTTAGGAATATTTCGTTTCCTAGCCAAACAAGTTGGCATTTTTAGGAATATTTCGTTTCCTAGACAAACAGGTTGGCAATTGTGGAATATTTCGTTTCCTAGCGAAACAGGTTGGCATTTTTAGGAATATTTCGTTTCCTAGCCAAACAGGTTGGCATTTTTAGGAATATTTTGTTTCCTAACCAACCGAGGTTGGCATTTTTAGGAATATTTTGTTTCCTAACCAACCGAGGTTGGCATTTTTAGGAATATTTTGCTGCTGAGCAGTCTGAGCTTTGCCGAGTTTTGCTGAGTAGTGTGTAGCACTAGTATTCCCCGAAAAATTCTCAATAAAAGGAAGAAGTTTGGCAGAATATCTTCATTTTATTCATAGTGATGGAACTGTGTTACATATACATCACTGATGATACTTGCGTAGGTGCTCTGCGTTCCATGCATTCTTAAACTCCTCGCCTTCTAAAGTTGCTATTCGATAAGTTCCTGGTCGAACAACTTCTGTAACTCGGTATGGTCCATGCCAATTTGCTTCCAGCTTATTGTGATTTTGAAATTACTTTTTTCAACACATATTCTCCTTCTTTCAGGTCGCACTTCTTCACCCTTTTGTTGTAGAACAAAGCTGTTCGATGCTGGTAAGCAGCATTTCTAATGGCTGCTTCTTCTCTAACTTCCTCGAGCATGTCTAAATCCAGTCTTCTCATTAATTCGCTGACAGGGGAATTGAAATTTAGTACCCTGTGTGTTGGAAGGCCCAACTCGGCAGGTATGACGTCTTCACTTCCAAACGCCAGCATGTATGGTGATTCTCCAGTCACTACTCGGGGAGTAGTTCGGTAAGCCCAAAGTACTGATTGTAGCTCGTTGATCCAGTTTGCTTTTGTATCATCCAATCTTTTCTTCAAGCCATTTAGCAGTGTTCTGTTTGTCACTTCAGTTTGTCCATTGCTTTGAGGATGGCCTGGTGCTGAGTGTACCTTCAAAATATTTGATTGATGACAATAGGCGGAAAATTCCTCGTTATCAAATTGTGTTCCATGGTCTGTGATGAAGGCACGAGGTAGACCATATCGACAAATGATGTTCTTCTAAACAAATTAGTACACCTTTTTGTACGTCATGTCAATGAGTGGCTCAGCTTCTACCCATTTAGTAAAATAATCTACTGCGACGACGAGGTACTTGAACCTTCCTCGGGTCGTTGGCAGTGGCCCAACCAAGTCAATTCCCCACATGGCAAATGGCCAAGGGGAAGTTATGGGTGCCAACAATGCTTGTGGAGTTCTTCGAATGGAGGAAAAGCGTTGGCACTTGTCACACTTCTTGGCGTAAGCTATGCAATCAGCCCTCATTGTCGGCCAGTAGTATCCTTACGTCATCACCCTTTGTAAAAGCGTCCGTCCTGCTACATTTGCTCCACAAGACCCTTCGTGGATCTCTTCAATTAATTCTTTCACCTCGGAGGGGTGTACACATCTCTGCAAACTTGCCATAATTCCTCGTCTATATAAAACTCCATTAGTTAATACATACCGAGCAGCTTTAAACTTCAATTTTTTGGCAGCGAGCTTATCAATTGGCAATTCTCCTTCCTCGATATACGCCCTGATGGGATCCATCCAAGATGGTCCTAAATTAAGGGTGATAAAGTTCATCGTTAGATCTTCATTTATGCCCCGACCAGCTAACACTTCAATTGGGATTGTTCGTCGTATCTCAGTGCGAGTAGCTGATGCTAATCGAGCTAGGGCGTCTGCTCTCGCATTCTCCATTCTTGGTATTCTGACCAGCTGAATAGCGGCAAATTCTGACACCAGCTCCTTTGCCTTTGCATGATATCTGATAATTAATTCTCCTTTAACTGCATATATTCCCATCATTTGGTTTATGATCAATTGAGAATCACTGAAAACAATGACCTGTTGCGCCTCCATGATTTTTGCTAAACCAAGTCCTGCAATCATGGCCTCATACTCAGCCTCATTGTTGGAAGCTTTGAATTGGAAACGCAAGGCGTATTCCATATCGACCTCATCCGGAGTGCTTAATACTATCCTCGCGCCGCATCCTGCAGTGCAAGATGAGCCATCTACATATAATCTCCATATAGGTAACTCATCTTTGAATTTCTGATCAGTTAGAGTTCCTCGGTGAAATATTTGTTGCTTCCTTTCCTCCTCGGATTTTTCTTGCTCTTCGTCGATCATTTCTTCTTGCCCTTTTACCAACTGGAGTTGGTCTGAGCCCGAAGTCAATGATCTTGTAACATCCACTTGCCCTTTTACCAACCTGAGTTGGTCTGAGCTAGTGGTTATTGATCCTGTAACATCCATAGGTTGATCAGCGAGCAACTTTTGTTCCTCGAAGCTATTAGGATAGGTGAACTCCGCTATAAAATCTGCTACAGCCTGCCCTTTAAGCGATGATTTGGGTTCATAGAATATATCATATTCACCGAGATCTATTGCCCAATACATGAATCTTCCTGATTTTTTTGGTTTATGAAGGGCTTGTCTCAACGGCATGTCAGTATATACAACTATAGTATGGGCCTGGAAGTATGGCCTCATTCTCCTACTCACCTCAATCAGCGTCAGTGCTAACTTTTCCAGCCTTGGATATCTGATCTCTGCTCCTTGGAAGGACTTACTTGTGTAATAAATTGGTTTTTGTACTCCATTCTCCACTCTTATCAACGCCGAGCTAACTGCATTCTCCGATACTGATAGGTACAAGTACAATTTTTCTCCCATCACTGGCCTGGATAACAGTGGAGGTGCTCCTAAGTATTTCTTCAAGTCTCGAAAAGCATTCTCACATTCATCATTCCACTCAAAAGTCTTTCGGAGTGTCTTGAAGAATGGGAGGCATCGATCAGTTGCTGGTGATACAAATCTGTTGAGTGCTGCTACTCGTCTTGTAAGACTTTGCACCTCTTTCTTCGTCGTCGAAGATCGCAGCCCTAATAGAGCTTTGATCTTTTAAGGATTTGCTTCAATGCCTCGTTGGTTGACAATGTATCCGAGAAATATGCCTTCTCGTACTCCAAATATTCACTTCGTCGGGTTCAGCTTCATTTGATATTTATCTAGTTGATCAAAAGTCTGACTTAAGTCAACTAGATGATCAACAACTTTTTTGCTCTTCGTCAGCATATCATCAACATAGACTTCCATATTGCAACTGATTTGTTCAGCAAAGACTTTGTTCATCAGCCTCTGATATGTCGCACCTGCATTTTTCAAACCAAAAGGCATAACATTATAACAATAAGTTCCCCTAGGGGTAATGAAAGAAGTACTCTCCCTGTCTTCAGGTTTCATTTTAATCTGATTGTAGCCAGAATAAGCATCCATGAAGCTCAGCAGCTCATGTCCCGAGGTAGCATCGACTAGTTTATCAATTTAGGGCAATGGAAAGTGATCCTTTGGACATGCTTTGTTGAGGTCGGTGAAGTCTACACACATCCTCCATTTGTTGTTCTTCTTTTTTACCATCACCACATTTGCTAACCAGTCTGGATATTTAACATCTTCAATGAAACAAGCTTTCTGGAGCTTCTCGACTTCCTCCTGTATAGATTGATTCTTCTCGAGACTGAATACTCTTCTTCTCTGCTTCACAGGCTTGAACTCCTTATTCACATTGAGTTCGTGACATAAGAAGTTTGGGTCTATCCCTGGCATATCTTCATGACTCCATGCAAAAGTTTGTCTTCTACTTCTAAGGAAAGTTATTAATTATTGTTTTAATGAGGCTTCCAACGACGAACCTATTTGAGTAGTTCGCTCAGGGTGCTCGTCGTCCAGAATGATGTTTTCAGTAGCTTCCACCACTTGACCCTTCACGAGCTGTGACTCATCTCGAGGATCCAATGTTTTAATTTCCGCACTTTCATCCACTTGATAGGTAGTAGTCTTTTTCTTTGATTCTTCCAGTTCTTCTTGCTCGGCAGATGAATAATAGCATTCTCGAGCTACTTTCTGATCACCTTTCACAACTCCTACTCCAAAGTTTATTGGAAATTTTAGGCACTGATGCACTGTAGATGGTACAGCCTCGAACTTCTTCAATCCTACTCTTCCCATGATGATATTGTACGATGATTGGACATTCTTATCCATCACGAAGAAACGTATTCTTTCTGTCCGACAATCAGGCCACGTACCAATGAATATATCCAACTTGATCATCCCCAATGGAAATACTTTCTCGCCAGCAAAACCAATGAGGGGTCTGTGGTAAGGCTCCAGTTGAGATAGTTTTAGATTTAAACTATCGAAGCACGAGTAGAACATGATGTCTGTCGAGCTACCATTGTCGACCAGCACTCTTGAAATCATTACCTCCTTAATTCTCATTTTGATCACCAACGGGTCATCATGAGGATATAAAACACCTGCAAGGTCATTTTTTGAAAAACCGATAACCAATTTCTGCTTGTTCACATTTCTCGGACGATCTTCCTCAGCTAGATTTATTCACTGAATATACTAGCAAGCTTGAGCCTCACCGAGGTAAGCTTTTCTTTCTGCAGTAAGGTCTCCTCCTCCTGCATCTCCTCCTGTAATAATATTACAATCAAATAACCCAAAGCATATTGAAAATACCTCTCGTTCTGGCTGCCTTGGTTTCTTGGGAAGATCGGGATCATCCTCTGGATTAACTTCATGGTTTCTCTTCTTGTTCTCCTCTGCTCGACGAGGAGATCTAGACCTCTCTCTAGTTCGGTCGCTGTTTTTTCTTTCGCCTCCCCGATCAACATACTTTGCTAGCTTTCCTCGTCGGATGAGTGTTTCAATTTCATTCTGAAGAGCTATGCAATTTTTGGTCATATGGCCATGATCTTTGTGGAATTCACAATATTTTTCCCTATTCCTCGTGTGAGGGTCTGCCTTCATTTTCTTTGGCCAGTTTAACTCCTCGCTGTTCTTGATTTCTTCCAGGACGTGGTTGATATTTACCTTCAAAGGTGTGTAATTATCAAATTTCCTCAAGACCTCCCATGACGACCTATTTTTGGATTGTTTGTCACCACCACTGTTCTTATGTTCTTTCTTCTTAGCTTTATCACCTTCCTCCTTGGTTTCTTTGGCGTCCATATTCTTCTTCGCAGACATAGTCTCCTCGGCATTCATAATCTTGGATGCTTTTCCCATCAGGTCCGACATGGTTCGAGGTGGATCTTTGGCCAAAGTGTAGTACAACTTGTTTGGCAATAGTCCACTCATCACAACGGTAGTTGCTGTCTTCTCCTCATAATCCATAACTTCGAGTTTCTCATTATTAAAATGAGTTATATAATCTCTGGTACTCTCACCTGCTTTTTGTCTAACACTTAACAAATGTGCTACTCGTTTCACTGGCTTTGCTCCAAAGCATAAATTCCCAATGAATAGCTCGGCCAGTTGAAGAAAAGTTGAAATCTTACCCAGGGGAAGACTATTATACCATATTTGAGCAGATCCGGTAAGTGTTCCCGAGAATGCTTTGCATCTCATCTCATCTAGGACAGCATAGATGTCGGCTGCAGCTTGGTATTATTCTATATGGAGGACAGGGTCAGTCTTTCCATCATACTTGGGAGTCACAACAGGTGCTTTGAACTTTGATGGTGTTGGAAAATCAACAATGTCCTGGACAAAGGGTGTTCCTCGAACAAAGGTTCGTTGTAGAGGATTCTTGGCCTTAGCCATTTCCCCTAATCTATCTTCCAGCCTCTGAATAGATCCTTTCCATGCATCATTTCCTTCCTCGGGCCTATTGGTTCGAGCAACTGATCGCGTTGAAGTGGCTTCCTGGGATTTATCTTGACGAGCAGCTGGTCGCGACTGGGCAGATCCTTCCCTTAAATCTGATGGTCGTTGAAAGCTCCTCGACGCTGCATTAAGAGGACTTTTGTTCCTCCTGGGGCCTAATCGGTCGAAAGGGGAGACCCTACTTAATCTTTCCAATGCGCTGGTCCTTTCGGGGGAAAGGGTGACACGTTGTTCAGTATCAGTGGCCCGCACTAACGAAGCTCGCCCAGGTTGATAAGAAAAATCATCAGATTCTTCATTGCGATGTGAGTTAGTATGCCTAGTACGTGAAGAAGGCGCACGAGTATTTCTTTGAATGCTTCGTGGTCCGAAATGGGCTGATGCACCGCTATGGAGGGTTTGGATGAGTTGTCGTATTGTTTCTTGCATGACGGTCTGGCCCTGAGCCAGATTGGCCATTATTCCAGTCAGATCTGGAATAATTGGTGGAGCAGATGGATTTGGAGGGGTTCCAGCGTTTCGATTGCTGGATTCAGGAATATCAGCCATTGATAATGGATTGCTTTTGATGAAAAATGATATTATCAGTCGTTTCCCACAGACGGCGCCAATCTGTTGATGTAAAAAATTAGATTACTCTAATTATTCAACCACAGATAAATAAATGAGATAAAGAATTTTAAAGTGGTTCAGCGTTATAAGAATGGCCTACGTCCACTGTTGCTTTATTTCTGAGTGTTTGGGAATTCTCAATTTGTGGTTATCTCAAGAAATTTCGGTCTGGGGGTCCCTTTACAATGAGGATTATACAATATATTTATAGCCCCGAGGCTGTAATGTGAAAGGGTAATACATTAAATGATATACATATGAAAGGGTAATACATTTAATGCCCTCTTTGCGTGTGCGTCCAAATGATAAGCATTTAATGAGCAGTTAAACCGTTGGTATCCTGCTTCGAGGTGCAGCTCGGACCGCCTAAGCTTCTCGGTATTTAAGAGTTCCTCGGAGAGGCATTGTTCCTCAGAGCTTGTGAGTTTCTCGGGGAACTAGTCTTCCTCGTTGTAGTCTTATTCCTCGGAGCAAGTGGGTTCCTCGGAAGTGTTTGTTGTTGCCATGTAGATAGCCACGTGTCTTCATATGATTGGTCCATGTCAGCAGATTAATTTTGGTATCAATAATTATGTTCCCAGTTCCATCATCCATTCATAAGATGTAGGTGTCGAGTCTGCGTGCTCATATTTATTGTTCTGATTCCTTTTAGTATTTAGATTTTGATTTTAGTGTTTATTGAGTTGAATTATTGTATTTGGATTTATCTATGTTGGAGTCTGTTTAATCATTCAAAGTTGGATGTTCATATGTTGAGACAATTATTTATTCTAGAGTTAAGTTTATCTATTATGATTTGGGTTTTAGAATGAGCGGTTTATTATGTACAGTTTCACTTTATCATCGTTAACATGTTATTGTTTATTTTATTTGAGTCATGCTTAGAATGACACAAAATGTTTTCACTCTCATATTATTTATATTTAAAACTTGTCAATCTATCCATGGATTTTGGGTGTCACAATTTAGTCTCGTGGGGTAGGTAAAGCAGATATAAGCATAACCTAACAAATTTGTACCAATAATAACTTAATTAAAAACTAAGTAACAACCTAATTAACACCTTAATCAACAACTAGATTTGTAAGGACATAATTTTATAAATATCCGTTATCAATTGAGTATTTCGTATACCGCTACAAACGTCGAAGATTGTTCAAGATCACATATGCAACAAGATGATTCCTAATATCATGTTCTTCAACATTCAAGCCTCCATAAGTTTAACTTTGATGAGGTTGTGTTTTAATTCCTTAGCATTTCACTTGGAATATTGGGATATCTTTTATGAAATTTTTTCTAAGTGTTGGAGCGTACTTTTTATGTTTTTCGTCAAAAAAGATTTTTCGAAGTTTTAAGGCTGAACATTTACCGGCGAAAGGAAAATAAAAAATTATTTTTTAATTTTTTCCTTCGAGCGACAGAAGATTTCATTCGAGTGACATACTGATGACGCACAAGTCGTTTAAACGACACGTGTCTTCGTTCGATCGACACTGCTATCTCGTTCGAGCAACGCATTGCCTTAGATTTTCTATAAAAAGGCTTTTCCAACTTCGATTTTAATCAGAAGACCTGCGATTTTGAACAAAGATGAAACTGCTTTGGCATAACACTTTGTCTTCTCACTTTTAGGGCTTTAATCCCTTTTTCTTTCAATTCACAAGATCCCAATAGTTTGTGTGAATTATTTTGTAACCCAAGAACAAAACTCTGTTATTGTTCATCTTTGTGGAGTGCGTCTCTACACCTAAAGACTGAGGTCATTGAGATTCGCTGCGTATGGATCTTTACTGAAGATTGGACTACGGTTCTGTGGGTTCGCTGCATGGGATCCGTTGTTGACTCTAGACTGCATGTCTATATAAGTTTGCTGAGGTAAACTTATTACAGATTTCATTGTGATTGTAAATTGCGATTAAATTCACGATGAGTTAGCATATTTGTGTTAGCATATTTGTGTTTATGATGGTTTGACACACACACACACACACGTAGTTGTATGTTTAGGAGATGATTTAACTTGGTTTAAAAATTGACTCCCATTAAAAAAGTTTGTAGTTGGAATCTGCGAATTTATTCAAATCAGTATCGCACACAGCGCAACTCTTTTTTCAAATTCGTATCAGAGCAGGTTACTCAAATTTTTCAAGGGAGCACTTATGTAATCGGATGCCCCCTTTTTATGGAACGAGTCAGAGTTTTGATGATATAAATCGTTTAAATTTAACGTTTGCCAAAAGAATTGATTTTTTGGAAAAATAAAATTATCGTGTAAAATCCGCTATGGATCTTTTGCAAACGGTTCAAAATGAAAGATATTTTTATTGTGAGAAATTTGTTTCTTTGGACCATGAATTTAATGCTTTAAAATTATCCAAAAAGGAGAGTGACGATAGAGTCCTATTTTTAGAAAAAGAATTGGAGGACTTTAAAAATTCTAGAATTTGTGTTTGTGCCAAAGTGGGTAAAAATATTTTACTTAATGAGTTTGTAGCATGTGAAGAAACTCTTAGGTATAAATGTGCGTATTTTAAGAATGAATGTGATAACGTTCTAGGTGTTATTAAAACTTGATAGAAGGAGTCTTAAAATTGGAAGAGTCTAATTATTTACTTGAGTAAAAAATAATTTTACAGGCTCGAGTAGTGTTGGTAGAAATGGTAGTGGCTCTTCGTGTTCTCATGTTTTGAGTGTTAAAGCCAAGACCATTATTTGATATAGAGGGTCAATAAATCCCAAGGACATTAGAAAAGGTCAACCCATAGGTGTCGTTCCACCCGTTTACACACGTTCACATTGTGGTAGGAAAGGTCACCTTAGGCGTTTTTATTTCGATCTTCAAAAAAGTCCTAGGAAGTTGAAATCTAGTGTTCCGTTGGTTCCCAAAAACCCCACGTGACGTTGCACACCTATTTAGGTGAGAAAATCACTTTTAGAGGAACTAGATGTTAGACTTATTGATTCTCGATTGCTTGCATATGATTCTTATCTTGCTATATCATATAGATGATTGTATTCACATGTTTGTCATACGCTAGTTAGGCTTCATGATATATTCTTGCTAGTGTTATGACTTGTGTAATTTTCGTATTAGTTTTTATTTTTGAATTTTTTTGAAAAATACAAAAAGATTTTATTTTGATAAATTTTTTGAAAAAGTCAAAAAGAGTTTTGTATTTTGTTTTACTCCATATATGAATGGACATCTAGGATGACTGAGTCACAGTTTCATTCCATATCCTTATGATGATTTGATAGTGTTTTGATATGCGTCATCATTTCATCTTGTACTTTACAATATTTGGAGTCATTGAGATGTAATTTAGCGTTACTACCTACATGTTTGGCTCATAATTCCTTTAATGAACACTTGCATGGATTTATTTGAATATTGTACTTATTTATCACATATTGGTCAGAGTGTTGTCATCTCAATTCTGTCTTTAAAACGAATAATATGCGAAAAAACTTGACAAGGGAAGTAGTGCATGTAAAAACCGTTTATCGCGAGGAATTTAATTGCAACAAAATATGATGAGTGAATCACGGGAAATGATTGCGAGAGTATAAAATTAACTCGTCTTGAAAGCCGCCGTTTAATAGAACCCGAAAAAATGAAAGGCAATAAAAAGATAAATATGCCAAAAAGGAGCCACCTCAAAAATAAAAATATAATGATTATTATTTATAAGGGAGTTTGGATAGAAATAAATGAAAAACGGGTTTACACGTCCTGAGAGCATCATGAAAAAGCATTTATAGTTTTAGACGTTATTGGTGTGGAAATCATTCTTGTCTTTGATGTGTTGATGGATTGAGTCGATGTCATTTAAATTCAACATTGTTGACACCTAAGGACGATTTTTGAGATTCATTCGATAGGAGTACACTTATGCATCGTGCACATATGTCATGATTGATTGCATTGATTTTCCCATTGAATATGTTCACACCCATTCATTCCATTTCCGTAATTTGGTTGTCATAGTATAAATTCATGGTGTGTGATTTTGTAAAATTATTTTTGCATTTTTTGGTTTTAAAAAGAAATTTAAAAAATCAAAAATAGTTTGTGGAAGTTTTTGAGTTCTCTTTGCATGAGCGTAGTTTGATTCATATTTGCTATGCACGTTTGCCGTGACAACTCCATGTTTATTTTTTTATTCGTTTCCTTGTCTATTTCGGAGAAATAAAGAGGGGGAGAATGAGTTATGGGGATTTTTTGCATTATGGGGGAGATTTTATTATATTGATTGATTTATTCTTATATAATTTCAAACTCGATGTATAACGAAGGTATTAGCTTTGTCTCATGTGTGGAGATACAAGATTGAAGATCATTATTTTGAACACCCTGATGAGAAAATATTTGAGATTTGAAGATTTTAAAGACAAGTTTTGGACTTACATCTTTAGTACCTTTTCAGTTTTGGGTTTATGGGAGCGATTTAGATTTGTATAGGCATTTTTGTTTTGATAATTCAGATGTTTTTATTTTCTACCGACATAGACAAGGGGGGAGATTTGTAAGGACACAATTTTATAAATGTTCGTTATCAATTGAGTATTTCCTATACCACTACACACATCAAAGAATGTTCAAGATCACATATGCAACAAGACGATTTCGAATATCAAGTTCTTCAACATTCAAGCCTCTGCAAGTTTAACTTTGTTAAGGTTGTGTTTTAATTCCTTAGCATTTCACTTAGAACATTGGGATATCTTTTATGAAATTTTTTCTAAGTGTTGGAGCGGACTTTTATGTTTTTCATCAAAAAATATTTTTCGAAGTTTTAAGACGGAACATTTACCGAAGAAAGGAAAATAAAAATTTTATTTTAATTTCCTCGTTCGAGAGACAGAAGACTTCATTCAAGCAATATACTGATGTCGTGCGAAGTCGTTTGAACGACACGTGCATCGTTCGAGCGACACTACTATCTCGTTCGAGCGATGCACCGCCTTAGATTTTCTATAAAAAGACTTTCCCAACTTCGATTTTAATCCGAAGACCTGTGATTTTGAACAGAGACGAAACTGTGTTGGCAAAATACTTTTTCTTCTCACTTTTAGGGCTTTAATCCCTTTTGTTTTCAATTCACAAGATTCCAATAGTTTGTGTGAATTATTTTGGAATCCAAGAATAAAACTTTATTATTGTTCATATTTTTGGAGTGCGTCTCTACACCTAAAGACTGAAATCATTGAGGTTCGCTGCGTGTAGATCTTTGCTAAAGATTGGACTGCGGTTCATGTGGGTTCACTGCATGGGATCCATTGCTGACTCTAGGCTGCTTGTCTATGTAGGTTTACTAAGGTAAACTTATTGCAGATTTCATTGTGATTGTAAATTGTGATTTAATTCATAGTGAAATAAAAGGTTTTGCTTTTCGGGGATTTTTCTTGAAATCTATGAGTTAGCATTTTAATGTTTAGGATGGTTTGACACAGGCACACACCTAGTTGTATCTTTAGGAGCTGATTTAACTTGGTTTAAAAATTGACTTCAATTAAATAAGTTTGTAGTTGGAATTTGTAAATTTATTCAAATCAGTATCGCACACGGCGCATCTCTTTTTTCAAGATTAACAACCTAACTAAGAACTATAATAATAAAGAGGTTAAGTTCTAATAAGTATGAGCCAATAACAATGTATTTCGTGAGGCTTATGATACTGCCATGTTGAAAACCTAACGTGCATATATATACCAAATTGGTTTTATTTATGCTTTATAACCTAATTGAAACCAACTTTTAAAACCTAGGTACGTTTGAAAAATGTTAAAAAATATCGAAGAATGTTCATTGTGTTTTTAAATAAGCCCACAATTTATATGTTTCAACCAAAATGAAGAATGCTTTGTGATGAGCACCCCAAAGTGCTAAATTTATTCCCCCAATAGGAGCGTTTTAATTGATAGTTCTTGATAAAATTGGCCTTATGCGTGTATTTGTTTATCTTATAGGTTAAAACACATTTGTAGATTCAAACGCACTATTTCAAGACAATTTGGGCATGAAACAGTCACATACGCACTTTCAGGGACTAAATGGCAATTTCAGATGACCAATTTTGAACTCGAACAAATCATGAAAGTTGTAGGACTCGAATTGAGGAACGCCTGGGATCAAACGCCGTGTCAATTCGAGTTCAAATGAAAAATTTTGACTTTACAAAATTTAAAACCGAAAGTAAATCAAAGTCAAAGACCCGAAGTCAAATGTCGTGACCCGGACACTGTTGAAATGTTATTATCCTCGAAATGAGAGTCTTGTCGATTCTTTCGGTGCATCGATCCGAGGTGTCATATGAGAAAGTTAGGAAGTATTGGGGTTTATTAAGTAATTAATGAAACTGGATTAAAAGGAAGGGTTAAAGATAATTGGGTGCATAATATTAATTAAATAGGTGGCTGGTTCAGTGGTCATTTGGATGCTTTTGGACGTGAGGGTCACAGGTTCAAAACTCTCTAATATTATTTTATTTCTCCAATCCAACCTTGATTTGACGACCCAGAACGCGCAATGTGGTAGCGCGATTGGTAGTCACTGGCGCAGAATGTGGCGACTCGCCCGTCCCCCTTTCCTCTCAGTGCCCTGCGCAGATGCCCCTACCTTTCTCCCACGAGAACGTACCTGTGACCAGCTAGGCCTGTCAATGGGTCGGGTTTAGGGAGATCCAGATTTGTGTAATTGAGTCTTCATTGGGTTCAGGTTCGGGTTCGGATCTTCATCGGGTCTACAATATTGGATCCAGACCCGGATCCGTTCGGGTCTCGGGTTCGGGTCCGAGTCTGGTCAAATATGTACATTTATTTTATATTTATTTTATTTTATCCCCTTTCTTTATTATTTAATCTTAAATTAAAATATTTTGTAACATATTGTAGAATATTATTAGTATAAATAAAACATATATTACTTATATTTATTATATACATAAATATATATTTTTATATATAATACTTACATGTTATATTGATAAGATATATTTATAAATATATATAAATTTATAGTATATATGTATATATATACAAAATAATAATGTACAATTCGGGTTGGGTCTTCGGGTCCGGGTCTTGTATAAGATCCAGACCCTACCCGTTTAATATACGGGTTTTCGGGTATTCGGGTCTTCGGATCTCGGGTCCAAAAAAATATGCTCAGACCCTATTATACGAATCGGGTTCGGGTCGGGTCCTGGTCCAGACCCGACCCATTGACAGGCCTATGACCAGGTACTCTCCCATGTCAGCTTTCCCTCCACCTTTTCCTTCCCTTGTTTTGTTACTTTTGCCGATATTTGTCTATTCAAATTTTAATTCCTCCCCTTCCCATTTGTTATTCATTTTTTATTCTATTTCTCACAAATCAAAATCCCTTCACCTTTTGCTCCCCACTAATTCTGATTGCTCTCTTTTGTTTATTCTTTTTTTCCTTTTCTATTTATTTCTTCCCACAGAGATTCCCTACGGGTCAAATGTTTCTACCCCATCATTCTCTAAGTTTGATTCCATCAGCTTTTGTCCACGAGAATTATTTTTATTCTTTATGCCTTTACCCATGTTTTGAGACCCATCTCCTAATTGTATTATTACACACAAAAAAATCGGACAGTCTTGACACAACACAATTTTGGAACTCCATTTTTAGCTCATTCTTAGTGTAGTTTTAGGAGTAGTGTTGTAATAAATTTTTATTCCTTTTTTATATTTTTAAGTGACTTGAGTGTGAGGCGGAATATATTTATTGAGACACAAATCGTGAGTTGAGTGATATTTTGTAATATTGTAAAATTCAGATTTGTGGGCGTGATTATTATTGAGAGTTAATATCAAACGAAAAGAGACTTGGTTTAAATATTTGTTCTCAATCAGTTTTATTTATTATACCTTTTATTGTGTCTTTATTACATTTTGTATGTAATAATACCAAAATGAGAGGCTAAATACCTCATTCAATGGGTGAGATGAAACCCTTAACGTAATTATTTTTATTTTCAATTTGTTTATTTATTATGCCCCATTAAAGATTAATATTAAAATTTTACAATTTATATTTATACCTCGAGAGAGGGTGAATTATTATCAAGAAAAAATCATAAATTCATAGTATAATATTTATTTATTAATTAAACAAGAGATACATAATTTTTAAATAATATTACAGTTTGAATTTTTCAATACTAAAGCTTAATTTTTAATGGTTTAAAGTACTTCTAGTGAATTTTTCATGGCGGGTAATTTATTTGAAAATGGTTAAATACATTTTTTACAAAGTTTGTGACATTTTCATATTAATGTTCTAAAGAGATTGTTTAATTTCAAATTTGCAATGAGAGTTGATTTATGAATTTAAATATGTCATGGGGTATTTCAAATAGATAGACTAATTAATAAAAATAAATAGAGTAAATATTGAATTTTAATCCGTTGAATTATCTCATTATTGTTTACTCTTCATATTTAGTTCACTTCATCATTTTATTTACTTATTTATTTATTTAGTTTAAATTTTAGCACATCATTAGTTATAATAAATATCCTTGAAAATTATTTTATAAATCATACTAGACTTCACTTTGCTCTTTTCCATATTAAGAAGCTAGATTGATTCCCCTTACTTATCCATGTACACGTTTTAGTGTATTTTTTCGGTCTAAAGGGATTATTGATTGACGAGTCTTGCAACAACGACATGTACATAAAAGGCGAGTTATCAAATGGAGCCATTGTCGGTATTTTAAGCATTGGACTTTGCTCAATTTTTGGAGATAGATTTTTCACCAACTGCTGTTGCCGGATTTTCGAGTGAAGAAGATTTTTAAAGACTTGTACATTTGTTTCATTTGTATATATTTTTTATTTTTCATAAATTGGTTATAGTAGGATATTAAGGCCTTGTACACTTATTTGTGGTGATTTAAACACTATATATTTATAATAATAAAAGAAAATAAAATAAAAAGAAAAAAATGGAAATGGGACAAAAGCGAACGAGCGAGCGAGCGAGAGAGAGGCAGAGAGAGAGAGTCATTGGAGTAGATTATAAGCCTCTCTATTTTATGTCCGTAGGACTCCCGGGGATGACTGAAGTTAGGTGAACTTATCCCTCACCAACTCAACTCCATCTTCACCCCATGCGTATAAAATTCATGGGAGGTAACTCGCGTATCTCCTGTTAGCGAGTCCTTTTATTGTATGACTATTTGCTCCTATGTGACTTTATTTTTTGCATAGTCTTACTTTGAATGGTTTGATGAATTAATTAGACTTGAGACCTACAAAAGGTCATTGAAACGATAAGGGATTTCATTACCTGACTCAATCAGTTATCCATTTTTTGCAACCCTTGTTATCACTAAATTAAAAAATCAATCAACTAGTTAGCCCATTAGAATACAGTGTTCACAGGACCCTTTCAGAACAATTTACTTGTAGGAAAAACTGTAGAGTCCTCTCCACTCAGAATAACCTATATCGGTTCTCTTTGAGGCACAATAGTGCCAAGGAAAACTGGGTTTTAAGTGCGTTCGCTCAGTAAGATGGGTTTGTGTTGTACCCAGTGTTGTATCATTCGACTATTTTGTCATAGTAGCTTTTTGGAGAATCTCTGTGGCAATCCTCTAGCTGTCTTGTGAAGGAAGTAGGGACACACATTTTTCAAAGGCGGCGTATAACACTCCATTATTTTCTCGCCCGCAGATGGATTAATATTTGACTACTCCATCACTTAATTGAAGATAAAAAAGTGATTATGTGCTAGTTATGATTTTTCCATTGCTTGTAAGTGTTTAATTCAAATAATTGGTAGTAGATTTTTGTGTGCTCCGCTCTTGTGTGTTTCAATGTGAGTCCATTTTTATCCCTTTTTAAAAAGCCAAAAATATTTTTATTCTTTTTCCAATTTTCAAAAAAATCCAAAAACATTTTCCTTTTTTCAAATTCAAAACCCCCAAAAATATTTTCTTTCTTTTTCACAATTTTAAATAGCCAAAAATATCTTTGGAGAAACCTTTTTCTCCCACTATCCATTTCGTCGTAGCCGAAGAATGTCCTTTAAGGGACCACTTTTGCCATTTTCCATCTTCATTGTGCTCCAATTTCTTTCAAGTCGATCACTTGTCCCATAAGTTCCCATACCTTCCTTATCCATCTAAACCTACCATGGACCAAGTGTATCCACTTGACACTATTTAGGAACCCACTTCGGCCTATTATCATGACATAACCCATACCGAGTGGTGTGAGAAACCAAGTTGTTTGTGGATACTTGCTCACCCTCCCACTCACTATGAATCCTAACCCCATGTTATACTATTTTCAACAGTCATCATGGAAACCAAATGCACCACGTACCGATCAGTCCCCTCACTATGTTCCCCATTGTTAGAAACCATTTGTCTCTCACGAAGGCCTTCCTTTCATGTATGACGGATTTGACCCCAATCTAACTTGACCAACACTTCATATGAGTATCCATCACTTAGTCATGCTACTAACAAGTTGTGTCCACCTCAACCGTACCCCATTACACTATTTATCACTTCTTGACCGTCATCCACACCCACTCTCAAAATCCTCTTGCAAAAGTTCATACTCTTATAATCACAAACTCAAAATTCGAGTCACAAGATGAATCATCGTCTTTCCACATGGGTGCAATAATGGGTTGCCTTGGGAGGAAATCCTCTTGAATGTGGGAGAGAGACGGATTTCCTCCCAAGACAACCCATTATTGCACCCATGTGGAAAGACGATGATTCATCTTGTGACTCTAATTTTGAGTTTGGCCAACCCTATCACCCCGAGAATCTAAAAGTTGATACCACCTCGTGGTCTGAGCCCCAAGTTGAAAATTGTGTAGACATATCCATATATTGTGAGACTGATCACTACCCTAGAAATCCAAACGAACCCATAGTCGAGGTTACTCCGCCCATCATATCCAAAAAATATGCTCGAGTTTACACCTATTGAACCCACTATGTGCATCCCTGAGGCATATCTTCCTCATAAGTTAGCTCCGTCTACGAGTGCCACCCAATTAATGGAGATTAATTCGAAGATGGTTCCCACCTCTCTTAATACGAATCATCTCTAGAAATGTTTGGCTCGCTTTGAGTCTGATATTGATGTTAATTCATATTTTTTGGATTTTAATGCCTCATTAGACCCTTTCACCACCATGAATGGTGACATTATGGGTGATAAGTTTATATCTCAATCCTTTGATACCACACTCCCTCTTGAGAGTTCCCTCGACGATTATTTTTACCCTTATGATGATGATGATGACGAGTGTGTATCCCCCTACTCTTGAGTTAGATCATTTCCCCCAACTTTCATCCCATATAAAACATCCATTATTCTACCCTAACAACCACCATGTTTGAACCTTGTTACCATACCTCTCCAAGTGCTAACCATCTATTTAGTCCTTACTTTTTCTCGTTATGCACCCTCGAGCTCCATTATCCATCTTGTACATTTTTCTTTCACCCCACCATCCATGAGAGTATTTGTGGTGTTAATTTCACCTTATGTGACACCAAGATTGATCATCCTTATTCACCTATTCGTGTGGTGTTTATTATTATCGCCATATCATCGATGTTTCATAAAGTGACCATTATCATCTCCCATTTTTAAAACATTCGCATGATTTTAATGAGTCTCACCCCATCCCAATTGCCACACCCTTCCACATTCCTCGCCAACTTGAGCACCATGCTTATAGGGACCTTTTTACCCTCACCTTTAGGCTCAATAAGTCTCGCGATCAATGCCTCTTAACCATCACCATTGCCTTTCTTCCATATACCATTCTCCCTACCCACCTTTGGTTCATCGATGCTTTGCATCGCGTAAAGCACTTTCCCATACAAGTGCATTGACCATGCAACCTTTATCCAAAAAGACTGAGTTTTCAATCTTGTCTAGGTGTGATTCCCATCTCCCACAATTTCTTCCACCTCATGTTATCGTAGTTCATATCTTTAGAGGTGAGTACCTTTATGTTTGGCTGAAGACATTAGAATTAGCGCTAATAAGAGGCATCCCGTTTTATCCTTGTTTTTAAGTATACGTCATACTATCTTTGGGGGTGGTATTTTAACCCACTCTCCAATGCTTTATATATGATTTATAAACTTGTACCTATATTTGTGTCACCATTATTCTTTAGGTTTACTATTTAATCAACCATGCGGTGAAATTTCATTAGCGATCGATTTCGATATAATCTTTCCTACCATTTGATTCAAAGGTTCAAAATATGATATTACATCGAGGACAATGTTCTCTTTTGTTTGGGGGCGGAGTATTTATCAAAATCGTACTTATTTTGAATTTTTTTGTCACAAACAAGCCACATTTATCACTTTTTATGCGGCTTTATCTCGTTCTTGACGTTATTTATCTATCATACATCGTCCAACTCTAAAATACTCTAAATCAAACTTGAATTCGATCTTTAAACTCAAAAGCTTAATTAATACTTACTAAGGCACATTGCACATGAATTCCTAGACTCAACACTATGTCATGACAGTCTAAACTTGAAGAGTGTGAAAAATGCTTAAGAGAACCTTAAGGATCACTAGTGGAGACTTAAACGCGTGAGATTTAAGCTTTTCACCTTTTTTGAGGATTTTTATTCAATCTCTGATTCGCAAGTTGACTCAACTTTCTTTGTAATAAAAGTCGTTGCATGATCTCATTATTCTTTTTATTCTGGCTTAACCACTACGAATGACATCACTCTTGAGTTCTAAGAAGTATGTGTCTTATAGTTTGTCTCGAATACTAATCCTTCACCCGTTTCGTTTATACATTTACCATTTTCCACCGTTCATTTTTTCGTATTACCCCCCCCCCCACACACACACCTTCATACATACATACATACATACATACATAAATACATATATATATAATCCACTTCATTCATATATCATTTTCCCATTACCGGCCTTGGTTTTGAGAAAAAAGAGTGGTTGAAAATATAATTGTGAAAATATTGTCATTAGAGTTTCAAGGAGAAAAATGCATTAAAAGAAAAAGAAAATATACAAAAAAAAGAATATTCCATCAAAATTTTGTGAAATAAAGATTTGCATTATTCTAGTTGTAGTCCACTATCATCAAAATACCAAAATCATCGTATCATCTACGCCACCCATCTCACTTCCGCACATCCTTTACATTAACCCCATTTTTACCTTTGGTGAGGTGTTCGGACGAATGAAGGTTTAAGTGAATAACTTGACATTCTCAGTATAGTGGTTTGCATTCCTTTCATGAGATCAAATTCATTCTAGTATCCATTTTTTCATGAATATATGAGAGATGTTTGACCTTGTTTATATTTACTCGCCTCCTCACACACAAGAGAGATACATTTACCCAATTCTTACAACAATTCTATTCATAGAGACATATTTGGTGAGATTTGAAGTTGAAATTTCAATTCGATAAGGCAATCTAAGAATTACTCTTATGATACTCAAAATTGTTTGATTAATTCACACTACACACGTTGAGTTCTAGAAAATATTTGCCTTGTGTATTCAATAAGTTTTTACCTTTCATATACTTCATAGTTCTGCATTAGTATTTTTTATCACGTATGATGAATTGTATGATTTTTCTATATCTAAAAAGTGATTAACCTCCTTTTTAATAGATTCTTCTAAAATAAAATATTTTTAATTTAGTGAGTATATTCACTACAAATCCTCATGAGATAACACTCATCCTCTAGGACAACCTAAAGGTTTAACGACTTGTTATACGTGCTAAGTTCAATCGCAAGTACCGCAAAAATATTTTGAATTTAGTGAGTATATTTCTTTCTCTCTAATTTTTCTCAAGGACTGACAAGGTTTTGTTTAGGGTGATGTGATAACACTACACCAAAATTGAGTTTTTATTACTCTATATCCGGCCAGGGTTGTTTTGGTAAAAAATCGTGACAACAAAACACGGGTTTGTTGTCAAGGTCAATGATCGTGACAAGATTAGAAGTTGTCACGATCAAATTTCTTGACACGACCGTGATAACTCTTTTAACTTAACCATCTGTCGAACAACATTTTCTGGTTACTGAAACCATCTCTCTCCTTTCCTTTCATAGTGGCGACTCCTTTCCTTTCATAGTGGCGACTCTCCTCCCTCTCCGATTAATCACTATCTCCTAACTTTCAGGTACATATCTCTCTCTCACCACACACACCACACTATAAAAATACACGTACACCACACACACACCACATAAAAAAATTAAGTTAAAATGAAAATCCTAAAATGAAAACCCCTAAAAACCCTAGAATTCTGAAAATCGATTAATTTAAAATGAAAACCTTTAAAAATGATTTCAAACACACACACAAATACATGCACTCATTTAATTTTTGTAATTATTGTAATTTTTTATATTATTATTTATCGTGTTAATTTATTATTTATTTATTATTTATTGTGCTAACTTAAAAATATGTCACCTTATTATTTATTATGCTAATTTAAAAAATATGTCACCTTATTGTGCTAAGATATTTCTCATTTATTGAATATGTCGCATTATTATTTTAAATGTTGTTTGGAATTCTTATATTGTTGCTGACCGGTGATTTGAACATTTAGATGGCCATTGAGTTAGTTTGCCCTAGGCATTTCTTACATTTAGGGTTGTGGTACTACCGAATAGTGACATGTGAAGTGGTTAGCCCTAGGCATTTCTAATATTTCGCATTATTATTTGAATTGTTGTTGACCAGTGAATTTGAATATTTAGATGGACATTGAGTTGGTTGGCCTTAGGCATTTCTAACATTTAGGGTTGTGTCTACCGAATATAAATAAGACAAAAGTGAAACATACTATAAATTTTAAAAGCTTGTTGTTAAACAATTAAACTAAAATGAAACAAAACTATGTATAAATCGTCACTATAGACTTTATTCAGTAATGGGCGATAATGTCGGAAACATGCATTGTTTGATGATTCAGATTAACAATAAATTAGATTTTACCCCCATGATATAATAATACGGTGGGAAGCAATCTTACATTCAAAAACTATATACGGTTCTAACTCCTATATATGTAACACTATTTATTTAAAAAGTATATACTCTTTGAATGTAAGATTGCTTCCCATCGTATTATTGTCTCATGCGTGTAAAATCTAATTCATTGTAAATTTTAATCATCAAACAATGCATGTTTAAACGTTCTTTCCAATTACCAAATAAACTCTATACTGTTATGATACCATCGAATAGAAATGAAACATAATTACCATGGAAATATAGATAAAATAGTGCGCATAGATACTAGCCTTCTAGTTCTTATGTGCATGTATTCAATAGCCCTGAACCCGTTCGAGAGTCATTACCCCTGTAATGAGATCTCTCGAATGTTTCCGTTTGGACAGTTTGGGACAACATAGTTTATGTATAATAATATTCTTAGTGGCTTAAACTTACTTTTGGGGGAAGTTTTGTTATTATCTCTTAATGTTCTCTGGGTACATACTAGATGATGCGGTGTTAAGTGTTACTTCAATTGATAAATTGAAATAACCCTTACACTTGATAATCTATGTCTTGTACTTGGAGAACTATGGGGATATGCTGCCGAATTTTTCATAAATTACAATAATATGGATGAGATGCTAAGCATATTACATAAATATATAGTCTTAAATGGGATAGAACCACTCACCCTTTAGATAAAATGGAGGAAATAGGATTCATATTGTTTTTATAATATAGCAGTGGAAGATGAAATGTCAATCCTGTAGTAAAATATTTATTGGAAACTAAATTTTCATTCTTTTATTTATACTAAATTTATTGATACACCCTTCTTACCCATAATAGGTAATTGTGTGTAGTAGCTGCGATGGGATATCCTCTATAAAAAGAGTGGACGGGTGAGACACATAGACTAGAAAATGTATTTCGCAGACGTGTTAATGAATTTGTGAAACACGCAAAGCGATGTCATAATGATCAAGAGTTCCCGTGTCCATGTGCTACATATAAGAATGTTAAGGTGTTTGAGTGGAAAACAGTTGAACTACATTTGCTAAGATGGGATATGCAAGATAGTTATCAATTTTGGGGTTTTCATAAGTAATCGCATGTTCATTTTGTCCCCCAACAACCTTCACAACAATCAACAAGTAAGATAGATTTGCAAGGGAAGGAGGACAATATAGATCATAATATGCTAGATTTGCAAGGGAAGGAGGACAATGTAGATCATAATATGCTAGATGATTTATTTGATGATGCATACGGAGTTTATGAAGTGGAAGAAAGTGAGGTCACCGATAATGTACAAGGTTTAGGTACTCATGAAGATATCGAGATAAACCTTGATGATGACTATAAAAGTTTAAAATTTAAGGTGACCCAAATGTTGTACCTTGGTTATGAAAAAGATCAAACAAATTTACAAGACATGTTTGGTTTTCATAGTTTGAAGACCTAATATGTTTTTTCTGGTAATAACGTGACATGAATTTTGAATTAGGTGAAGGGCTTGCTACCCAAGAAGAATACGCTTCCAAATAGTTATCTTACTATGAAGAACAATTTAAAAGGTTTGGGAATGAAGTATAAATTAATTCATGCTTGTGTGTATGACTGCATACTATACCAAAAGGAGTATAAAAATCTCAATCGATGTCCCATATACGAGGAACCTAGACATGTGCAATCTAATGGTAGGAAGTCACAAGCTCAAAAGTGCTTTAAATTTTTTTGAAATATTTTTCCGTTGGACCTAAATTGAAGAGGTTTTTCATAGTACCATGGATAGCAGAGGTAATGAATTAGTATGCTAGGGAAAAAGTAGGGGATACCATCCTATTGATTCTACAGTTTGAAAGAGGATGAATTATGAGTATCCTGATTTTTCTTGAGAATAATGTAACGTTCGTTTATCAATATCAACAGATGGTTTCAATCCATTTAGAAATCTAAGCACCAATCAGAGTGTATAGCCAATGATCCTAGAACCACTCAACCTCCCTCCTTTACAGTGTCTGAGACCTGAATTTTTTATGATGTCTTTGTTGATACCTAGGTCAAAGTCACCAAGTGAGGACATCAATGTCTACTTGGATCCTTTGGTAGAAGAATTAAATGAGTCATGGGAAGAGGGTGTGCAAGCATTTGACTCTTTTAAAAAAGAAGATTTTATGCTGAAAGCTATGTTGATGTGGGAAATTCATAATTTTCCAGCTTATGGGACATTATTCGATTGTGTAGTACATGGTTAATTGGGGTGTCCTATTTGTGGAGGGGAGACTGAATCTCTGTGTCTCATCACTAGCGAAAAAAATATATAGCATTATTATAGGAGTTTTTTACCACCCACTCATAGTTTTAGATTTGCGAAAGGTTTCAATTTTTTACCAGGCGGGGTTGAACCTAGGCTACTTTCGAGAAAACTTTTAGGTTCAGAAATTGAAAGTAAATATTCTAATTTTGGACTTAATACGCCAGGTAAGAATTCTAAATTGAAGAATGTCAGGCATAAGAATACCCCAACTGTGAATTAAACTGAGAGAAGAAAGGCATGGTCTAGGAGGTCAATTTTATTTGACTTGCCTGATTGGAAGAGTAACCTGGTGTGCCATGTATTGGATGTGATTCATGTGGAGAAGAACATCACTAAACATATTGGGCACATGTCTTAGGGGGAGTCATTCGAAGGATGGAGAAAATTCACGAAAAGTCCTTAAATCGTTGAAACATAAGCCACAACTATGGTTGGAAGAAGATAGTAGGGAAAGGACAATAATTCCCCCTGGTGCGTATTTTTGACGAGTGAGGAAAGAAAGGTGCTTTTAGACAAAATATATAATTTTGAGGTTCCATCTAATTTTTCATTCAACTTGCAAAGGATTATGAACTATGCTACCCATGATTTACATAAGTGTAAGTCCCACTATTGGCATGTGATCATGCAATTGGTTCCTCTATTGTTTAAGCACTGTTTCTCAAAACACAAGGATTTGCGTAGGGCCATTTGTTTGTGATTTTCAAAAGGTCAAGCAAGTATTTTACTCAAAGTATATCAACAACGATCCATCAATTGTCCTACACGCGCTAAAGCGTCTAACTAATAATGTGGATGACTTGGTTGTTCCTACAGAATATCAATCCATTTTAGATGATAACCCAAATTTGAAACAATAGTTAGATTTGTAATCAGTATGTCAATTATTTGAAATGATTTTTAAATTTGTGATAACCAGTAGCGTGTATTCTTCTAGTGTTTTATTATTATCGGACAACAGTTTAATGCTTTTAATTCATTTGGACTTGATCATTTTTTGTGTATTTGAATCAAAATTGGTTTTTTGGTTAATGAATATTTTAATTTGGATTTTAATCAATTTAAGCATTAATTCGAAGTCCGTAACATGAATTTTAAACAATATTTAGATTTGTAATAAGTATTCCAATTATTTGAAATAGTGCTTAGTTTGGTTTATGATATGGATTTGTATCCTTATAATGTTGTTAAATTGTATTCCTCTGGTGCTTTGTTATTATCAGATGATAGTTTAATATTTCTTTTCATTTGGATTTAATCATTAATTTTCTCATATATACGTTTCTACTAATGACAACAATTTTTACAAGAAATGTCTTCATCAGGGTGATAGGGTAGTGGAGGCGACGAAGACTCGTCTGGCACTAGACCCCCAAAATGGGTCAAATTGGGGTCCCTCATTGAGAACCAGATGGTCTTCCAGGCTAGAGCCCTGGAGTTCATCAAGATGATTATCGACCCTGGGTACACGGATTGGAGGATGGTTCCCTAAGAGATTAAGATGGCCATCTGGGGGGCAATACATGTAGTTACTCACTTTATTTTATATTTGTATTTATATTTATATTAAATTATATTTTATAAATTAAATACAACTAACTCACTTTATTTTTGTTTTGTATTTGTTTGACAGGAACAATTCGGCTTACCCCCACATGTACATGACACCACGTTCGAACAATTGAGAGATCATTACAACACATGTAAGAAAAACATGTGCGCACGATACTTTGGCCAGGACTGGGAATCCATCTTGAGGCTTAGGGAAATGGTACCATCTATGGAGCAATATCATTGGCAAGCTGGTAGCAGTTTGTCGACAATGAGATCTCGAATAGGCAGTTGTCCTCTCATCAATCAGAAAAAGGGCAAACTGGGCCAAAATGATTGACGTGCACTACTCTGGGCGTACATCTTATCCCAAGATGGTAAGTTTTTAATTTTCTTTCATTTTAGTCTTATATTATTCTAATATAGTATTATTTTGCATTACTTACTAATTTTGCATTATTTTATTTCAGGAGATGGGGAGTGGACCTGGGGTAGGTCACATAGGTTCGATGCCTATGTGGCTATTCGAACGAAGAAGGGGAAGGATAAGGAGGTGTCCCCAAGCATGGCAGTCAAAATTGTAAGTTATAATTTTAATTACGTTATAAAAATAAAAAATTATAATCACATACTTTTTTTATTAACTTATCTAATCGTGTACTTTTTTGTCATTTCATGCGAAGCTTAAGAAAGTGTACAACTCCCACACTGAAACCGACAAGGCATCTTTGGCTCCGAATTCACTAAGCCAAGTGCTCGGGCTGGATCACAAGGGGCAGACAAGGGAGTGAGCACTCGGGTGGATAATTCAAGGCCCATCGGGATTGAGATGAGTAACACCGGGTTGACTCATAAGGTGGACACCCACGACGAGAAGTTTGAAAGGTTAGAGCAAACGATCCATAACACGTTTGACTACATGAAGCGTCAATTGGGGTCCACTTCATGTACGGGCAAGGGGAAAGTGGTAGACGAGGGGGCCACTGCTCCATCTTTGTCCCCCTCACCGCCGATACGCATCCCTTATCGATACCCACCTACTCATTGTCTCCATATAATCCATTTCCACCTTTAACCCGTTGAACGGCCTATGTCAATAATTGGTTGGCCGAGTGTGTATATAATAGACACACGGGGTGGAGTGCCCGGACACACACCATAATACTTTGGTGCATCAATGTCCATTGTAACCAATTAAGACAAGGGTTCACATCATGCATAATATGCCCGAAAAAGAGAATGAACCCTTGTGGTTGGACAAATAGTGTGACGTTCGTACTATTGACACTTGTCTCAATTATTTTGTAGTGTGTCCTACCTTCCTCCTTCAATCTGTTGAAAACCCAACCTCGTGACAATTATTTGTAATAATTTTATTTGTATATGTTGGTTATGAATATTGAATATTGAATATTATTTTTGTGGTTATTGTTTTATAATGACTGAGTTAATGTGTATGGCTTTAGATTTTATGAATGGATGAATGTTGTTTGAGATATATACCTTATATTTGTTGTAACAGATGCTGTAATGGGTTAAAACATGCTACTGGCCAGTGGTAGTGGCCATACTGACCAGCAATTTTTTTTAAAATCTTCCCAGTATTGACACGGACTTTGACCGTGACACGTTCGTGACAAGCCAATAATTATCATAGGCTTGTCACGGTAAAAGTCCATGACAATTTTTTCATTGTCATAGACTTGTCACGATTAAACTCCGTGACGAGTAAAAATCGTATCACGGACTTTAATCATGACACGTTCGTGATAAAAAAGTTATCACCACAAAACTTGTCACGACTTTTCACCGTGACAAGTTTGCCTTGTCAAGGTTTTTAACTTTGATGATTTGCGAGTTTTGGTATAATGTAAGTACTCAAAAGTGTTAAGTTTATATCCCAAATAGACGCGTTTCAATTTCTAGTTCCCGGTACCATGCCAAAAAATCCACTGTCGCTCTAGCTGCCTTAACTGCATTAGTTTCTTACCGTTCATCCCTTGGATTTCATAAGGTATTCTTTTCAGTTGCCATACCCCCATCTGTAGAAACCGATGCCGCTCCACTTACGAGTAGTCGTTCGCGTTAGGTCCCTCTCAGCTACCTTTCATTGAAAGGTTGGTATAATATGATCCTATGAACTCCATAGATGAGTTATATATTGGAACAATACTCTTACCGATCTGTTAACAACTAGTAGATCTATGCCAGGAGAATTCATAATGTGTTAGGATAAATTGGTATAAAAGGTCGTGAATATACTTTTTAATAATGGAATCCGCGAACAACCAATGAGGGATGGTCGTAATAAAGTTTACAAGTCGTTTTAAAATGTAATTGAGGGCAAAGAGGGAAGATTTCGTGATATATTGGCCTTATGTTTGTATTTATTTATCTTATAGGTAAAAACACGTGTGGATTCAAATGCACTATTTCACGACAATTTGGGTATGTAACAGTCACATACGCACTTTTAAGGGCAAAATGGTAATTCCAGAAGACCAATTTCGGGCTCAGATAAATCATGGAAGTTATAAGCCTCAAATAAATGAACTCCTTGGTTCAAACGACGTGCCAATATGAGTTCAAATGATAAATTACGACTGTGAAAAGTTTGAAACTGAAAATAAGTCAAAGTCAAAGCCAAACCCTGTGACTCGGACACTGTTGAATTATTATTGGCCTAAAAAATAGGGTCATGTAGGTTCTTATGGTGCATCGATCTGAGGTCGTATGAGAAAGTTAGGAAGTATTGGGGTTATTGTGTAATTAATGAAACCGGGTTAAAAGGAATGGTTAAAGATAGTTGGGTTGATAATATTAATTAAAAGTGTTGTTGGTTCAGTGTTCATTTGCATGGTTTTGGATGTGAGTGCTCGCGGGTTCAAAAGTCTCTAAGCTCATTTTATTTCTCCAATCCAGCTTTGATCTGACGATCCAGAACACGCCACATGGCAACGCGATCAACGGTCACTGGCACTCCACTTGGCTACTCGCCCGTCCCGCTTTCCTCTCAGCGCCATACACGGATGCCCTTGCCCCTCTCCCACGTGCTCATATCTACGACTAGGTGTTCTCCCTTGCCATCTTTTCCCTCCACCTTTTTCTTCCTTTGTTTTGTTGTTTTTATAGAGAATTGTTTATTCTATTTTTAATTCCCCCCGTTCCCATTTGTTATTCTTTTTTTTTGTTCTTTTTCCCACAAACCAAAATCCCTACACCTTTTACTTCGCACTAATTTTGATTGCTCTCTTTTGTTTATTCCTTTTTTTACTTATTTCTTCCAACATAGATTCCCTATATGTCTAGTAACCTATGTGTTTTCATTGAAATAAAAGAATAAAAATGTTTTTACCCCACCATTCTCTGAGTTTCTTCCCATCAGCTTTTACCCACAAGAATCATTTATATTCTTTATGCTTTTACCCATGTTTCTATATCCATTTGTCCTGATTATATTAATACACAAATACCTTTTCTTAACTAAATAGGGACTCAAATCCATTCAATAAAAAAAAACAGACAGTCTTGACACAACACTGTTTTGGAGATCCATTTTTAGCTCATTTTTAGTTCATTATTCGTGTAGTTTTAGGAGTAGTCTTGTATTAAATTTTTATTTTTTATTTTATATTTTTTAGTGACTTGAGTGTGAGGCATAATATATTTATCGAGACAAATCGTGAGTTGAGTTGTATTTTTTAGTATTGTAAAATTCAGATTTGTGGGTGTGATTATTGTTCAAGTTTGGGAAGTTAATATAAAATGCAATAAGACATGCTTTAAATATTTGTTCTCATTCTGTTTTATTTATTATACCTCTTATTGTGTCAGTATTACTTTTCATATGCAATATTAGAGGCTGAATTCCCCATTCAAGGGGGTGAGATGAAACCCTTAACGTAATTATTTTTATTTTTAGTTTGTTTATTTATCATGCCCCTTTTGAATATTAATATTAAAATTTTACAATTTATAATTACGCCTCGAGAGAGGGTGAATTATTTTCAATAGAAAATCATAAATTTAGATTACAATATTTATTTATTAATTTAAGTAGGGATATGCAATTTTTAAATAATATCATAGTGTGAACTTCTCAACTCTAAAGCTTAATTTTTAATGGTTTAAAATACTTGTAGTGAATTTTTCCTAGTGGATGATTTATTTGAAAATGTTTAAATCTATTTTTTATAGAGTTTGTAAAATTTTAATATTAATCATCTAAAAAGACTGTTTAATATCAAATTTGAAACGATAGTTAATTTACGAATGTAGCAAGGTAGTAGTACTGAGGTCTTTGAATATATTGAATCTAGTGAGGCGTGCCCTACTTCAATGGAAGTTGCGTTCAAAATGTTCAAAGCTTCAAGAGGAGCTAGTGGTTGAAGGCAAACTTTTGTGATAAAATGACAATTTTATGATTACTGAGTAAGGAAGGCAATGATTGAATATGAGATTTTCAGTAAGAACAAAGGAGAAAGGGATCACATGAAAATGACTTGAGGTTTCTTTTACACAGAGAGAGAGAGAGAGAGCTTCTTTTTCCCCAAGTTGAAAACCCTTACCTCTGTCTTCATTTATTCTTTAAAACCTTTATGCTTCCATGTCTCCTTCTTCTCAAAGCTTTATTTATGCCTCTTCTACCTCCATGAGTGAAGTTTTGGTGGGATCTTTACCCATCCAAGTCATAATCAACACCAATGCCACCACTGGATCCACCACGGTTACTTCTTCATTAGATATTCCCATCATTGCCTCCACTGTATCTAGTGAAGGTGGTCCCTCTATGAGTGCTATTTCTGCCTTGCTGAAAGTGAAAAGGAATTTTTTTAGAACATGCTAAAAAGAAACTTTTTTGTTTACCGCCTCGCTCCATTATTTGGTAAGGATGATGACTTTATGTATTCACTCGAGCGATTTGAGGTTGAGTTCGTGGATAAGATCAACGAACAACCGCTCGTGGGTTTTACTGAATTTAAAGGTACCCCATGGTCCTCGTTGACAGTATTTGATTGTTCATAGGGGTGACTTCCCTTTTTCAAATGTAAACATTAATATTTATGGAGGAGCCCCAGACGAGTGGGACCTATGGGTTAACTATGTCATTAACGTCCCAACTTATAGTGTTATTATTGATGTGTTAGGACTGACTCGAGCACTCACTAGTCTTAAGACTTGTATTAGCGCCAAAAATACCAGTGCCTACAATGTTCTATTCTTTCGTTGAATTGTGGACTCCCATAGATTCATCACTAGTTGGGGAGAATTTTCTATCACCTTGGAGGATATCTGTGAGTTGACGGGTTTTCCTATTTTGGGGAACCATATCTTTACTGATGGTTATGAGGACACCTGCGAGGAGATCCACCATGATTTATCTGACTTTACCTGCTATGTTGCTTTCACCCAAACTTGGGCGAGTAAGCACTCCTTTGCTAAATGGAAATGTTACTAATTTAAGGATTTTAAGTTATTGCCCAATAAAAATACCCTAGATAGGGCACCCAGGAGTTAATATAGTCCAAAACTAAATTCAAATACCCACTTGGATGACTTATTTGTTACTTTCCTGAGTAGGTTCCTATTTTAAGGGAGGCCAAATGACTCCCCTCGTGAGTTGCTCTTTCGTATGGATGTTAGAGTTGCTCGTGGGAGGAATGTTCCCCTTAATTCCATCACCTTAGGATCCATTTACACTAGGTTGGATCGTACCCGTATAGATATGGAGCATTCACACGGTTGTTTTGACTTGGTAAATTTTGTTAACTCTTTTCTACTGATGGGGTTTCCTTTTTAAGCGGTTACCCAATTGAGCCCTTAAGCCCCTCTCGCTTCACAACCAGTCCCCTCGTATTGCTAGGTGGCATAAGAAATACCCCAAACATTCACTGAGCCTATTTTTGGATCGTTCGCCCTTAGTTAAAACCAGTGGGTGGTATATTTTCTTGGTGTTTCCACTTTGTTTCCCCTGGAACCTTCTTCTCTTTAGCTAATACCGAGTCAATGATTGCCCATATATCTCTATGATGGATTTTTTCCTCCCATATATATATATATATATATATTACCTTCTTTGATAGATCTTGGACAAGAAGTTGAATTTTATCACTCCGAGAGGGCTTGAAGGCAGTTTGGGTATGATTAGGTCGCATATACCCCGGAATTTTGAAAAAATAATGCCACTTATGTTGTTTAAAGGGTTTAAGACAGTTTAAATGGCTTCGAACAGTTTGTTTGAGAAACTCCTTTTTTAAAAAATAAATATTAACACAAGATGTGTATAAAAAGTTATGAACGAGATATTTTAGTTAGGTGACCAAGTTTTGAAAAACAAAACTAAATAAATTCTAAATTAGCACACAATTAGAAGGGTATGAGAGGAAGATTAAACATGAAAGAACACAAGATTTTAACGTGGTAAAACCCCACCCAATTGGAAAAACATCCACGAAGGTCTATACACCTCAAAAGTAAAATCTACTAAAATAGAGTAAACAAATTACAAGCCATATAACAACCTAAACACACAATCAGACCTAATCCAAGTCAAGAATTTTTACTAACTCCATTAGGTAATTCTAGCTTCTCTAAAGGCTCTAATGATGTAGTTGTTCTCCCATCTTTGTAACTCCTCCTCTTTTAGCTTTACGTCGACTCTAAATGTCAAGAATATCTCTACCAACACTGTTTTAGTGTTGTAGTGTGAAAAATGTAAGTGGTGAAGTGCTTAAAACATGCATGCAACACACACACACATACACACACACACACACACACACACTCTTATACAGACAGATTTTCCTAGAAATTACAAATATTGTCAAATATGAGTTTGGATTTCTAAATCTCAGTTTGTTGAAAATGTTAGACTTCTAATCTTTATTGTTTACCACAGATCGAGTGACAACCTTGATTTTTAAAATAGCCAAGGTCTTATATGCTTTATTTTTATTTATATACACTTCTATTTCACAAAACGTGAAATACGAACTTTGAAAGCACAAACGTCTCAAGATCTTCAACTAGATCGAAGTCAGTTTTTCTCAAAACTTAAAACAGAAAAAAGATTTGTTGGTAACGGATTTAGAAAAACTTTTAAGGTTAAAATTACCAACAAATAAGGATTTCCTGAAAAAAGAAATCATCTTAGCAAATATACGTGATTTATATCACAAATATATCATATCTACACTTTCTATGAAGAGAAAATGAGATACAAACTTGTGATAAGTTGGACAAGAGATTAAAGACCAGAGAGGAGTGATTCTTCGACTGGAACAACTCTCAAACTCACAAGGTAAATTTTCTTAAGAAAATTTTCTGGGGTTTGGGTACGATTTCTAATTTCTCTCTGTTTCTTCTCTCTCTCTCTCTCTCTCTCTCTCTCCCCTATTTTTTTTTCTCTCTCAACTCTGAGGTGATCAAAAGATTGTAAACATTAACCCTATGACATCTATTTATGCGGCTGGATGGAAAGCTCTGGAAGATTGAAGCAAAACAACGGCTGAGATTGATTCTTGCTTAAACGATGTAAATCTTAGGGTTGATAACACACTGCATTTAAATAAGATAACTAAGATCAAGGATTTTAGTTAAAGTAATCAAAATAATGTCCAAGTGGACTCAAAGTTTCTCCCCCATTTTGTCTCAAATGGACAAAGGGTAGGCATAATATACATGAACAAATAAGGTAGAAAGAAGATAAATATTCATTAACGCATAAATAATAATGAATCACATCAAGGATATTCTACATAAAACAGATATAGGAATGTAACACCCCGCCCGCCCGAGGAGAGCGAACGGGGTGTTACAAATGGTATCAGAGCTTAGGTATACGACAACCCTTGGGGCTTGAGTTTTGGGTTCATTGCATGATTAACAATTTTTGGAGATAGAAAATTTTAGGTGAAATTCGTGATAGGTTTCGGAATTAGATGTGAGGAATTTACTTTTGGGAGACGTGATTTATTTTTGGAGTTAGTGTAGTGGCCTGATTTTGAGAGTTAGGCATTCGGCGAATTTCGAGGGCGAAATTCCATTGTTAGTGGGGAAGTGTAATAACCCGCGTAATTTTGGGCTATTTTAATTAATTTAGGAAAATGGAGGAAAATAAAGTTTTTGATAAAATTATTTTTATTGCTCAAATATGTTGGTTATTATTTTTAAAGGCGAGAATTTCAAACGGTTTCGAAAACGGAGTTAAAATGGATTTCAAAATGATTTTTAAATGTTTTTAACTCTTGGAATTCTAAGTCGGCGAACATTAAGTAATTTTCAAGAGTTGTTTTGACTTCCAACTCTTCATTTATTTGCCTTATTTAAAGGAGTCTTTTGGATTCCAACTCTTCATTTCGTTGCATTATAAAAGGAAGTCGTGTGCAACCCTTTTAACATACTTTTGGCACAAATTTTGGCAGCAAATATATTTTATATTCCTCTCCTTTTTAATTATACATTGGCCCTTGAGATTTGTGAGTTCCAACCTTAGATTAGAGGTATCCTCAAAGATCAATTATTAGCGTGAATATTGGCCGAATGATATTAATGTGAGGATAAACATTTATTTAAGAAATATCATGCCAATAGATTTTCGTAAAGACTTCAATCTGATATTATCTAAAGGCTTTGTGAACAAATCAGCTAATTGAAGATCTGTGGGCAAATACATAATTTTCAATTTCGTAGATTCTACTAATTTATGAATAAAGTGATATCGAATCTTAATGTGTTTTGTGCGAGAGTGTTGCACAGGATTTTTGAAAATATTAATTGCACTTTGATTATCAAAATATATGTGCAACTCATCTTCAATTATGCCATAATCTTTTAACATCTGTTTTATCCAAAGTAATTGCGAACAACAACTTTCGGCTGCAATTTACTCAGATTCAGCGGTGGATAACAATGTACAACTTTGTTTTTTACTAAACCATCCTACTAAATTATTTCTTATATAATAAGAAGCTTCGGACGTACTCTTACTGTCATCAGAGCACCATGCCCAATCAATATCGGTGTAACCAATTACAGTGGTAGATGTTTCTTTGGTATACCAAAGTCCTAAATTGAGAGTTACTTTAACATATTTAATAATTCTCGTAATGCAGGATAAATGACTCTCTTTAGGTGAATTCTGATATCTAGCGCAGACACAAATAGCATACATAATGTTAGGGTGTGAAGCTGTTAGGTATAGTAAGCCTCCTATCATGCTACGGTAAAGAGTGGGATTAATAGATTTCCCATGTTCATCCTTTGACATTTTTATGGAGGTACTCATTGGTGTCCTAGCATCTTTTGCATTTCTAGGCCAAATTTCTTAACAATCTCTAAAGCATATTTGTATTGCAAAATGAATAAACCTTCTAGATTTTGTTTGACTTGAATTCCTAAAAAGAATTGCAATTCCCCCATAAGAGACATTTGAAATTCTCCATGCATAACTTTGGAGAAATTTTCAACTTCTATTAAGGATGTAGATCCAAAGATGATATCATCTACGTAGACTTGGGCTATAATAACAGTTTTGTCAAAATGTTTAACAAATAGAGTTGGATCATTGTAACCTCTCCTAAAGCCGGTATTTAATAAAAATGTAGACAATCGATCATACCAAGCACGGGGTGCTTGTTTTAGACCATATAAGCCCCTTTTCAATAAAAAACGTGATTCGAATGGTGAGAGTCAATAAACCCTTTTGGCTATTATACATAGACTTCCTCAGTTAGAATACCATTAAGGAACGCAGATTTCACATCCATTTGGTAGAGAGTGAATTGGAAATGACAAGTTATTGCTAAGAGTAGACGAATAGATTCAAGGCGAGTTACTAGTGCAAATGTTTCCTCGAAATATATTCCTTCAATCTGAGAGTAGCATTGGGCAACTAATCTAGCCTTATTTCTAATGACCATCCCGGTCTCATCTGTTTTATTTTTAAAAACCTAGCGTGTGCCAATAACCTTTTTATTTGTTGGCTTGGGTACAAGGTACCATACATCATAAGCAAAAAATTGAAGAAGTTCCTCCTGCATAGCACTTATCCACAAGGAGTCACTTAGGGATTCATTTACATTCTTTGGTTATATAAGAGATACAAAGCATGCATAATGAGCAAAGTTACATAACTGGGATCTTGTACGTACAGGTTCTTTAGGGTTACCAAGCACGCTATCTAAGGGATGATCTTTAGAGAACCAATTAGGTACTTCGGGCATCTCGGTTGGTAAAGAAACATCTATCTATAGGGAGTCACAGTTTGAAATATTTTGAGACTCTTCCACGATAGTTGGTTATGTGGGTTTACTCTTAACATTAGTGTTACTAACAATCACATTAATAGATTCCATAAGGGTTTTGGTTTGAAGATTATAGATACGAAAGGTTCTACTATTGGTAGAGTAATCTAAGAAGATGGCTTTGTCACCTTTGGTTTCGAATTTGGACAAATGTTCTCTGTCCTTACACACATAGCAAACACTGCCAAAGGTTTTAAAATATTTTAGGTTAGATTTCTTATCATACTACAGTTCGTAAGGAGTCTGTTTGGTATCTTTTCTAATATAGACACGGTTTATGATGTGGTAGGCAGTCCTAACATCTTCTACCCAAAAATACTTAGTAAGGCTTTTGGCATGAATCATAACTCGTGCCATTTATTGAATAGTCCTATTATTTCTTTCAGCTATTTTGCTGAGGGGTTTTAGGAGCACTAAATTCATGCTGATATCCATTATAGGTACAATATTCAGTTACTCCTAAGTCTTTAAACTCTCCAACTCGATCACTATGGATACGATTTACTTGATTATCCTTTTCGTTCTCAATACGTAGAAGAAGGAAAGCTATCCAAGTAAAGCGGGTAAAATCATCGACCATCACTATAAACTAACCGTTCTAGATGGATCCATTAGGTCCATATGGATTAGTTCTAGAGGTTTAGAAGTCTATACATCTTTGACTTTTCTATATGCAGACTTAACCATTTTTCCTTTTTGGCAAGGCCCACAAATAATGTTTGACATAGGCTTTATCTTAGGAAGACCTTTAACTATTTCTTAAGTACACAATTTACCAAGGCTATCAAAATTTATGTGACCCAACCTATTATACCAAATCTCATTGTCATCCATTCTGGCAATGTTTCAAACCTCGTTACTTGAATTAACTATGTAACAGTTATCTGGAATACGAAGGCCTGTAATAATGCAGTCACCATTTTCATTTAAAATTTTGTAATTATTTTTTTAAAATGTGACAGTATGGTTAGAGTCACAAAATTGTGATATACTAAGTAAATTTGCTTTTAGACCTTTTATTAGAAGTACATCTTCTAAACTAGGTAATCCTTTTTCATGAAGTGTCCCTTTTCTAATGATCTGGGCTGACACCCCATCTCCAAACAAAACTTTACCTCCAGAGAAGCTAGTTTTATTTGAAAGTTTGGTATCATCCCCAGTCAAGTGTTTAGAACATCCTGAATCTAAATGCCATCTAGATGTTGCGTGCTCAGCTTTCACTAATCACCCTATTACATTTCATCAGGGGTCTTAATTCATCCTTTCTAGCCCAAATTGCTCCAGTTTTTAAATGTTTGCATTGATTAGCTCGAATAAGGTAAAATTTGTGAACATTAGCCTTTTCTTTAAAATATTTTTGCGTAAATTGATTTTTCTCAACTTTCTGAGCATTTGGTTTAAGTATGTATCTAGGATTTCCTCTTGTTGATGATCTTTTGGTACTAGATATTTTCTTCTTGTTATGATAGTTGGTTCTTATTTGGTTGCCTAGGAAGAATATAGTTATTTCTGCCTTTCCTAGAATAGTTAAAATTATGATAGATAGGTGAACTATAGACCGATTTACATAGACATTTAGAACAACATCCATCAACAAAATGTCCATAGACATCGTAATATGAGCAATAAAGATGGCTCGTAGGAGGCTTATCTTTAGGAAAGCTGTTAAACATGAGTTTGCCTAAAGGTTGGACTCTAACTTTATTTCTAGAGGGCACAAGTTGGAAAGATGATTCTCATTTCCTTATGGGAGGACATACGTATTTAGCCTTATGTCCAACATTAATCTTATAGGTACTGGCCTCACCAATGTCTATCTTTTTTTTGTTTCAAATCAAAGTCGTTTTTCAAATCTTGAAAATCTGGACAGGTTTCAATAGGTTTTTTGCCACCGGACACAAACTTAATAGTTTCAAGATTTTTCGTTTGTTTGTTAGTACTGTGGCAAAATCCTATTCCAGTTCTGTCATCAGAATTGGTTTTACTTTTAGCAATAAAGTTTTCAAAATTTTTTGAGTTATTTTC